>JAZEWT010000001.1:23409959-23433836 GCA_036362905.1 Mordacia mordax
ACGTACAGGGAAAACACGCCCACCCTTGCGGAAGCGTTCCTCAGAGTGAGTGAAGCGTGATTGAGTGCTGTGTCTGCACAGTGAATAAACATCATTTCGAGAGAAGATACGTGTGGAAGTCCTTGTGGTGGAAGGGAGTATCGAGTGTCGGCGAACCCGGAGCGGTGCATGCGAAGCGCGAGGAGGGATTAAACAAAAACACAACGCAGAACTTTACCATCCGAATGTCCTCTTCACCACGTGTGCACTCGCGTGCACCAAGTTAACATGTTATCTGACATTCTGACTGGCCTTGGCGCCGGCCTGCAGTCTCTTGTGTGATCGGCGGCCGTGTCGTGGTTGTAGAGGGAAAGGGTGCAGGTTAAAGCCGGCTCCACACTCATTACTTTAAAAGTAAGTGGGTAACAAATCATTTTAACAAAAATGTTATTTTGCGTCTCCATAATTAAGCCACAAATGCGTATATATACACATGTTGAGAATGTCCACATTCTCGAGATGGCATGTATAGGTTTGGCACATACATTACTTAAAATATTTAAATAAATAAAAACAAGAATGCGCCAACAATGGCATGCTTTCGTAAGCATATAAATGTACATACCACCTTGGTGGCCTGACAGTATTTTAGATTGTTTTCCGCAGGTTACATATTTAATGTTTTGCATATAAATATGGTTTGCACATGTAAATGGCAGCCCTGCACGCATTTTCAAGATTCCCTCCCTTGTTTCGATGTTCGTTGAGCCAATGAACATTCTCATGCTAAGCAGACAATTAGGAATCTGCTGATTAAACAAACTCTGTCTCACCATAAGTTGTCTTCCTGTCTTCTCAGTGCAGTCATGCACTGAGAAGACAGCTCCTACCGTAATTGGATGACGGTTTTCCACTAAATGGAGTTCAGTGAAGCCCGTCTATAGGATATTTTGAAATACCCTTCCATGATATTCAGATGTTTTTATTACATTAAAATTAGATAATTACTTTTAAGTCCAGTAAAACCTCTCAAAACTGGACTCAAGTAAAGTGTAAATTAAGGTTAGCCAGAAAAGCAACAAAAATAAACAAATGAATAACTGCAGACTTAAAAACCTAAAACCAAATTTAATATATGCATGCTAATTAATCTGTGCACAGTAAACTAACTGGTTGTCTGCACTAGACACTCTAAAGCTGTAGTCACATGCTGCACAAAGTTAAGGAATGAAATGTGGTGAACCTATGGTTTTGAATGCCATGCTAATCCACATACTTTGCTCAGGACCTCCAATTTATTACATTTATTTTACACTTGTTTACAAAAAAACTAAACAGGCCTTCAAGTCCGTGAAATTCAGCCTGTGTGGTTTTCTGCATTTAAAAATCAGCCCTCTGTCACATATTCGGGATGGAGTGACAAAATAAGGAATGTGTTTGGAGCGGGGCTTGCAAGGAAGGGGAGGTGCATGGGGGCTCAGGAGTGGAAGCGCAAAAGAGGCTTTGGCCACACGAGTGGTCTAACCAGACAGCGAGCGGCGGTTCAGGTAAATCAAACTCAATTTAATAACCCTACTGAGCTGGTTCCATAACTTGCATCTCTGTCTCCTCAATACGCGCTGCTGCCGAACTATGCAGTATCCGATCGCGTGAATGACCTGAACATGAGTTGAAAATTGTGCCGACCGATTCTAATAACCGCCACAATATTAGCTACAGTATGTGTGTGGGAGTGGATGCTTGGGCACCTGAGCCACAGTTCGTATGCGTTCGCGTGTAGGTGTACGCATGAGTGCACGTGCACTCCTTGGCAGGGGACCAGGCCCGGAAATGTGGAGTCCGGCGGTACCCTCCCTTCACTCTCTCTGGTGTTGTTGGTGTGGGTTGGCTGTGGCATGGCGTTGGCCCGGTGGAGAAGGGGAGGCTGTGAGCCTTGTGTCGCAGTGTCGTCGCTGCCAAGCTGCCGTCGCGTGGTCGTCTCGGGGGGCGGCCCACGGCTGACTCTCGCGCCACCTGTGGTCGCTCATATGTTGCCACCATGTTGACCGCCATTGTCCACCGTTGTCACCTCCGGCGTGTAACTCTGCACCTGGCGTATGGTTGGGTCAGTGGCTGGTGTCCTTGCGGCTCTTCACGTGGTTAGTGAGGTCTCTCTTCGTTCGATGTTCCAAGGACCGCTGCTCCCCTTTACCATTTTTATTATAGAGAGTCCCGCATCCATCCAGAAGATCTGCATCTTTTGCCCATGGATGTGCTTCCCATCATATAATTATATAGGTCTCCATGTGATGTTTTCATCTGGCACCTAATTGTTCTGGTGCTCATTTCAGGATGTTCTGAATTCCGTGTCTGCATGTGCGCTTTTAATTATAACTCGCCGTGTAATGTTTGTGTCCAGTCATTTGATTTCACCCGGTTGCATCAGATCAGCCCCGGGGGGAGTTATGCAGGGCTAGTCCCCACCCGGGAGCGTGCCAATTTAATATGCCGGCCCCCCTGTGTGCGTGTGTGCATATGCCCAGTTCACTTTGTGTACATGCAGATGTGCATGTGCCAGGTCCGCTTTGTGTAATTGTATATGTAGGTGTGCTCATATAAGGATATGTGTGTGCGTAATTAGCTCAAATCTGTAACACCCTCCAACTGTGCTGTATGGTGATAGTGGCTCATATTAAACTGTACCGTATGAAATATCTAAGTGTTATTAAATTGTAAATATTAATTTGACAACATTTAATCATCTTCTGAGTAATAATCAAATATGTTACCTCTAAATATGATTGCAAATTCAAAGTACCATATGTGAGTTCCTCTTAGAATCTCAACCTACTGTATGCTTTATGTTCCTAAGTGCACATTAACATTTCAGGGAAAAGGCTTTTGTGGCAACGGCCCCTCGCTTTTGGAAGTTTGCCATGACCTTGAAGCTAGTCACTATCATCGTTGAACTACATTAGATCCCTGTTCGTATCAAAATTTCAGCCCAGCTGTATTTGCATAAATTGATTGGTCTTTTTAAAGGCTTTCATTTGCTCTTTCGTTTTGTTGTATTTTTTTCCCACACTACTGTTGCATTGATGCTCTGCTTTGTATTTTATTAATTTATTTTGCTCTGCAATCTTGTTTACTTATTATGGTTGAGTTTTATCTTTCTTCAAGTTGGTCTTTTTCAGTGCAATTTTGCGTGTTACTGATTACTTTTATGATTGTAGTTAGTTTCATTTATGCACATTTTTGTGGTAAGTACATTTGCCCTTCGATTTAATATGTTGTTACATTAGTCATTACGGACGTTTGTTGTGTCACAGGGATTCTGCATCTGGAGCTTGCCAGCGCACTGGGTACTTTCTGCTGAAATACAAGCATTTATCTCACAAGTATTTTGGATAATGTTACTTTGGATTGATTTCACATTTAAATTTTTTGTAGTTATATGGTTGGCTATTGTTACAACCGCGGCACCAAACAGGTCAACGCTCAACTGCTTCAGCAGACTACGAACCCACTCATGGCAAGGGTCGTGACGATGCAGGAACTCAAATTGGAATCCTCCCCAATCGAGGAGTTGGTGGGAGATGGAATGGAGTGAGAGTCCCAAAAACTCGCACTGCAGGCCAGGATCAAACAAAACCCGTGTTTATTCATAAATTGTCTCTAAATTCCAAGCGACGGACTCTCTCCCAAAATATTAACGAACTGGCGGCGTAGGCCCTAACAGATGTTAAACCCTCTATCCGTTCTTAAGCGTCATCACCTCTCTCTATATAAAAAACAATGGAATTAATTTGTATCACTCCCGTCCGTTATCGCCAATGTATAACCACAACAATGAATGATTTCATATCCCAATTCTCAGTCATTACCCCCTCTCTGTGCATATAAAAATATTTGCACTTTTAGAGTGCTTTTCACCCGAGGGTCACAAGCTCTGCACAGAATTGTGGAGAAAACGGCATGTATAACAACAATGTTAATCAAGAGTGTGGGAATGAATCACCACAATGGGCCTCTTCTCATGAAATCTAGCTAAGTAGGCTAAGCCTGGTTGGTTCATGAAATGACGACCATTATCCACACACTATTGCTTCCATACATCGGTGTGACAGGCTGCTTTGGGGCTATGTTGTCAGGAGCAGAGGGTAGTGGAGTAATGATCCATTGTTGTCCTATACAATGGCTCTCATGCCTAAGCTCCCCTCCTACAAATCCCACACTGAGCAGAGTGGTGACATGTTGTCAAGTAACCTCCCACGACCCGCATGGTGTCGGCAGGCCCTTATCCAGCAGTCTATTGATAAAAAAAAGCTGTATGTATACCTGTTATTGGTTTGTGGTGCCAAGCCTCACACGTGAAAGGCTAGGTGCTTACGAGGGGTTACCCGGGGTAACAAGGGGTCAGGTAAGGGTGACCGGGGACTGCGCCAATTCCCCCCTTCTCAGATCATAAACATCACGTGGTCTGGGGGGGGGGACATGAGGCGACATGTGGCGTAAACGGATTGGAGCGGAGATGTGATGTGATGTGACGAGGCGACGTCTGGGGAGATATAAAACGCGGTGTGCGGAGGCGTTCGAGAGAATTTTTATGGGGAAATGCAAGGAACCTGCGTTCAGCATGTAACTAGCAGTATTGAGTTGTGAGAGCACTAAGCACGGGAGGATAGGAGTTGATGTGTGGTGTTACCCCGGCATGGTGTTGTGTTAGTTAATAAAGCATTGAAAACCTCAGAAACCTCTGCTGGTTTGCTCGCTGGATGATTGCTGGCATGCATGCTGTGTGCCATCGCTGCCGTTGCAAGAAGCCCGTGCCACGTGGTCGCCCGCAGAGGGTTGAAACCCGATACCCTGGCGTCGGAACGAGTTCGACTCTTGTGCAGAGAGGGTCCTCCCCGCTAGGGCATCACATTTGGTGTCAGAATTTGGGATGTGGACTCACGCCGGAGACTGCAGTGAGTGGGGTTCTAATTGTGGCATGCGGCGGCTGGAGAGCGCGAGTAAGACCAATGGCGAGGTGGGGCGAGCGGCGGCTGAGGAGTCCAGCACCAGCACAGCAACTGCGCTACCAGTACGGCGAGCCGTGAGGCAGCGGGAGATGGTGGTGAGCGGCGCCATTTGGAGTGGCATAGCTTTGGAGGGTGCCATTACCCGCGCAGCTGAGGTGACTGAACGAGGCGGTACGTGCAGGATACAGCACGCAGACGCAATGCAGTGGAGACGAAGCGGTGCGAGAGCACGGCTGTCGGGCGAAGCGCTGCGGAAACAGCGCAGTAGGCATTGGCAAAATGCCAATGGCGCGGCTCGAGTCAGCAGTGGAGAGAGCGAGCAGTGGAGCGGGCGACGCAGTGGAGAGAACACGGTGCGACAGTGCAGCACACACCATTGCTCCGCGCTGCGGAGGTGGCTGTGCACCGTGGCTGGCGGCGCGTCCGGGAGTGCTGAGTCGAGTTGCCGCATCAGGGTGGCCGAGGGCTAGCCACGTGACTCGGTGAGACTCCATTTAGGTGGTGCAGAGTGTAGGGGCACGGTGCCCCGCCACGTCACGAGGGGTGGAACCGATGCCACCCAGCTGCAGAGGAGGAGCCGTCAGTGGGCGGATCCCCAGGAGGAGGGGCCATCAGGAGGCAGTTCCTCAGGGCGGAGCCATCAGTGGGTGGCTCCTCAAAAGGAGTGACCATTAGAGGTGGTGGCAAGTGTGGGTGGAAGTGAGAGCCCAGGTACCAGCAGGGAGACCGTGGAAGAGGGATGTGTGGGGTGGGGCCTTCGAGTTTCCCCTGCCTATAAGGAGCAGTGTAGGTGCCGGCAGGGAGACCGCAGGAGAGGGGTGCGTGTAGGGGGGCTTTCGAGTGCCCCCCACCCATGGGGATCCCCGAGAGCGGTGTAGTTACCGGTAGGGAGACTATCGGAGAGGGGTGTGTGGGGGGGCCTTCGAGTGCCCCGGCCCATGGGGAGCCCCGGGAGCAGTGTAGATACCGGCGGTATGCGCGAGTCAGTGGTACGATAAGACTGCGGCAGGTGCGAGTCGGTGATGTGGCACGAGTCGGTGGTACAATAAGCCGGTGCCAGGCGTGAGTCGGTGGTACGATAAGCCAGCGGCAAGTGCGAGTCGGTGATACAACGAGTCGGTGGTGTGGCGTGAGACGGTGATACGATAAGCCGACGGCAGGCGCGAGTCGGTGGTACGACGAGTCGGTGGTACGGTGGGCGCGAGTCTTGGTGCGATGGCGGTGAAAGGTCCAAGGGAACTCTCCCAGCTGGGGGAGAACTGTGGTGCCAAGTCTCGCACGTGACATACTAGGTGCATACGAGGGATCACCCGGGGTGACAATGGGTCAGGAAAGGGTGACCGGGGACTGCGCCAATTCCCCCCTTCTCAGATCGTAAACATCACGTGGTCTGGGGGCGGGGGAGAAACATGAGGCGACGTGGCGTAAACGGATTGGAGCAGAGATGTGGTGTGATGTGACTCGACGAGGCGACGTCTGGGGAGATATGAAACGCGGTGTGTGAAAGCGTTTGGAGGAGTTCCTATGGGGAAATGGCGAGGAACCCACATTTTGCATGTAGCCAGCAGGATTGAGTGGTGAGAGCGCGAAGCACGGGCGGTTTGGAGTTGATGTCTGGTGTTACCCCGGCATGGTGTTGTGTTAGTTAATAAAGCATTGAAAACCTCAGAAGCCTCTGCTGGTCTCGCTGGATGATTGCTGGCGTGCATGCTTTGTGCCGTCGCTGCTGTCGCAAAGAGCCTGCGCCACGTGGTCACCCGCGCACGTCAAAACCCGGCACCCTGGCGGTGGAATGAGTTCGACTCTTGTGCAGAGAGGATCCTTCCCGCCAGGGTATCACAGGTTGCTATTGATGGTATCCGGGGCTGCGGGGACAGAATTCCCATTCTTTTGAACCCCGAAGGCAGTGATGAAGATGTTGACCATGGCGATGTCGAAGATGAAACCGGTGGCAACGTTGTTGCTTGCCTGCGTTGTTCAGGATGTACTTCACGATGAAAATGAGCAGGATGCCAACAACGATCCGGAACGTTATGGAGATGGACAGCAGCGTGATAAGTGCCGCATAGAAGATGCTGGCTATGCCATGCTCCAGGACAACCTTGAGCTGTGATGCGTTGGCCAAGAGCAGCGCAATGTCGAGCATGCTCTCAGTGGCGCTCAACAACATTGAACTAATTTGGTATCCTAGCTCTCAGTCGGTATCCCCTCTCTATATATATCAACAACAATGATATTATTTCGTATCTCAACTCTAAATCGTTATTCCCTCTACATAAACAAAACGACAACAATGAAATAGAGTTATAGCTCAATTTTCAGCTACTGTCCTCCCTATATGTATCAGCAACACTGGAATGAAATTGTATCACAATAGTCCAAATGCCACACCACTCTCAGTGCTGAGCAAATGGCAGACTCCAACACCCTTGCAAGCGGTTCATATGCTCTATGCCCCTAGAATTTCTTAGTGGAGGGTGCACCATTGACTGCACTTTCGTTATCCTGCCCCCTGTTGGTTTTCAGTCGATGAAGCAACCTTTAATTTATGCACCCCCCTTTGGATCGCACTCCATGTAGTGCCTTGGAGTTTCTCAGTGGGTGGCGCTGTCTGTAACTTAATTGCCTTCCTTACACCCCTTCTGGACTCTTGAACGAGTGGTGCTGTCCCTTTAACCAACATGCATTCGTTCACAACCACCACTATTTTGCGCTTTCCCCCAGCACGCACACACATTCACCATGCGACCTATTGTTAGTACTCCGATCTCCAGGCATACTCAGTAAGTGCGAACTCTGCAAGCTAGGTAGTTAAAGCTACACGTCTCTACGCGGTAGTTAACTTTATATAACTCTTGCCAGGTAAGTCCAAGCTGGATACACTCTCTCCAACATTTCAGCTGCTGTGCACGTGGCTCCAATGGCTCAGTCGCCCACGGTTGCTGTGAATATGTACAGGACTTTAAAGTCACTCTTGATGTGCCTTGCGACGCGCCGGGCTGCGCCGCGTGGCGCGCCGGCCACGTGTGATGGTGGTCGCGCTGCCCTCGTGGCAGAAGAGACGATTTGCCCCTGCAGCTCACCTGCACCGAACTGGTCCGCACTGCAGGGTGGGCCACGGCAGTTGCGTCTGATGGCAGGAGACAAGACGGCATTTCTCGCGTCTTAAGCTGGTACGACGGGATGGTGCTCTCGTTCTACGAACGATCCTTGAGCCAAGCCAGGCATGCCGGGCTGGGTCTCAGGTCTTTGGGTTGTAGTTGTTGTGCAGGTGGTGACTTGTGCGGCACCCGGTTGGCTCTGCAGAGTCGCCACGTGGCACGGCTTGCCTTGCCTTGCACTGAGGGTCGGAGTCAGCGATACCTCACGGTTGGGCAGGATTAATTCTTACGCTCCCCACGTGGCAGATGTTCCACTAATCTCATGTCTATCCTTCAGATAGCCACACCGTGAGGTTTTATTCATTCCTCCACTATTTTCTTTCCCTTCTCTAATTCTCGCGCCTGTTTCTACTTCCCCAACTGCACGCTATCTCGTCCGCGTCCCAGCTGGCTCTCCTGGGTTCTCTCCCCTTCTTGAAGATGCTCGTCTCTATCCTCCTCCTCCTCCTCATCTTGGGTGGGAGCTCTTCAGTTACCCTGGCAACCATACGTCCTCAGCTATGTGCCTGCCCCTCTCTATACATCCCGATGTACAGTATTTTATTTAATCCTCGTGCATACTGTACAGACACACATCTGCATTCTCTCATCACCTATAATTATACGCCCACAGCAAGTGTGTGTGTGTGATAGTTATTATTTCATTACTATTATTTATTACTCATTGTTTTCTATGATATTTCTACTCTTATTCAATGCAATAGCTGGAAACCTCTTCCAATGCAGCAGGCTTCTTACTTTGACAAGGTTACAATTTAAAAAGGGCTTCTTAGAGAAGCTGAATGGGTCTCACTGCAAAATAAGCTGACTGACTGAAAATGCATTCTCGATATGCTGGACATCTTCCATGATCATAAAAGCTTTCCCTTCAATGAATATGGCATCGAGAGCTTTTACTATTCCAATACAATTTATTTCAAGTCTTCCTCAAATTTAGAAAAAGTTTTAAATCTCAAATGCAGTAATTTAAATGTCAGTTTTCAATCTCCATGCAATATTAATCTCATCTCAGTCAGATACCACTTAGTACTGTACAGGGTCGCAGTGAGCCGGAGTTTATCCTGGTATACACAGGGCGCAAGGCAGAGATATTCCCACGGTGGGACGCCAAGTCCATCACCAGGCACTGCGGGCAATTTAGTCTGCCAGCCAATTAACCTATGCAGCGACATATTTTTTGAACTGTGGGAGGAAACCGGAGTGCCCAGCGAGAACCCACACCGACATGGGGAGAACATGCAAACTCCGCACAGAAGGCACTCGAGCCCAGATTCGAACCCGGGTCCTTCTTGCTGTGAGGCGACAGCGCTACCCACTGGGCCACTGGGCCACCGTGCCACCCACTGGTGATATTGTGGTTATGACAGACCAATTCACACTGAAGCATTTCCTGCAATGTGACACCATCTCAGTACTTAGCAGCCATGAACCCAGTAGGGCATTGCTAAAATCATTAATAGCCCTGGCTGTAGGTTATATAGGGCCTAGAAATGACAGCTTGCATTTCTGCCTGAAAGTTCTTAAATGGTGGCTGCATTCAACTGCATATTTAGTTATTTACAATCTGTTTATTTCTCAGGTTTGCTTAATTATTTTTGGCATTGACTCCTGCCACGTTAATTCTGATCTTTATCAATTTATTTTTCATGGAGCGTTTTCCAACTGTTCTCTTGAAGAAAATGTCTTCAAGTTTTAAACACGATATGTGTGTATGCAAACACGTTTGCTCCGCTGTTTACACCAGTTACTCTTGTCTCACTGTATACATGAAAAGTCTGAATCTTTAACCCTATTCAACTGCCACAAATGCTAACAAAAACTAGTTTAAAAGTGTAAGTGTAGAATGTAGCATTTTTCCTACATGTACATGTGGCAATTTCAAGAATGCAACAAATATGCAGTGAACATGCAACATTGGCCCAATGTTGGCAAGTAGAATCAACATAGGTCCAAATGTTAGCCCAGTACTTATGTTTACTGCGATTATATCATTATCAGCCATGAATCATCCACTGCTGGATAAAGCCATCCCCGATCCAAATATTGTTTTGCCTATCAAAAGTTGAAAATATAGTGCTCGTTATTTACAATGTAAAAAAACTTACCTCTTGGTGGCCATTCCTTCTTTATTTAAACCAGACAACTCTTATTGGAGTCAGATCTGACTACGACTCAGAGACACTTAAGTGCCCATTGCATTGCCATCTAAAGATTATATTTCTCTTTAAGCTTGAGGCAAATTGGGGCGTATAAACATTACTTTTTCAAGCAATAAAAAGGTGGCTACAAAATGTGCTTGTTGGTGCTCTAGCTTGGTGCCACTAATACACTTCCTATGTGCTAAATAGTAATTAATAATACTGTAATACTGTTTGTCACTGTGACATTTTCAGATATACTGCAGACAATTACAGTCATGGTTCCCTTTACGATCTGTTGACATTTTAACAACCTAATGAATAGTTATTTACATGGAAAACAAACATTTCGTTTACATATGCAATTACAACAAATGTGTCTACCCTGTCACATTGTAAACCTAGGGATTAAGTTGTAAAAATGTCTAAATGGCAAGAGTAATGACTTCGATTAATATTTTTATTTGGACATTGAGGATTTTATTGTTGAGGGAAAATGTAAAATTTTCACACATAAACAGGTCTTATAATTGTTATATTCATTGAGAAGCTTACAAAACACCATGACGGTGTATATGCCACAAATAACATTTTGAAAACAGTGACAAAAACATTTTAAAATGTGTAAGTATTTTGAACGTTTCAATTGTGCTTTTCAGCAGTCATAAGGTAATATGAGATAAATAAATGTAGTGAACATGAAAACATATCATTATGCCTCTTCTATGGGGTTTCATTTGCAATATCTTTCTTATATTGGGTGTGCATTGTTTGAGCCTGGACCCGAATGCAGGGTTCAGATCAGACCACTGATCCACATGATTGATTTTTAAAATGGATCTATATAAATATATTGTAATTATAAGTGTTGCTGTCATGTCTTGCATGGGTTCATAGTAGCAGGCATTTTCTTGGGCACTTCATTTGGTGATATCATACACCCAAAGTTGTATCAAATGGTCATGTACAGTAACATTGGCTGAATGTTGGCAAGTGGTTGGAAATAAATTAGGCACATATGTTGTCTTAGTAATGTGTTTACTGAGTTTATATCATCATCAGCCATGATCCATTCACTGCTGGATTAAGCCATCCCCGATACAAATATTGTTTTGCCTATCAAACAGGTTACACAATTTAGTGCTGCTTTTTGCATTGGTATTTACGGTATTAATAAAATTTTCTCTTAGAAGTCTCATCTCATCTCATTGTCTGAAAACGCTTAGTCCTATACAGGGTCACGGTGAAGCCGGAGCCTATCCCGGCAGACACAGGGCGCAAGGCAAGGATATACCGACGATGGGACGCCAGTCCATCGCCGGGCACTGCGGGGCAATTTCGCCTGCGAGCCAATCAACCTATGTAGCAGCATGCTTTTTGGACTGTGGGAGGAAACCGGAGTGCCCGGCGAAAACCCACGCGGACACGGGGAGAGCATGCAAACTCCACACAGAAAGGCACCCGAGCCGAGAGATTCGAACCCGGGACCTTCTTGCTGTGAGGCGTCAGCGCTAACCACTGGGCCACCGCGCCGGCCAGGTATATTTATGTGTGTCCGCTGGACAGTTTGGTAAGTCACGGTCGCTACTTAACAGCCTGTGACTGTTCAAATACTTCGCATCATTATGCACAGGCATTATGTGATTAAGTGAAACAATACGGTATAATATTCACGGGTTTTTATTGTTTATTTACAATTTTACCAACTGCAAGCATCATACAAGTGCAAGTGTACAAACAAGTAATTCAATCACGTCGGTTTATTAAACAAAGTGGAGTTTGACGTCGTCTTAACCTGGCTCAGCGTTTGTTGATGATAAAGCATTGGTTAACTCCGCACAGCCTTTGCGACGCTCCACTTGGTGAGGATACAACAGCTGTTCAACAAAGTATTATGTAATACAGCAGTAAACAGTGTTAGGTTTCTGTTTTTTGAAGCATTGGGATGTTTGACTAATTCAGTTCTGTATCACGACCCGCTTAATGCTCTAAGGGGATCGCGGGGGGTCAGAGCCTATCCCTGCAGGCATGGGTCACACGGCGAGGCTATACTCAGGATGTGACGCCAGTACATCGCAGGGCACTTTTTTGGGGCAATTTACTCAGCAGGCCAATTAGCCTAGACAGCAGTGTGTCTTTGGACACACTGCGAGGAAGCCGGAGCACGTAGAAGGACTCACAACATACATGCTAGGGTATGACTTAGACGTTTACGTACATGGGCTCATTAACTCACCGTTATATTGACATCTGGCCACGTGACAGCCAGGCAGGTTTGGAAGTGTCACAAATCTCCACGCACTGGATTACAAACCTACATCGCAGCTTCATAGAGTTATATGGAGTACCATGTGTGTATTGATTTGTGATTCACATCGCAAATCCGACACACTTTCGACTATAACCAATATATGGGGAAAGGAGTATCATTTAAATCACGATTCTTGCAGTCTTTGTGATTTCCATTATTAAATATTGGGAAAATAAGTATATTTGCATACCAAACATTTACATTCATAGCATTGCAAGTGTAATCTAATTAGGTGTTTTATACAGTTCTGCAAAGTAATGTGCTTACCATGGTAATATATGCAGCAATTTAAATGTTTACTTAAAGGCATTCATTATTCTAATTGTATGATTATTCCTACACTATTAAGCAGCATACTGTATACAGGATTGTGTAATTGAGTTTACATAAACTATTTTACAATTATATAAGTACACTATTCTGCACATAATGAAATGTAGATGTCGTGCCGTGCTCCGGTTGAACAGCGCTCTCGAAGTGATGTTATTATTTTGTATTATACGTCATTGTAAAATGCTGACATTGATGGCTGCAATACGTTTTCATGACAGCGTAAGTATAACACTGAGGTGAATGCATTCATCATTCTCAGAATTCAAATACAGTACAGAGCATTAACTTAAAGTGTAGGCTTTTACATAGGATTGAATGTTCAACACGGCATCGGAAATATGTTTTGTAGCTGGGAAGAATCACTACCTTAAAAAAATAACTTTACTGTAGGGCAGCACGGTGGCCCAGTGGGTAGCGCTGTCGCCTCACAACAAGAAGGTCCCGGGTTCGAATCTCGGCTCGGGTGCCTTTCTGTGTGCAGTTTGCGAGTTCTCTCCCCGTGTCCGGGTGGGTTTTCGCCGGGCACTCCGGTTTCCTCCCACAGTCCAAAAAACATGCTGTTGCATAGGTTTAATTGGCTTCCAGACTAAATTGCCCGTAGTGCCCGGGATAGACTGGCGTCCCATCGTGGGTATATCCCTGCCTTGCGCCCTGTGTCTGCCGGGATAGGCTCCGGCTCACCGCAACCCTTTACAAGATTACGCGGTTCTGACAATGAGATGAGATGAACTTTACTGTAGTTGGGTATACTGTTTAACAATACTGCACATTTTATTGTTTTATTTATCTGGATTTATAGATATCAGTCAGATAAAGTTACATTATTTAGCTTTGTATCTTGTCGTATGTGTTATAAGAGTTTACCCTTCATCGTACCACTACGGTTGAGATAAAACTCCAGCCCAAGTACATTGCCCAAGTACTCTCATATTATAATGATGTAGGTTTTCACGGCTCGATGCATGATGATTGCTTCGAAAAGCTGCTCTCTCGGGACAGCCGCGTCGATCGCTCCCTCTCTCCTCTCCTCGCGACGTTTCGCCTCACACGTTAGAGGCATCCTCATGCGCAGTGTGTGTGTGTAGTGCCTGTCACTCCTTTATATATGTGGGTCCTGTGGATGTGTCGAGTCATCTTTTGTTGTGTGGGGTCTACATCTGAATCACATTAACACTAATCCCCTTGGGCGGCGCGGTGGCCCAGTGGTTAGCGCTGTCGCCTCACAGCAAGAAGGTCCCGGGTTCGAATCTCTCGGCTCGGGTGCATTTCTGTGTGGAGTTTGCATGCTCTCCCCGTGTCCGCGTGGGTTTTCGCCGGGTACTCCGGTTTCCTCCCACAGTCCAAAAGCATGCTCCTGGATAGGTTGATTGGCTCGCAGACTAAAATTGTCCCGCAATGCCCGGCGATGGACTGGCGTCCCGTCGTCGGGTGTATTCCTGCCTTACGCCCTGTGTTTCCGGGATAGGCTCCGGCTCACCGTGACCCTATATAGGATTAAGCGGTTTCAGATAATGAGATGAGATGAGACTAATCCCCTTATCTGTCTGAAGATCCCTGCAACGTGGGTGGCGAAACGTTGCGAATGAGGAGGCGCGATCGACGCGGTAGACAGATGTATACGTAGTGTGGTACTTATTTTATACCAAAACAATTCTCCTTAAGGCAGTTAATGCACATTGACTAACTTTTCTTGGCACCTTTGAATATTTTATTTTTACCACCTGCATCTAGTCTTAAAGCCGTGTATTGTTTGTGCATAAATTCACCAGTCAATCAATACCTATTGAGCTACTTAGTTTAGCAAGTGATTATTTGAACAATAGTAACCAAGGAACTGAAATCACACGTTTACGGTAAAGTCTTTGGTTACATAAGTAATTCGCTTCTTTTCTGCTAATTTAGTGTAATTGTATTTGCCTTGTACCGTAATTTTAGAAACACTTGTAGCGACTATAAATGCTCAGCTGCTAAGCTGGCTCTATTTCAACAGGCTGTACCTTTTAATGTATGCGGATTCAACTGTCATTGTCATTTATGGCCCTATGCTCAGTATTCTCTCTTGACTAATGAAATGCAATGTTCATCATGCGGTGGCAGTTTTGCACTTGTGTGGATCTCAGCGATAGGCACCGTCATGTCACTATATATAAGTAAACGTGTCCGGATAAATTAAAATGTGCACACAATATTTATTAGGTCATAAAGGAAAATAGAGTGCTTTAGTATATTACTCCAGCCGTTTTGCATCCTCTATGAAGCAAAGGTGCACATCAGTATTCTCTGCATGTGTGTGAAATTCTATCTTCGTCACTTCATAACAGTCCCTCAGTTTTCTTGTCTGGTGGTTTTTGTATATTCACCAGATTGTTTATGTGATGTTTAATTAACTTAATCTATTGTCTTTAAAAAGTTATGGTAATTATGTTATGTGAAAACACCTTTATGGCCATACCGGGCAATACGTCATTGGCCTGCTGACATTTCATTACTGATGCGGGATCCCAAAGATAATATTCGCAGCGTCATTATGAAAGCATATAATAGAAATTGTGACATGGTTTAACTGGGTCGGAGAAAAATCATACCATTATCTTTTGACAAGCATACAGTTTCAATTACCATATGGTAATGGCTACAGCTGAGAAGTGTTGGGTTGAGCAAGTTGTGACGTTGGAGCTTTAATGCTGTGTGCATCGCAATAACTTGCCAGGTCATGGCTGTATTTACAGGTGAACTGTGTGCTAGACTTCAAAGTACAACCCGACAACCTGCCAGGCTTTGAGCTGTACTCAAAATATGTATTGCTCTGATTTCTAATTGGTCCTTTTATTTGCACTTACTGAAGAATGTGAGATTAACATTAGTCATACATTCATAGAATGTGCTCCATGTCGGAAACCGTAATGCAATGACGATGGGATGTCTCATCT
Source organism: Mordacia mordax (assembly GCA_036362905.1). Taxonomy (NCBI): domain Eukaryota; kingdom Metazoa; phylum Chordata; class Hyperoartia; order Petromyzontiformes; family Petromyzontidae; genus Mordacia; species Mordacia mordax. The sequence goes on from JAZEWT010000001.1 coordinate 23,425,815, forward strand.
CATTGTCTGAAACCGCTGAGTCCTATACAGGGTCACGGTGAAGCCAGAGCCTATCCCGACAGACACAGGGCACAAGGCAAGGATATACCGACGATGGGACGCCAGTCCATCGTCAAAGCCTACAACACCTGGTATTCCCAGGCGGTCTCCCATCCAAGTACTAACCAGGCTCGACCCTGCTTAGCTTCCGAGATCGGACGAGATCGGGCGTATTCAGGGTGATATGGTCAGAGGCACGATGGGATGTCATTTCTTTTAAAAGAGGTCATCGTACTTCTATTTTATCAAGTAGAGCAGGGGTCGGGAACCTTTTTGACTGAGAGAGCCATGAAAGCAGAGCCATATAATATATTTTAAGACTGAATACAACTAAATGTGAGTATAATAAGCCTCTGAATTTATTCTTTTAAAATGGATGGATGGATTAAAACGCGTGAGAATGTTTTATGTTTTATCTGCGAGCCAGATGCAGTCATCAAAAGAGCCACATCTGGCTCGCGAGCCATAGGTTCCCGACCCCTGAAGTAGAGAGTGCTGAGAAAAAGTTCGTGAACCCTTTCGAGTTGTCTGTATTTCTGCCGAAAATTGAGCTGAAATGTGATACAACCTTCATCTAAGTCCTAATAATAGATAAAGAGAACCCTGTTAAATATACAGCACAGATTAACAAACTATTTTTATTTCATTATTGAGCAACATGATCCAACATTCAATATATTTATCGGAAAAGTACACGAACTTTTACATTCAGTAAATGGTGGAACCCCCTGGAGCAGAAATAACTTCAACCAAACGTCTCTAAGAAGTTTTGCTCAGTTCTACACATCATCTAGGAGGAATTTTAGCCCATTCTTTCTTACAGAACTGCTTCAGCTCAGAGTTATTTGTGGGCTTTCTTACCTGAACTGCTCACCTAAGCGTCTGCTACAACATTTCAATTGGGTTAAGGTCTCGACTTTGACTTGGCCATTCCAGAACGTGACATTTCTTATGCTTGATTGATTGAAATAACTGGACTCTAATTCTCATCTCATCTCATTATCTGAAACCGCTTAATCCTATATAGGGTCACGGTGAAGCCAGAGCCTATCCCGGAAACATAGGGCGTAAGGCAGGAATACACCCGACGACGGGACGCCGGTCCATCGCCGGGCATTGCAGGACAATTTTAGTCTGCGAGCCAATCAACCTATCCAGGAGCATGCTTTTGGACTGTGGGAGGAAACCGGAGTACCCGGCGAAAACCCACGCGGACACGGGGAGAGCATGCAAACTCCACACAGAAAGGCACTGGAGCCGAGAGACTCGAACCCGGGACCTTCTTGCTGTGAGGCGTCAGCGCTAACCACCCTTGGACTCTAATTATCTCATTAAATGAGCTGATTAACCTAGAGGTTCACGTACTTTTTCTGAAACACATTGAATAGAGGATCATTTTGTACAAGTAAATGAAAAAGGAGCTACTTTTTGTTTGCTATTTGCTTAACCCGGTTCTCTTAATTATTAGGACCTAGATGAATATCTTGGGTGGCACAGTGGCCCAGTGGGTAGCGCTGTCGTCTCACAGTAAGAAGGTCCCGGGTTTGAATCTCGGCTCGGGTGCCTTTCTGTGTGAAATTTGCATGTTCTCCCTGTGTCCGCTTCAGTTTCCTCCCACAGTCCAATAACATACTGCTGCATAGGTTAATTGGCTTACAGACTAAATTGCCCGCAGTGCCCGGTGATGGACTGGCGTCCTATCGTGGGTATATCCCTGCCTTGCGCCCTGTCTGCCGGGATAGGCTCTGACCCACCGCGACCCTCTACAGGACTAGCGGTTTCTGACAATGAGATGAATATCTAATCACATTTTAGGTCAAATGTATGCAGAATACAGACTTCTAAGGGGTTCACAAAACGCATGGCAATAAAATAATAATCAAAGGGATTATCACATACAGTTGGCTAGAATTACTATGAAACGTTTGTCAGCAATACATACTTTTAATGACAACCATGATCAATGCAGTTCTGTGATATGCATGTGTCTTGAGATTACGATTCAAAAATGCCTTGTAGCCTGTTTAGCACTTTAAGATTATATATAATTCCACATTCTTGTCCGAGAGATGTGGATCCTATAAATAACTAGATAACTGTAGATGATTTTCAAATAACGGATGCTCATACTGTGTATATTGATAGCTGGCCTCTAGCAGTAAAAGATATGAGCAAATGGTTGCTTAGTTATACCCTACTGACGATGAATGTGGTGCATTTACCTGTTGATGATTCTGTAATGGGGCGGCGCGGTGGCTCAGTGGTTAGCGCTGACGCCTCACAGCAAGAAGGTCCCGGGTTCGAGTCTCTCGGCTCCGGTGCCTTTCTGTGTGGAGTTTGCATGTTCTCTCCCCGTGTCCGCGTGGGTTTTCGCCGGGTACTCCGGTTTCCTCCCACAGTCCAAAAGCATGCTCCTGGATAGGTTGATTGGCTCGCAGACTAAAATTGTCCCGCAATGCCTGGCGATGGACCGGCGTCCCGTCGTTGGGTGTATTCCTGCCTTACGCCCTGTGTTTCCAGGATAGGCTCCGGCTTCACCGTGACCCTATATAGGATTAAGCGGTTTCAGATAATGAGATGAGATGATTCTGTAATTGGTATGGAGGCTCAATCTCAAGCTCTTTCTATCTTAGCCACATTTACACCTAACAAAGTCTTGAGAGTTGCTGTATTGCAGGATATTCCATTTTTTGTATTAGGCTTCTGTTTCCCATCCCTCAGTATGCCCTGGAAGATGTAATTGGTAGCTATAAGACGACTTTACTATCTTGCAAAACCATCTTCTATCACTAGAACTGGATAGATAGATGTTTATTATTACAGCAGAAAAATACCCAGTGAGCTTGCAAGCTCTTTTCGGGATTTCTGCGACAAAACAAACGCGCGAGTGGGCAAATAAATAAATAATAAACAAATTTATATTGCTATAATAACAAGTTAACCAAACAAAGTAAAAAACCTAAGCATTTACACACAACAGTGCACATTGCACATTTTTGCATTACTATTCCGTAATACCAAAATGTATGTTCTCAACAAAAAACAACATGCAAATCTACACTTTCGTTATATACATCAGATAACCAACAAATTGAACAAGTTGAGGAATACAAATCACTTGGCTTCATATAACACTCAAATTTCAAATTCATACTTCACATTCACTATATGGCCAAGAAGATTACAATTAAAATAGACGTTCTCTAAACATAAACATTGCTTCCCAAGCAAGTTGTGCTCAGACTTGATAAATGCGACTCTTATATCATTGCTCGATTATTGTAACATTATCCATTGGCAAATAGTACTATTTTAAATTAATTTAACCCATTTTATCATTCTACTCTTAGATTTGATTTGGATGCCCCCTTCCATTGTACATTGGCTCAGGATTAATATATCTTTCCAATCGTGGAAATTAAGTATGTTTAATGTGCTACCTAACAAGTCGGCAAAATTATTGATGGTTTGTTGTCCATACAGTTGAATAAACTTAATCTTAGAGGCTCCTAGATCCATATCGAATTTTGGAGAAAAGGCTTATATGGTGTCTGTCCTTCACTTTTAGAACACTATTGTCACGAATTTGAAGTGAGTCACTACCATCGTTGAGTTACTTTGGATCCCAATTAGTATAACATTTTCGGCCCAGCTACGTTAACAATAATTTGATTGGTTTTTTTGAAGGGTGGCATGTGCTCCTTCGTTTTGTTGTGCTGAAAAAAATCCATGCCACTGTTGCAGTGTTGCTCTTCTTTGTCTTTTATTAATTTATTTCGCTGTGAAATCTTGTTTACTTAGCGATTATGGTTGGAGTTTCATATTTGTATAAGTTGGTTTTGTGAGTTTGATTTGTGCAATTTTGCGTGTTACTGATTACTTTTATGATTAAAGTTAGCGGTCCATTCATACACATATTGTTGCAGTGATTACGTGTATTTGCCCTTGAGTTTTATGCGTTGTTACGCTGGTCATTCCGGATGTTTATTGTGTCGCAGGAGTCCTGCATCTAGAGCTTGCAAGTCCCGTTGGTACTTTCTGTTGTAATAATAAACATCTATTTACCGTACTATGTGGCAATAAATGATAAGTGAATAATAAACAAATAACTAAAGAAATAAAGAAGATTGCAAATAATTCTGTACTGGTTTAATATGTATCTGAGTTGGCTCATTACAAAATAAGACAGCTCAGACTTTATAAAGTGCTTCATTTGTTAACGCTGTCATTATAATTGCATGAAGTATTGCGCTCTCCACAATTAAGGTGCAATTGCGGGCTCACACCACTGCTGGCAGAAGTGCCTCCATTAGAGGGAGTTCCAGAGAACCCCTCTCGTGGAGTATTTGGATTCTTATTCCGCACGAGGTGCCATGGAAGAGCTGGGTGTACCCACATTTTAGCTGTCTGCACGTGACCTACCTACCATTGTATCCTGCTGGGTGGATAAAGAGGGGTTTTTTCATGAAACTTGCACCACGTTCGGAAAATGACTCAAACCGGTGACCTCTGCATTGCAAATTCAGTATCATAACATAACAATTTCACCATCGTAGCGCAATTAAATTGAAATTCTTCCGCAACTCACAGTTAACGCTATTGAATATCAGCGTTGGATAATTTAACTTTGGTGTAAACATGGCATCTAATGAATTCCCCCGTGGTGTGTGAATGTCTATTTGCACTGGCCCGTGTGTCCACAGCCAGGAGGCACTGTGCGTGGAGGGCGGACACTGGCTGGACCGAGGCACGGTATGGAGACCTGGGGTGCGACGGGCACAGGGTCGTACAGGGGTTGCACGCAGCAGCAGCAGCACGGCTACGCACACGCGCACACCAACGCCACGGTGAGTGCCTCGTGCTGCCACTCGGTCGGCACCATTAACCCCCTACTCTGTGTAATGGCACCGATGTACGTCGGTTACAAGAATGTGATTGTCATTAATGGATGATAACTTTTTTTGTTTCATTGCAACAGAAAATTAGTTCCAGATGCAAACGCGGCATTGATCTATATTTACAGGCGCGAGTCAACAACAAATATTCCATACCTCCTGGCGGGTGCCAATGTAGTCATAGGGCAACCATTAAAGTTAATGTTATGGTATATGGGGCGGCGCGGTGGCCCAGTGGTTAGCGCTGACGCCTCACAGCAAGAAGGTCCCGGGTTCGAGTCTCTCGGCTCCGGTGCCTTTCTGTGTGGAGTTTGCATGCTCTCCCCGTGTCCGCGTGGGTTTTCGCCGGGTACTCCGGTTTCCTCCCACAGTCCAAAAGCATGCTCCTGGATAGGTTGATTGGCTCGCAGACTAAAATTGTCCCGCAATGCCCGGCGATGGACCGGCGTCCCATCGTCGGGTGTATTCCTGCCTTACGCCCTATGTTTCCGGGATAGGCTCCGGCTTCACCGTGACCCTATATAGGATTAAGCGGTTTCAGATAATGAGATGAGATGAGACTTTGTTGCTTATTATTTGTCTATAACCTCCCCCCCGCCCAAAATTTAGAGATTAACTCAATCCAACTAGATAACTCAATCCAACTAGATAACTCAATCCAACTAGATAACTCAATCCAACTAGATAACTCAATCCAACAAGATAACCCGGTTTATATTCATCATCTTCGGTTCATCACCACTCTTGCTCATTGTAATCCCAGCCAATATTCTCATATACTTAATACACTACGATAGTCTATACTCTGTATTATTATTCTTAGTGGTTGTATTTCCTTTTGTTGCCCAATATCTTCCGCTGCATATTTATTTAGCTACAATGTACCTTTTTTAAGTTCTCAAATTTTGGGAGATTATTTCAACGTTTTAATATTCTATTACAAAATACATATGTACTGTAATCATGTTTTTGTTAATATCCCAGAATGAAAAAAACCCCACAATTTAACCATGTTCATTATGCAACTTGAATCCGTGCCATATGAACCATAAATTTGACCACTTTAATCAAATATGTATATCACCGACACAGCAGTAAGCAGCCCTGATGGCATATCCTCAGTTGTGTGCTCTGCCATCTGCCACATCACTCTCATCTCACAGAGTCTGTTCTGTAAGCAAATCCAATATTTAAAGTACTTTACACATAATTAGCAACCGATATCTATCCACTGCTCGATGCAGGCCTACCTAGCACATTGTTATCACTCATGGCACTGCGATGCCAAGATTTATCTCTGGTCGGTGCACGAGCTGGGGTCATCTCTTCATCACTGCGGTGGCCATCTTCTCAGGCCTGTGACTTCCTTTTTACCTACCATTCCATCACCAACCTCAACTATCGGCTGTTATCCTTTATGCCGAGTTCCACTTACTTTCCTCACAATATAATTAATATGCTTTAGGCTGCTGAATTGTGATCATGCCTCCAACATCAGGGGTGAAACTTTGCAAAGGAGAGAAGAAAAACGCTCGACACAACTATCCTAAAATAGCTCTTAAGAGCAATTTTATAAATTGAGCTATGAAAACCTACATCAATATAATATACTTTAAGAGTCAGAGTGTATTTTTTGATACCTACTTTGTTTTTCTGTCCTTGGGTCGAATTCCTAGTGTGCATCAATCTGTGCATTGTATACATGCTAGCTCTTGCTCCATGTTCTTTATAACAGTCAATATTTTCAATGAAATCCATTTTTTTTGGGTCAGGTCACGTAGAAAATTATAAACTATAAAATAGTGTCGTTTAACCCTCCACCACCCGACACGGCCAATCAGCAAGGGGTTGTCACGTTGAACAGAAGACGCGCCAATTCCTTTACCATCTCAGCACACCGGTGTGTTAAAAAGCGACCCCACAATATTTTACAGTCAATATTTGTGATCCATGTGACAGCGCTTTTAAAAACGTTATTTTACATGTAATTGAGAACTTTATTATTTAGGCTCAGTTGTGCATTACTTTTAATTAGAAGCCATTTATAAGGATATAACCGCTACATTTGAATTTCAAATAGCAAGTGACGAAATTCTTATGACAGGAGGAGTCAAACAATGAGATACACTTTCACTGAGGCGATTAACAGTAACAAGGATATTTTCCAAAACATTGGATTGGAGAAGCAAACGTATAAAAGGTGTCATAACAGTATAATAACGAATCGTAATGAATTACAAGTATTTATTGTAGAACTTCGTATAATAAGCTGAAAGTGGGTCTAAAAATGTTTGACGACTTCTCTGAACAAAATAAAATATAATTTGCAGGGATCCAACTGTAAAGCGCAGCAGAGCATTACATCTAAAGACGTTTTTCAAGGTAATTACCAATCAAAACAATAAACGAAAATGCAGGATGGGATTTTTTTGGAAATATTGATAAGTTAAAACAACGTTACAGTTCATTTACCCAAACATGAAGCGCTTTTGCCCAAAAATGCTGCAGAGAATTCTGCTTTTTCTTGCAAAAATGCTGATCCTGGGTCCACACTATTAAATGATTAGCAATAAACAGCCCTATCAAAATATTAATAGATACCAGTTACCACGTATTTTTAATTGAACGATGTTATATAGACTGGAGACAATGGGAGGAAATATGAACATCAGCAATGTGAGGAAAGAAGCACAACGAGAAGTGTTTTAACCTGCTATATTGTAAATGAACACAGTAGGCATGAGACAAACAGTCTGACCATGGGTAGAGGAATAAAAATAGAGGAGTGATAAGGAAGCAATTGATTGCTGGTGAGTGAGCGAATAGTTGAAGTCAATTAGTGATTGCTCCATCAACAATCCACAAAACTGCTTTTCATTCTTTCACATATGTTCACAGGACAGGTGTTCTTGCGTCATTTTGCTATCAATGGAAAGTTACAGGAGAGCTGCGGACCATAAAACGTTTTAATGAGACTGCAACGCAGTAATAGGAAGATATAAAAATGTGAACGTTATATCACGTAACACATGATGATGAATCTTTTGTCATCTCATCTTATTGTCAAAAACTGCTTAGTCCTGTACAG
>JAZEWT010000001.1:23455329-23466189 GCA_036362905.1 Mordacia mordax
TATGCAAGGATAGCCTATTCCTAAGTATTGCAGTTTTGTTTACATCTCAAATAATCCTTTGGCCTTGTAGCTATAAACAGCCCAGTAATCAACTGACTAGGTACATTGCATCTGCCACTGGATAAAGGCCTCCCGTGCCAGTAATAATATTTTTTTCACTTCGAGAGCGCTTTTCACCCGAGGGACATAAAGCGCTGCACAGAGCTTTGGAGAGAACGGCAGTACTATTTGGCACGTTAACTGATATGGATCCATTTCCACATTGGTCAAGCTCTCTGCCTTCTCTCCTGTGGCTGCCATTCCATACCAAATTCATTCATTGGAAGGTCACTCAGCTCATCGGTTCACCGCTTTTTGCAGAGTTTCACGGTTCGAATCCTGCGGCCAACCATGATTAATATTGCTTGTGTAATACCCATCATTATATAGGCCGCCTGCGTCACCGTGGATGCTAATTATCCCGTGATTCGCAAGAGTAGGCTTATGTGTCTTGAAATCAGTGTCAATTTGCCACAATATATAACACCTTAATAATCGCCAGACACGGTAAAACCTGTTGTAATCTTATATATGTATACTGGCAAAAAGTACCCATAGCGTTAACAGCTTCACCTAAGCTATAAAGCATTGAGGCCGCATTGTCCTGAGCTGATTGCCTTTTGGCAATGGATGACACCGGCAAATAGGCTCAAAAGGAAGCCACTGCCAGGTGAAGGTCGGTCAGTTGAAGGACAATGCATAGGTTATCAAAGCCACTTGTTTGCATACTTTGCCACTAGTATGTGTGGCTTTTGCAAACTGGACGCATTGTAAAATGTGTCTATTGTGGTGTTTGGGATCTTACACCTGCATAATCGCCAGATACGGTAAAACCTGTTGTAATCTTATATATGTATACTGGCAAAAAGTACCCATAGAGCTGATGTGATTCACAGGAGTTCATTACTCTGTCTCGTACAAGATATGAGAATGGGACACCAAAGCTTGGCTGCCAAGGGCTTTTACAGAGCAGTGTTGAGTAAGCCAGACTGTGATATACAGACTATCCATCCATCCATCCATTTTCTTAACCACTTGTCCTTGCGAGGGTCGCGGTGGCAGCAGTCCAAGGAGAGTGAACCAGACATCTCTTACCTCAGCAATAGATTCCAGCTCTTCCTGGGGGATTCCCAGGCGTTCCCAGGCCAGCCGAAGGATGTAATCCCTCCAGCGTGTCCTGGGTCGGCCCCTAGGTCTCCGCCCAGTGGGCCATGCCTGGTCGACTTCCCAGGGGAGCCTTCCAGGGGGCATCTTTACCAGATGCCCGAACCACTGGCTCCTCTCAATCCGGAGGAGCAGCGACTCTACTCTGAGGTTCTCCCGGATTTCTTTGCTCCTCACCTTGTCATGAAGAGTGAGCCCAGCAACCATGCGGAGAAACCTCATTTCTGTCGTTTGTATCCGCAATCTGGTTCTTTCGGTCATTACCCAAAGTTCATGACCATAGGTGAAGATAGGGACATAGATTGACCTGTAAACCGAGAGCTTTGTCCTAGGACCAAGCTCCCACTTCACTCTCACGGACAGGTACAGTGCCCACATCGCTGCAGACGCTGCTGCAATCCACTGGTCAACCTCACGTTCCCGCTTACCATCACTCATGAACAAAACCCCAAGATATTTATACTCCTCCACTAAGGGCAACTGCTCTCCCCTTACCTGAAGAGGGCAACCCACTCTTTTCCGTGAGAGGATCATGGCCACAGATTTGGAGGTGCTGACTCTTATCCCAGCCACTTCACACTCAGCCTCGAAACGCTCGAGTGCCCATCGGAGGTCACAATCCGATGAGGCGAGAAGAACAACGTCATCTGCAAACAGCAGCGATGCCACCTCCATGCCCCCAAACTGGACACTCTCCATACCTCGGCTGCGCCTTGAGATCCTGTCCATGAAAATCACGAATAGGAGCGGAGACAAGACACATCCTTGGCGGAGACTAACGGCCACATTGAACAGATTCGACTTCACGCTAAGTTTACGGACACAGATCTCGTTCTTGGAATAGAGAGATCAGATTGCTCTCAAAAGAGATACTAGCACCCCATACTCCCGCAGCACCTTCCACAGTAAATCTCGGGGCACACGGTCATAGGCTTTCTCCAGATCTACAAAACAAATTTAGACTGGGTTAGCAAACTCCCATATCCCCTCAGTTATCTGTGAGAGTGCAAAAAGCTGGTCCATGGTTCCATGGCCAGGACAGAAACCGCATTGTTCCTCCTTTATCTGTGGTTCGACTAATGGTTGAAGTCTCCTCTCCAGAACCCTGACATAAGCTTTACCTGGGATGCTAAGGAGTATGATCCCTCTGTAGTTGGAGCACACTCTTTGGTTCCCTTTCTGAAAGATAGGGACCACTACCCCAGTTTGCCAATCCAGAGGTACAGAACCCACTTTCCACGCAACATTGAAGAGGTGCGCTAACCATGACACCTCAACACTGTCCAGTGCTTTCAACATCTCCGGACGAATCTCATTCACGCCTGCAGCCTTACCATTCCGGAGGTCATTGACCGCCGTAGTGACTTCAGCCACAGTAATGGACCCGACCCCACCGCAGGTTTCCAACACTGCCTCCTGGAAGGAGGCCGTGTCCACCGGGTTAAGGAGTTATTCAAAGTGTTCCTTTCACCTTCCTACTATTTCCTCAGTCGAGGTCCGTGTTTCCCCTCCCTTACTGAAAAACAACTTGAGCGACGTCCCGTCGACCCCTCCTAAGCCGCCGGATGGTTTGCCAGAACATCTTTGAAGCCATCCGAAAGTCGTTTGCCATGGCCTGTCTGAACTCCTCCCATACCTGAGCTTTTGCCTCAGCAACCGCTTTAGCTGCTCCCCTCTTGGCCAGTCGATACCTCTCAGTCGAATCAGGAGAGCGATTCACAAGCATTGCTCGGAAGGCCTCCTTCTTCGACTTGACGACTTCCTTCATCGAATGGTGTCCACCAACAGGTTCTAGGGTTGCCGCCATGACAGGCACAAACTGCCTTCAGGTCACAGCTTTTCGCAGCCACCTCAGCAATTGAGGTCTTGAACAAGAGTCACTCGGACTCAATGTCCTTGACCTCGCCCTGGATGCAGGAGAAGTTCTTTTGGAGGTGCGATTTGAAATCCTTCTGCACCTGGCACTCTTCCAAACGTTCCCAGACAACCCTCACTGCTCGTTTAGGTCTCCTATGTCTATCAGGCAGGCACCCTGTGCGTTGTATTCAACTCACTAGCAAGTGGTGATCAGTTGACAGCTCTCCCCCTCTCTTCACCCGAGTGTCCAGAACATATGTTCTTAGGTCTGCTGAACAACTATAAAGTCGATCATTGCCCTTCGGCCCAAGGAGTTCTGGTACCAAGTACCCTTATGAGCCTCCTTGTGTTCGAACATGGTGTTTGTTATGGACAATCCATGACAAGCACAGAATCCAGTAACAATTCACTGCTTAGGTTCAGATCGGGGAGGCCATTTCTCCCAATCATGCCCCTCCAGGTATCTCCATCGTTCCCACGTGTGCATCGAAGTCTCCCAGTAGGACTATGGAGTCAGTAGATGGAACCCTATTGAGCACTGCACCAACTGTCTCCAATAAGGCCGAATACTCTGAACTGCTATGTGGCGCATATGCACAAACAACAGTCAAAGTTTTCCTCTCTGAGACCCGAAGTCTCATTGAGGCAATCATCTCGTCCACTGTGAAAAACTCCAACTGTGCAGCAGCAAGCCGAGGGCTTGTGAGTATCCCCACTCCTGCCCTGAGTCGTTCACCGGGGACCACCCCGGAGTAAGAGAGAGACCAACCCCGATCGAGAAGTTTAGTTCCAGAGCCAATGTTATGTGTGGAGGTGAGACCAACTATCTGAAGCTGGTGCTTTTGCACCTCCTCCACAAGCTCCGGCTCTTTCACCACCAGAGAAGTAACATTCCACGTCCCAACAGCAAAGTTTCCATTGCAAAGGTCTCGTCCGTCTAGTTCCACCCTTTTTGCTGCCGTGACGGCATCGCACCTGACCCTCACGCTTCGCCATGCGGGTGGTGGGCCCACAAGGCTGCTCCACGTATCCATTTCGGGCTGAGCCCGACCGGGTTATGTGGGTCACCCGACCACCAGGTGCTTGCCGACGGACGCCACCCCCAGGCCTGGCTCGAGGGTTGGGTTCCGGTAACTCTAGTCCAGGCAGGGTTCTCATAATCTTTTTTCGAACCATCATGAAGGTCTTTGGGTGGACCATACTAAGTCTGGAACCTCTCCTCAGACCTGTTCGCCATGGGTGACCGTACCAGGAGTGCTGGACTCCAGACGACAAGCTCTGAGGTTCATTGGAACACAAGCCCCCCCCCCCACCACGACAAGGTCCGATCCATTGGGGGGGATATACAAACTAGTGTTTTACAAATGATAACTATCTTGTTAATATACTGAAACTCAGCAGTACCCGTTCAAAGCTGACGAAAAGCACTGCAGTTTTCTATAAAGTAGATTACAAATTGCAAAATTCTGTCACCTTCTATATAGTCATAGTAGATGGGCAGTAGCATAATTTCATGTAATTTAAATGTGTATTGTCGTTACATTTGTGATGTGATTAGACATGGTTAGTGGGCGATTTGTATCCACATTATATTTTTCCAGCTGTAATTTGAATGTATTTTGGCCGGGCCCCACTAAGAAAATATAAAATTGGAATTTCTATAGACTCGTGAGTCGCCAAACTTTGAAGTAAGGTACATTATATCACTTGTAAAGCAGTTCAAAATAAGAGCATCACGTTCTTCCTCCGTGAATATGCAGTGCGGTAAATATGCAAGGCGTGACGCTCATTTAAGTGGCAGACAGGCTTGTTCGCTGTGTGTGGTTGCACATCTACCCCTCCACCTCCTGTGTCCAGTGCAAGTAAACATGCATTGTTGGGCTGTTCTGATTGCCCTGCTTGCAGCACACTATTTTAACTTAATTGCATTGAAACCACACAGCTTTAAGAGCTACAATTAAACTATCTCAGCGAATAGTTCTGCTGACATTTTACGAAAGAGATTATTTTGTACTCGTTCGCTAATTCATTGATTTTGAGCACAAAGCAGTGTTTCGCATGGTGAATGTAAAAAGACCCATTGGCAGAATTGAAGGGAAAAAATGCCTCTGAAACCCTATTTATTTTATATAAGGGCTGTGCGGTTACTTTTAATTTTAGTTATTTACATGGTAAGTTTGTTTGCATAGATGCTCGTTTAAATATATTTGTGTGTGTGTAGAGCACCCTTATTGCAACATATGCATAGAACTGAAAATGTATAATTATTACTGGGTGTCATAACCTGGTGACCAGGTTATTGTGATGTATATGCATGATGATCAGTCACATGCTGACATAGCTAAATAATGTGCAACAATCGCAGTATTCCCAGCACCTCGGATAAATCTGAGAGTGCACATCAGTGCTTGTTTAATGTTATACCTGCTGTGGGGGTTAGCACAGCCTAATAGTATTCTCTGTAATAACTATGCGGTGGTGCAGTGAGTAGCACTGCTGCCTCACAGTAGGAAGCACCCAGGTTTGGTTCCCAGCTCGGGTGCCTTTCTGCGTGGAGTTTGTATGTTTGCGTGGGTTTTCGCCGTGTACTCCGTTTTTCTCCCACTGTCCAAGGACACGCTGCTGCTTAGGTCAGTTGACCTGCTGTATAAATTGCCCAAAAGGGCCCTGCCATGTACTGGCGTTGCATCCAAGGTATAGCCCTGCCTTGCGCCCTGTGTCTGTCAAGATGGGCTTCGGCTCCCTGTGACACGACACTGTACAAGATTAAGCGGGTACTGATACTGAACTGAATAACTATATATGATGAGATGCCTTTAGGCAGGTAAGCCTCAGTGAGTTCACAAATGCTTCTGCAGCAGGGTCCAACATTGGATCGTTCGATTAATTCATTTTAAATGAGTTTTCCAACATATGATAGGACTCTGGAGCACCCAGGTAAAAGCAGCCCTTAAAAATCCACACTTAATATTTTTCCCCCTAATGAATGTTATGTTACTGTAGTTTATACGTTTGCTGGTACTTTCCTGGCTGTTTTTCCCTGCTGTGGTATTTTCGTGGAACATAATACCACCCATTATAAAAGAAACAAAAAAAGTCAAAATGTACTTAATTTTGCAGATTTACCTAATTAACCAAAATATAATACAACATCATGAAAATAAGATTTACATGGATGGGGCACCTGGTGTGTTTTACTGAGTCACTTTCTTCAGCTGGGCGGCACGGTGGCCCATTGGGTAGCGTTGTCGCTTCACAGCAAGAATGTCCCGGGTTCGAATCTCGGCTCAGGTGCCTTTCTGTGTAGAGTTTGCATGTTCTCCCCGTGTCCGCGTGGGTTTTCGCCGGGCACTCCGGTTTCCTCCCACAGTCCAAAAGTCATGCTGCTGTATAGGTTAATTGGCTTGCAGACTAAATTGCCCGCAGTGCCCGGCGATGGACTGGCGTCCCATCGTGGGTCTATCCCTGCCTTGGGCCCTGTGTTTGCCAGGATAGTGTCTGGCTCACCGCGACCCTGTACAGGACTAAGTGGTTTCTGAATATGAGATGAGACTTTCTTGAGCGTAATGATGTAGGTTTTCACGGCTCGATGCATGATGATTGCTTCGAAAAGCTGCTCTCTCGGGACAGCCGCGTCGATGGCTCTCTCTCCTCTCCTCGCGACGTTTCGCCTCACACGTTGGAGGCATCCTCAGGCGAAGTGCCTCCAACGTGTGAGGCGAAACGTCGCGAGGAGAGGAGAGAGAGCCATCGACGCGGCTGTCCCGAGAGAGCAGCTTTTCGAAGCAATCATCACTTTCTTGAGCCTTCTTAATTGTTCCATGTGATAAGGATGTTTTACCAATTCCTGCTCCTTTCACATTGAGGGAAAATTATGTTTCCAAAAATAGGTTTATATTATTCACAGGCACTCACAGCGTATTTAGCACTCTAAAGGTGGGACATTACCTCCTTGTCAACAAGTTGCATGCAGTTTAATGAGTGTTACAACCCTGGGTGCTCAATTCGGAAATCCAAGGGAAGAGATACCAAGAATGGGTGAGCTTTCCCTCGCAGAAGGAGAATATCGATGGTGAGATTCGTTTTAATGGTGGGTGCTGAATGCGGTGGAACCAGCAGGAAAACGAACACATTGTTATGGGAAATGTTAAATAACCACACATGTATCCATAAATAATGATTGTGTATATCGAGCACAAAACAGCGTACATAACAATACTAAAACGACAGTATTCACAGCTATTATTTTTACGCAGCGTTATTCTATTGAGCAGTGGTTTCAAGCACATGGAAAGTTTCTCGTGAGCACACCCCGTGTCTACTTTAATTCACGAGCAATCGCAGTGCACGATTAGCTTCCAGTCGCTATATATGTTCAGAAAGGCAGTTTTTCACGCCTTATCGCGAGTTGAGTCGTTGACAAGGATGCGTGCACAGAGCTTCTCCTGTTGTTGTTGTGGTCACCGTGCACCCCGTCTCGGCTGCACCCCAGTGCCTTAACATTCTCCGGGAATTGGTGGAGCTCTTAACGCTATGGGCACTTCTTTTTTGCCAGTATACATATATAATATTACAACGGGTTTTACCGTATCTGGCAATTATGCAGGTGTTAAGATCCCAAACACCAATATAGACACATTTCACAATGCGTCCAGTTTGCAAAAGCCACACATACTAGTGGAAAAATATGCAAACAGGTAGCGTTGATAACCTATGCATTGACCGACCTTCACCAGGCAGTGGCTTCCTTTTAAGCCTAATTGCCGGTGTCAGCCGTTGCCAAAAGGCAGTCAGCTCAGGACAATGCAGTATCAATGCTTATAGCTTAGGTGGAGGTGTTAACACTATGGGTACTTTTTTGCCAGTATACATATATGAGATAACAACAGGTTTTACCGTATCAGGTGTTAAGATCTTAACACCTGTTTAATCGCCAGATAAGATCTTAACACTTGCATAATCGCCAGATATGGTAAAACCTGTTGTAATCTTATTCTGCGGGATGTTGAAAAGATCACGATATGTCTCTCATCAGACGGTGCTTGAGTGTTTTTGGGATATTTTCGAGTCGAGCTCTCTCTTAAACAATATTAATAATAATAATTGTATTTTTAGAGCGCTTTTCACCCGACAGTCGTAAAGTGATGCAAAGAGCTGCGGAGAGAACGGCGATGTCAACAACAACGACATAAGAACAGATGATTCGCAGCAACCACGCGTTTGGGTTTTTTTTGTTTAAATGTACACATCGTTGCAGAACAACAAGCAAAATATGATCAGACTTTCAACTATAACTTTAAAATGCAAAATTATCAGTAAATATACTACATATATTGGGAAATTGTTTAATTTAACATTTATCGTATGATAATAATAGCATTTCTATTACTACTAGGGAGACAAAGGCGGCCGAGCGTGGTGCTGGTCACCTACCTCCTCGTATGCCGTGTCGACCTTAATAGGTGCTCGCTAACGGCACTTGACTGTACAGCCTGTGAAGGCTACACGGGGGATCTTTATTTGGTGGTGATGATGGCAGTGGTACTCCGGTTTCCTCCCACAAACCAAAGATACGCGTTGCTACTGCAGCCTAGGTTAATTGGCCCGCTGAGTAAATTGCTCCCCCCCCCCCCCAAAAAAAAAAGAGCCCTGCGATGTACTGGCATCACATCCTACAGCGGAGTGTAGTGTATAGGAGTGTGGTGTCAAGCCTCGCGCCGTGCTGGGATGGGTGCACCAGGGCACCCGTGTCGGGGCGAATATGTGGGCGTTAGGGTGACGGCAATGTGAGTGGACGGAGTCGCCTGGGGCGGCCAGGGGTCAGGCAAGGTGGGCTGGGCCCTTCAGCCCTTCGCTCCCAGTCAGGTACTTGCCCTCTCGAGTCAGGGGCTTTCTTCAATGTCTTTTTAAAAGTCTTCAGACATCTTTTGGAATGTGCTTACTCTTACCCTGCATTATGACGTTCTTCTCGCCCTCTTGATATAGGGGATAGTCATCAAACGTTGACTTATCTGTCTCCGACTTACTACACACTGTTCCAACTGGCTACTCGGATTCAGCCTGTCTCTTAACTCGTGCAGCTGGTCTCTTTCCAATCCGTCCGCTCTCTTTGATCACTGAAGGCTCTCCCTCCTGTCCACTAGCTTAATATTTTCAACCGGATTAGCCACACCCAGGGGAGGCGTTTTCACAAAGTCTCGGTACATAATCTTTCACTAAGTCACGGGCCACTTCATTGAAACATGTGCTCAGTGATCTTTTACCTAATCAGCCAATCACCAATGAAGTGCAGCGCTCCGCAAGGCAACAGTTCTGTGCCACAAAGCACAAATGTAATCATTAATTCAAAGATTGATTCCATATTCTAACCTTTCACCCACTCAGTCCTACGCACATAAATACAAGTGCATTTACGCACATTTATATACACATACACACTCATATACCTTATGTCATCATATTACTGCCTGTGTTTCTGACATTGACATTAATTACAATCTCTAGCGAACGCATATTCATTCGGTATCAGAAAGGCAGAGACACCAGAGGTGCAAGGAAACCACGCGGTTAACCGACACCAACATTCGTTGGACAAAGCGTCCTATATATTTTGTTGGTATCGTCCAATTAATGATTGAGGGTGTTTTAAACTTATAATGAATGCGTGTTTTGTTCATTGTGTGATGCAGTGGCATCTTGCAGTTGTGGTGAAAGAACCGTTTGACAGACATGGGAGTAGTCCTGTGTTGCCCCATAAAAGTATTTCCATCATGGCATAACTGTCAACTGTCAGGAGTTACTCGTGATTGCCCCTCAGTTGTGCACCTCATCCACGTCATTATCAAAACTGCGATATGAAGTCATTGGAAGAAAATTCCAAAAGTCTCTCATCTCATCTCATTGTCTGAAACCGCTTAGTCCTATACAGGGTCACGGTGAAGCCGGAGCCTATCCCGGCAGACACAGGGCGCAAGGCAAGGATATACCGACGATGGGACGCCAGTCCATCGCCGAATTCCAAAAGTCATGTTAGAAAATCAAATTAACTTTTTTTATACGTTTTGATATCTGTTAGTAATACTATAGTGCTCCCAAATGACATTAACTGGCGAACAATGAAAACTACCATACCACTGTGCATAAAGAAGAATGTTTTAATTGGTACAAGCTACCTGCTATGCCTTATTCTTCTGAAAAAATGAATATTAAGGATGGAAATATATATGTTTAAAAGGTTTAAGAGGGTGTGAAAATGCGTTGAGATGTGCACGATTACAATTGCATTAAGACTACAAGAAGAGGACTTGAAGTAGAAAATCATTATTATCAATACCCGCTTAACCCTGAAAAGGGTTGCAGGGGGCTGGAGCCTATCCCGACAGACAGAGAGCGCAAGGCGGAGCTATGCCCAGGATGTGATGCCAGTACATCGGAAGGCATTGGGGGCAATTTACTCAGTAGGCCATTAACTTAGGCAGCAGCGTGTCTTTGGACGGTGGGAGGAAACTGGAATACCCGACAAAAACCCACGCGGACATGGGGAGAACACTAAAACGCCACACAGAAAGACACCCGAGCCGGGAATCGAACTCGAAGTAGAGATTCGCTTCATTTATACTAATGTAGATTTTCACGGCTCGATCAATAATGATTGCTTTCAAAGTTGCTCTTTCGATATAGCCTTGTCGAGCTTTCCTCATCTCGCCACGACGTGGTTGGTTATGTGACTGAGTGATTGTGACTGAGTGGACTCTGTCTGACCGTTGTATTATATGTGTCTTTCGCAAGCAAGAAATGGAA
>JAZEWT010000001.1:23480316-23493211 GCA_036362905.1 Mordacia mordax
GGCGACAACGCTACCCACTGGGCCACCGTGCCACCTGTTTTCTACGTACATAGCAATATTAAAATCACTCAGAATTAGCTTTAGGGTTAATTTATATTAAAGCTCTTATCGCTATGTACTGAGCACTGATCATGTCCTGCAGGTCTCAGCTCATTGTACTTGGTAAAAAAATGTTTAGAGTACGCTGTTTTCGTGAAAGTTACCATATTGTCTTAAGGATGTATTTTTCCCTTTGCATTTCAAAGCATCCTTTGTTGATGTGTCTTCGAATCTTGAGAATACATTACCTTCATGTAGACTTAATTTAATCTAATTGTTTAAAATCACCTTCATAGCATCAGATTACTGCCCAGGGGCTAAAAGGCACCAGAAAATCAGATTAATCTTCCAGAAAAGCCCTGCCCCATGTTAAAGCAGTGCATATCTTATCATTCTGTGTACCACGGCCATGTTGTCTGGATCATAAAATACACTTTTTAAATGGCCAGAGTTTGGAATACATACAACTTAGAATATGGAGACGTTAAGGGTTTTCCCACTTGTGTGCAAAATGATGCTTATTAAAGTGGTTTTACAAATCACTGTTTTATATTTGCTCATAATTTCCACAACCTACTGTCAAATGAAATTTATAAATCCTTATTTCAACTATAGATTTTGCACCTATTTTGCATATTTGCTTTCAATTCGTAACTGGGCCATTTGCAGTGAAAATGTATTTGGTGGGAGGGCTGATTATGGAAATGAAAACTAAAATTTAAAATGACATTCTATTGCTCTGCCACATAAACACGTCTGTTTAGCACTTTGTGCATTGCAAAATTTTAATATATGCACGAGAGTTAGCTTTGCAACGAGTATGTGTTTATTTAGTATTAGAATGTTATTACCTCGTACGTTTGGGTTTTCCGTTTCCCTCCCACATAAACATTCTATAATGGGCTGAGAGTAACTATATTTCGGCCCCCTGGTTTATGTTTAACTCAATTGTTGGTGCTGCCTTGTCTTATGACTGCTTTGCCACCTGTCTCTCATTCCTAGCATCTCTAAATCATTCTCTGTTTTTGAGAATGAGTGAATACTGTGCGCGGTACAACTTTACATTATTGTTATTATTTACTTGCTACGCAATGGATAATACAATTTATGCTTATAAAGTGCTCTAAATTCATAGCTGGTAAGACATTTTAATGCTTTGTAAGTGGTTCCTAAGGTAAATTAAAAACTCTTAAATGAATGATCGATGTGTGTTCCTATATATGTGTGCTTGATGCAGTTTAATAATACGCACAGCATTTATTCTTATGTATACATATGTATATAAGAAAAGAGCATTCTTTCATTTAATTATATATACTGGTACTCATTTAAGTTACCTTTTAGAAATTGCATCAATTCACTAATTTGAGCTGCATCGTTGAATGGATGTGTGCCAATGTCTTTCCCGATTACTGCAGTAATTTTGCAATCAGGCAGCGAATTGTATGCAGTAGATACAAGACAATAATTAGCAAGGGTGGTAACATTGCTGTGTGTTAACAGTGCCTGGTAGTTACAATAAGCTTATGATGACCCTAGCTACCTCACAAAGGCAGAAATGACATAGTTCCATGGTAAGTATTAATTGGATGAAACAATTCCAAAATATGAACACGCAACCTCTATCTTATTATATTTTTTGTCAAAGAAAATTATACAAGCAAAGCCACGAACATATGTTAGTGTTGCAATGAAAAGTCTTTAATCGTGTTATATCCCGTGATTTGACCAAAGTACATTGCTTTCTCGTGGGGATTGCTACATGTTTCATTTTTTTCAGAATGTTAAATTTGGACATTCTTAAATATTGGGCACATATGTCACTTGTGAGTAGTCATTTATTAATGATTGGTCAGTTGCAGCACAGTCACGAAGTTAGTAGCGCTGTTGCCTCACCTCAAGAAGGACCCGGGTTCGATTCCCGGCTCCGGTGTCTTTCTGCGTGAAGTTTGCGTGTTATTCCCGTGCTCGCATGGGTTTTCCTCCCACCGTCCAAAGACACGCTGCTGCCTACGTTTATTGGCCTGCCGAGTAAATTGCCCCCCAAAAAGTGTGCCCTGCGATTTACTGGCGTCACATCCTGGGTATTCCCCTGCCTCGAACCCTCTGTTGTCCAGGAAAGGCTCAACACCTTTTCGACCCTGTACAGGATTCAGCGGGTATTGATAATTAATGAATGAATAATGAATGAACGGTGAGTTGCATAAACCAAATGTATCAATGTAAAAAATGCCACTTTACATTTGCTGATGTGGCAGTGATATTTTACATTCTCTGGGCCTTATGCCCTTTAGCATGCAGAAGCTGATAATGTAAGTGATGTCGCACACTTAGTTATAACAATGAAAGTGGCCCTGCAAAACTGCTTTCCACGAGAAGGCTGGGCTGAATTTGTTCAATAACGTAATTGCTTCTATGAATACATGCTGGCGCTGCATAATATTTAACTGCCTACAGTGCATACAATTTCATTCCTCTGTCACATGGAATTTTTTTCAAGCCATAAGGAATACATCAAATGTAATACGGGTGCCATAACAACAAGACAGTCATATAATTTTACAGTTGTGTGTGATATGTCATGCAAAAGATATAAATATATAAAAACATGACAGTAAAATAAGCATGGGTGTTTAAAGATTAAAATTAGAGTAACATAGTAGATTTACAGCATAAACATAAGTGCAGCCCAGTACGATGTGCTAGTACAAAAGTGTGTCTTTAATTGTGGCTTTGGGTAAAAATGGAATTATTGAGAAGCACATTAATAGTTAAACAATTAGTAGAGAATAAATTATAATGTGGATTCAAACTAATAATGATGTTTAAGGTAATCCCTAATCTCTGTGGTGCACCACGGATTCCAGGGTTCACAGTATGGAGCCCCCCTTATCAATTATTATTTATGCGGATTATTGTATTTCTACTGCCGTTTGATTATATAATGTAACGAAACCCATACGATGTGACCTCTGCACTGGGATAGCCAGTGGGAGGTAAACTGCATTAATTTAACAGTTGTCTTGGCCCACAATCATTCTTCATTGCACCACAATTTAATTTTCTATATACTCACAATACATCCATGACGTATGCTTTACATAAGGTTTCCACCTGTCTTTATGAGCTAGATGTTGTCCTGGGAAATCTATGAGTTGTCCCAGGACAATAAATATTGGACTTTTTGTCAGTCGCCCTTTTTTTGGCATTACCAGAAGGTCGTCTTCTTTGGATATGTTGTTTTTTGTACCTCTGAATAGAAAGCCGAGGTGGTGCACACCCTTTGTAAAATATTATCTATATGTCCCTCATTTTCAGCAAAACATCTGTTTTTAAATGCAGTCCTGTATTTTATTTATACAATATTTACTTTGCACTACCATGTAAAATAGTTTACATAGGCAGAGTATGAATCTTGTCAGGTTTTGGTCTGTGTTTCAAGTTAGTAATTTGCTTCCTCGTTAAGGTTATAATGAAATATAAATGCTTGGTTATTTTAAAAATATATATTTTTCCCAATGTTATCGATATTGTGTCATGTCTTGAGACAAAGAAGCTATTCAGAATCCCCTTAGGGCAATGTAAGCCTGCTTGTTTGAGCACTGTCCATAGAAGTGGACATCACAGACCTACCTCTGAGAGTCCTGAAATTAAACTTAGGTTAACATAGTAAGGGGCAGCACTCTCCCACCCACGTTGCCACGGAGAGAAATGTTTCTTACTTAACGGTCCATCCAATATTACTTAGCCATATAGAGCAAAGAATCAAATTTTATGTAAAGGGTTTTTTTGTTCAGTCATTGGACACCAAATTGAGATTATCAACCCACTGCACTTGAGAACCTTGTTTATTGATGTACGTTTTCACTGCTCAGTGTATGGGCATTGCTCTGAAGAGCTGCTCTTTTGGGATACGTACGTCAAGCGTTCCTCCTCCGTGACGTATTGCCTCCCACATTGGATACGTCGTCAGACTTCTGATTACAGTGAGAGTCTGGATTCAAACCCAGTATATCCACAGAGTGCCAGCTCAGGACTCTGATATCTGAACCACTCATCCACTTCCATGTTACTCAATAGTCTCAGTAAGAAAGGTATTTTCATTGGCTAAGGTTCATCACATCCCTTGTGTATTTGTGTGTTCACTGTTCAATAATTTTACATTGGTTTATTCATGGCTTGCTACCCCTTATTGATGGTCTTGTTTTCATGCTCGTCACACATTACCGATGTTTGGTACATTTACATTTCTCAAATCTTGGCAAGGCAGACGCTATACACAAGAAAACATGGTAATGTGTTTTTTTTTGAAGTGGAGCATATTCATCATCATCATTATCAATACCCACTTCATCCTGTACAGGGTCGCTGGGGGCCAGAGCCTATTCCAACAGAAAAAAGGCACAAGGCGAAACTATACCCAGGATGTAACGCAAATGCATCGCAGAGCACTGGAGGCAATTTACATAGCATGCCAATTAACTTAGGCAGCAGCGTGTCTTTGGACGGTGGGAGGAAATGGGAGTACTCTGCGAAAACCGACGCGGACACGGGGTGAATATACGAACTCCACACAAAGGCACACAGCGTATTGAACATTACATATTATTAAGGACACATCTAAATTACAGACGGTATAATTACAAACAATATATGCAAATCTGCGGATTGCTTTTAAAAGCTGCTCTTTTGGGAGATGCTCTGATGATGGTCTGATGTTGGAGGTGAAATATTGCGAAGCAGAGAGGAGAAAATTCGCCATGGCTATCCCAAAGCAAAGCTCATACGAGCAAATCTCATACATTGAGCCGTAACAACCAGCATCAATAAATTACAAGTATGTTGAATGTATGTGAGTTCCTGATCACTCTTGGTTCTGCTACCTTTTTATTTGTGAGGGCACAGGCTTGTGTGCTTAAACATATTCTTGTGTGTGCGTGCATGTCATGCTCACGTATGCTCTTTTAATGGGGCAGGTGTGTGTACACTTAAATGTAAATCTGGCTGAGCCCTCTCTTTGCCTAGAGTGGCCCTTCCAGCAATAAACTATGTGCGTGGAAGAAACTTTATCTGTGCACTCCCCTCAAACTGTCGCTGACCATGAGAAGTGTCTAGCCTCCCTCAAGACCATCCAAACAGGGGGCTTTTGTACATGTATGGTTTTGCTTACCTTTGCTACAAAATGTTCAAAAGCAGTATTTGCAAGGGGAAAATTAAAACCAGCCATAGAAACACCTGAGAAAATAAAATCTATTTTCATGCATGCCTATATTCTGCTTGATTGTAATATCCCTGTAGAGATAAGTTAAAGGACATAAAGTCAGCAGAAAAAAAATTCTTTAACAAACAAGGAAGGAACAGATGTTCCCGAACAGGCAGAGGTCGGAAGAGAGCCAACGACAAGACTGAGCCGCATCAACAGTCCTAGCCGGAGGACTTGAAAGCTTTACAGAACGAATGAATCTTGAGACGAGATTTGAAGATGCCCAAGGACTCAGCTGAACGATTCTCCAGTGGAAGGGGATTCCAGAGTCTTGGAGAAGCACGCGAAAAGACTGTCACCCATTGAATGGAGGTGCGATCTGGGCACACGCAGCAGGCCTGTATTGGAGGATCGAAGTTGTCGTGTTGGGGATGGTGCCTAAAGTAGGTCACGGATGTATGTCAGAGCAGCGCCAGTGAGAGCCTTGTAGATGAGAAGGAGGATCGTGAATTCAATTCTATATTTAACTGGTAGCCAGTAGAGAGACACCAGTACTGGGGATGGATGGATGTGCAAGTGAGGACTCTAGCAGCCACATTCTGCACACGTTGGAGATGATTGATCAGGTGGGCAGGGATGCCAGAGAGTATGTTTCTGAGATGGAAATATTCTACCCTTGAAATAAGTGACAGATGTATGTCGGAGCTCTGCCAGTGAGAGCCTTGTAAGTGAGAAGAAGGATTTTGAATTCAATCCTGTATTTAACAGGTAACCAGTGGAGAGACAACAGTACTGGGGAATTGTGATCGTGGATGGGTGTGCCAGTGAAGACTCTATCAGCCGCATTCTGCACACGTTGGAGACGATTGATCAGGTAGACAGGGGTGTCAGAGAGCAGTGTATTGCAGTAATCGATTCGTGAGGAGATGAAAATGTGTATTAGCTTCTCAGCGTCAGCAGGTGATAGGATGTTGCGCAGTCTGGCTATATTTCTGAGATGAAAATAGGCTACCTTCGTCACCTTGTTGATGTGTATCTCGAAGGGGAGTGAGGAATCAAGAGTTACACCTAGACTCCAGACTGATTTAGCAACTTCAATAGTCTGGTCGTCAATCATCAGTTGAATTGGTTCAGCCTTGGACAATTGGTGCGGGGTTCCGACAAGCAAAGCTTCTGTTTTGTCGCCATTTAGTTTTAGAAAATTTGAGTTGAGCCAGGCTTTCACAGTTGACAGTGAGGATGAAAAGCAAAAACCAGACACATTGATGGATGACTTTGTGTGGATGTAGATTTGGATGTCATCGGCATAGCAATGGTAGCTGAGAATGAGGCTGCGCAGGATATTTCCAAGAGGTTGTAGGTAGATGTTGAAGGGCAGTGGGCCGAGAACTGAACCCTGAGGAACTTTAGACAAAACAGGATGAATTTCTGAGTTTTGTCCTCCGAGGCTGACAAACTGCTTCCGGTCGGACAGGCAGGAGCTCAGCCAACGCAGGGCACAGCCAGAAACTCCTATACCCTCCAGTCGCTCAAGTAAGATCAGATGGTCAACGGTATCAGAGGCAGCGCTCTGGTCCAGGAGGACAAGAATAATAATACTAATTTCACTTATAAAGCACTTTTCACCCAAGAGTCACAAAGCACTGCACAGAGCTGCGGAGAGAATGGCACGTCAGCAACAATAACGTTTTTTTTTAGTTTTTTTTTCAACTCATCCGAATTGTGGAGAGACCGCCATGTCAACAACAACATCAGAACAGTTCAACTGAAAGTCAAACAGTAGCAACAAATTCCAGGACATAAAGCCAGCAGAAATGTTTTTTTTTCCAAAGACAAGGATGGAACAAATGTTCCCAAGCAGAAAGCCATCATCCCGGCAATACAACATTGAGCTACTTCAACAGTCCTGGACAACGGAACCCTTTCAAATGGACTCCGACCGTCGTCCATTGATCCTGGAATGCAGCAACTCTGTAGAGGAGACTTAACACATACATGGTACCTACGTATAAATATGAGGCAAACACGACATACGCACACTGCGCCTGAGGATGCCTCCAATGTGTGAGGCGAAACGTCGCGATGGGGAGAGAGGGAGCGATCGACATGGCTGTCCCGAGAGAGCAGCTTTTCGAAGCAATGATAGTGTCATTAAAAGTTTAAAACTACCCTATATTGCTGTAATAATTGATAAATTAGCTATAATTCTAGAAAACAAAAAAATAAAGTAAGATTTGCAACATTACAAAAAATAGAGGGACTTTTAACTAGAACCAGAGATAAACTACCAAAACTCTCCACAGAAGGTGTTTTTTGCATCACCTGTTCATGTGGTCAATGTTTTGTTGGTCAGACAGGTAGAACTATTAGTACACGGCTTAAATAACATCAGAGGCGTATTAAAAATTCACAAGTTCAGCCTTTAGCAGTGGCTGAGCATACTTGTAAACAAGGTCATCTAATTGATTTTGGCAACGTTGACATTTTGTGTAAAACTAATCATTATTAGTCCAGACAAATCCAAGAGTCGATTGAAATTGATTAAAATAAATATAATTTCAATCGTTCTGATAGCTATAAACTAAGTGCAGCTTGGAAACGCTTTCTCAAACAATAAAATTAATTATTACATATATCTAGAACGTTAATATAATCGCGTTATATAATAATATTTTGCATTTCTAGAGCGCTTTCACCCGAGGGTCACAAAGTGCTGCACAGAGTTGTGGAGAGAACGGTATGTCAACAACAACATCAGAACAGTTCAACTGAGAGTAAAACAGTAGCGACAAATTATAGGACATAAATCCAGCAGAAAAAGAAAAAAAAATCTTCAAAAGACAAGGAAGGAACAAATGTTCCTGATCAGGCGCAGGTCGGAAGAGAGCCAACATGCTGGCACAGCACCACTCAGCCGCATCAACAGTCCATGCCAGAGAAAGGAATAAATGTTCCCGAACAGGTGCAGGTCGGGAGAGAGCCAACATCCCGGCAGGACAACACTGAGCCGCATCAATCGTTGTAGCCCGAGGACTTTACAGAACAAGTGAGTCTTGAGACGAGATTTGAAGATGCCCAAGGACTCAGCTGTACGAATCTCCAGTGGAAGGGCGTTCCAGAGGCTGGGAGCAGCGTCAGAAACCGCTTAGTCCTGTACAGGGTCGCGGTGAGGCGGAGCCTGTCCCGGCAGACACAGGGCGCAAGGCAGGGATACACCCATGATGGGACGCCAGTCCATCACCGAGCACTGCGGGCAATTTAGTTTGCAAGCCAATTAACCTATGCAACAGCATGTTTTTTGGACTGTGGGAGGAAACCGGAGTGCCCAGCGAAAATCCACGCCGACACGGGGAGAGAACATGCAAACTCCACACAGAAAGGCACCCGAGCCGAGAGATTCGAACCCGGGACCTTCTTGCTGTGAGGCGACAACGCTTCCCATTGGGTCACCGTGCCGCCCAAAGACATATAGAATAACAAGTAAAATTATTGTTAGCAAGTAAAGCAAGGAAGAAACGCTACTGAGCGGGCACAGGTCAACAGCAAGCTATCACCCAAGCACACAGCAGTGAAGAACATCAGCAGTCATGCAGCCAGCTCTATCCTCAGCTGATTCAACATGTCCTGGGTTTTAATTAGGTCGACTCAGTCTTAAGTATGTTCTGACATTCATAAGCAACGGCACTGGGTGGACATGATTCTGTCACCACTCATTTAAGTACCATGCTGTATTTAACAGGTATTCTCTGATACTGATACTGTTATCTATGATTTCAAAAAGCCTCCACGCGTCTTTTGAATTTTTCAAAAGTGAGCTCTGCATTGTGGGTTTAACCCAAAGAGGATCCAGACAAAATATCACCGTGCACTTGAGAGTACATCAATAAAAAAACAGCGACAGGTGCTTAATTTACTTGTGCTTTACTACACTGGTTATATTAATTATAATTTACTGTTGTTGTTTTTTTAGTCCATGGTTGGATGAGTACTGCCCTATTGCATATCAGTCATGGTGCTTGTGTTGACTGCACCTGACCACACTCGTTAGTATGGGTTGGTAAGTGGCAACGTCACTATTGACGTATAACTAATTACTATTGGTCTTGATAAATCTGAGAATCTATTGAAATTGATATAAATAAAAGATTTTGTATAGTTCTGATAACTATAAAAATAAGTTCGGTTAAAAAAAGTATTCTCAAACTATACATTTTATTTTTTACGTATAGCCTGTTATGCTACGATCCAGTTTCATAACACTTTCCGATGAAGGTAATTTGACAATCTTGGCTCTTTGTTCAATAAGACTCACGTAATTCATAACACCTGACTAATCTAATTTAATTAACCAAGCTTTCAATACTTCTGTAATTGTTACCACACCCCCCAAACCCCCAAAAGCAATCCTAGTATGGGTGAGCACGTGATTGAAGATATCACACCCTGCCGATATAATGAGATCAAAACGGTTACTCTTTATTCTGAAGCGAATTCGTCTCAAATTGGTGCGGGTTGCCTAATGATGCTGATTGCAATTATCAGCGAAACGTCGTATTTCTTTTTGTAAATGCTGTGAGTTTTCCCTCTAATACACCCGTGTGCTGAGATCGTGAAGACTTGGCACGTTTTGTTCACGATGACAAACTTTACTAATTGGCCATTGTCGGGTGGTCGAGGGTTTACAACAAACATTTTTTTACGTGACCTCACCCAAAAAATGGAATTCATTGATAAAGTAGGGGTTTTTTTTCACAACACGCTTCCTGCTGGGGCGGCGCGGTGGCCGAGTGGTTAGCGCTGTCGCCTCACAGCAAGAAGGTCCCGGGTTCGAATCTCTCGGCTCGGGTGCCTTTCTGTGTGGAGTTTGCATGCTCTCCCCGTGTCCGCGTGGGTTTTCGCCGGGCACTCCGGTTTCCTCCCACAGTCCAAAAAGCATGCTGCTACATAGGTTAATTGGCTCGCAGGCTAAATTGCCCCGCAGTGCCCGGCGATGGACTGGCGTCCCATCGTCGGTATATCCTTGCCTTGCACCCTGTGTCTGCCGGGATAGGCTCTGGCTTCACCGTGACCCTGTATAGGACTAAGCGGTTTCAGACAATGAGATGAGATGAGACGTTTCCTGCTTAATCCATCACCTTTTCTGCGAGGTTTAGCACTACCTAGTTCCACCACTTGCGTATTTTTGTACAGGTGTTCTTATTAAGGATGCGGGAAGACTTGTGAATTAATTGAAGTTCACACCACCACATGTGATTGGACCCCACAGAATGCTTGCCAATGGAGTGATAAAACGTGACAATGTCATAGAAACTCATCTGGGAAAAATTACCATATGGCAGACTTTTCAGTGATAATTAGCAGAGATAATTTGATTGATGCTTCAGCAGAAACATAGTGGAATGTTAGTTGAAAAAAATATGGAACATATGCAGTCACAGCCTTGTGATGAAAATGTTGTGGAAAGCTAGCACCATTCAAACAGCAACAGACGTAGGCCTTAATTACTCTTAATTCACAACATACTCATCCATTGTTATTTTTAACATTAACGTTTTAAATGGTTTATTTTAAAATGTTACATTTATATTTCAGACACTGGGATCGGTTATGATATTAAACTGTCGATTGTAATGATGTACGTGATTGATGACATTATTTTGTCTCTGATGGGTTTAGTAAATTATGATTGTTGATATGTTAGATATTATTTTTGTTTACCAGAAAACTTGTTTTGCTTAGCAAGCTAGAATACCACTTGTGTTTTAAGATCTTAACACCTGCATAATTGCCACAAATGGTAAAAACCTTTTCTACTCTTTACAAATGTACACTGGCAAAAGTACTCATAGCTTAAACAGCTTGTCCTGAGCTGCTAAGCATTGATATTGCATTGCCCTCAGCTGATTGCCTCTTGACAACATCTGGCGAACACTGACAATCAGGCTCAAAAGAAAGCCATGTCTGGTGTCGGCCAATCAGTTTGAAGGACAATGCATACTTTATCAAAGCTTCTTGTTTGCATATTTCACCACAAGTATGTGTGGCTTTTGCAAACTAGACACGTTGTGAAAGATGTCTATTTTGTTGTTTTAAGATCTTAATACCTGCCAGAAATGGTTAAAAATACCTTTTCTACTCTTTATAAAATACCACTATTATGATATAGTGTTTCGTATACTGTGTGGTCTTGCATTTATCAGGGTTTAGTGGCACTGAAGATCGTGAGTTTAAATTAAGTCAGAGGTGGATCCATCATTCCCTTGCTGCTTTGTGGGCGGTCAGCAGTGGTTGTCCTGTGGAGAGACGAATCTCTGCCATAACAACGTCACATTTCTGCTGCTGGCTCGGGACCACCAACAGCGACGAGCGGTGCCCGATGTCCATTTGGGCGCGAGTTTTGATTTGTGCGTGGACAATCCCTACAACCGCAATAATGCATCTGATTCATGATGGTATCTGGTGCAGACAGCTTCTCCAGCTACTGTTCTTGGCTTTAATTGTGTACCTTTTATGTGTAAAAACCAGCACTATGGATAAAAATGGAACAGCTGTGATGCTGGCATCTTACCCAGCTGTCTCTTGTGCACACTACAACACAGGCTGTGAGTGAACACAAAAGACCATAGGTGATCACGAACAGCTCTTGCTCCAGGCGAAAAAATGTTATGTATTTAGTGTGTATGAACACGACATAACATATCGCGTCACCGCCCCCTATTATAAAGGCAAGGATGCAATTTACATTTTGTTCTTTGTTAGATTATCTTCATGTGAAAAACCAAATGCAAAACTGAGCTTGTGCAGCAACATGATGTATTAAAGCAAGTAATAAAGGCAGAGTACATATTTGCCAACCTAATTTTTTTATCGGTATCAATCCGACCGGTGGTGTGTATTTTGATGAACTGTACTTTTATCACTAGTTTTACTGAAAAAGAATATTCCTTGAATATGAAAAAGTGGCTCTGAATTTTAAAATTATCCCATTTAATTTTAGACTGTCAGAACCACTTGACTCCACTTCACCCTTATTACAATTAGCTGATTGTGTCTGCGCTCTTGCTAACAGCCTCATTAACATGCCCTACAGCACTGTGAATGTGCTCGATATGGAAGAATAGCGGTTGGCTAAATTATTGTGAGAGGGAGAACAGTGCATTAAACAATAACTCTATCGGAAAGATTTATTTCATGTGCGAGCTGTATTAAGTTTGATAGAAGCTGCTACTGTTATTGCTATAAGTATTGCCTTAGAAGTAACCATAATTTGTCAAATTGCGTAGCTCATCATTTTAGTAGTAGGGCGGTGCCGTGGCGCAGTGGTTAGCGCTGTCGCCTCACAGCAAGAAGGTCCCGGGTGCGAATCCCGACTCGGATGCCTTTCCGTTTCAAAGAGCACCCAGTGACCTGCGATGTCCTCACGTCGCATCCTCGGTATAGCCCCGCCTTACGCCCACTGTCTGCCACATTATCAACGCCCACTTCATCCTTGTAATGATGATGTAATGTGGTAGAAATGCAAGCTTTACATGAAGCACATCATTACATTATGAATGCTGTGATGTCTCATCTCATCTCATTATCTGAAACCGCTGAATCCTATATAGGGTCACGGTGAGCCGGAGCCTATCCCGGAAACACAGGGCGTAAGGC
>JAZEWT010000001.1:23495845-23509950 GCA_036362905.1 Mordacia mordax
CTGGCGTCCCGTCGTCGGGTGTATTCCTGCCTTACGCCCTGTGTTTCCGGGATAGGCTCCGGCTCACCGTGACCCTATATAGGATTCAGCGGTTTCATATAATGAGATGAGATGAGTTATCTGTTTATGGCCCTTGAAACCATTGCTATGTTCCTCAAGATATGAACACCGTCGAGTGTTCGTCCACCACAGGAAATGTAAAGAAAATATTCACATTTGTGTATGAGTATAGCCAGGTGGTGTGGAGCATGCCGGTAATCCAGCACTGTGTAGATTAGAGTTAGTGGATCACACATGTCATTCAAACTCCCTTCCCTTGGGTGTCAAGGTGCCTTAAATTTACGTGCCAGGAGAAAGCCATACAGCAATAGCGACGCCCTAAAGCTTCTGTAATGGTATAGAGTATTGCCCCTTGGCACTGGTGGGTTTTCTCGAGGTTCTCCGGTTTCTTTCCACTCATTAATTGACCGATATTGCCTTAATGTATAGAGGACTACAAAGCTTGGGGATGGGTAAATATGGTGCTGCCTTCCCTGCTTGTATGTGGTTCCTCGTGTCCCTCTCGCGAGTGAACAAAACCTGTGCACGTTACAAGTTGAAATTATTGTGCAATGCATCATTATGCGTTTACGCTGCTTCCACTCATCACCGCAAGGCTACATCCCTCCTCCACCAAGGTCACTTTGGTATGGCATTTTTGTCGTGAGGAACGTGTCAGTGTGCAGCAGCATATGAACTACACTTTAGCGCATACGTTAAGTGTCGTTTCTTGAGGCGGTCGACCGTTGACACCTTTTGTTCCCACTCTTCTTCCCCACGTTTGTTAATTTGTGATGGGGAGTGAGGTGGAAAGGTAGGAGTGGCTGTGTTTCATGGATGCGTGTGTTGTAGTGCTGCCATTGTGTTTCAACGTTAGTGTTACTTGCAGGGCTGTGTTGATTCATCACTAACTCGTTTGTTCTTGGCCTTGTTTTGTTATGTGACTAAAGTAATGTCGGGCCAAGGTGTCATCGGGGCCAAGCATTTAATATTCATATATTCTCATGTGCTGTTGTGCTTGGATTATTTTTTCCACTGATAAACTTTCAATCAAAATATTTTTCACTTCGCAAATGCATCACTTTACTTGAAACAAACTGTCAATGTTTTAATGTGCAGTATTATTTTCATTAATTCAAAACTTTTCAATGGTGGCATATTTTAATGATTGCATAGTTTTTTTTAAATAATGATAATCTGGTAGTTTTCATAAGTCGTGATCATAAAGATTGTATGTGTCGTGTAATGCATATATTTTATTACTGGAGGTATCATGACAAAATATTTTGGCAGTAGAAATTAAATTGTAGTGCCGGACATGAGATCCCTCTCGTACAGTCGAACTCGTCGAATCTCCACCAGGCACCCGGGCTCCGACGCTGCGCGTGCGGCCACATGGCGTGGGCTTTACGGCTTCGGCGGCAACACCAGTGACGCCAGCACTCACTCCGCGATGCACTCACCCAGCCAGCGATAGACGAGCAGAGACGACTGTCTTTTCAATGCTTTATTAACGAACAGAACTTAACAACCGGGGTAACTCCGCACATTGACTCCTACCTCCTACGTGCTCAGCGCGCCCACACGTAACCTTACTGTTTACATGCTGCGCGGCCTCCACGCCGATTCCCGGGAGAACATCACTCGCGCTTGCCCGTACGCGTTTATATCTCTCTGGACAGTGCGCTGCGCGGTTTACTACCACTCTCCCACGTGTGATGTTTACGATCGCTCCAATCCGCGGCGTCCGTGTGACCAGCTTACTCCCCGTCACTCTCCGACATACGTGATGTTTACGATCTCCACGATGACCTCGAGTTAGCCGTCGTAACGCACGTCGCCTGTCACGCGCGCGAGGCTGGGCACCACACAATGTTAATGCCACAAGCTAAACATTTCAATATAACAAAGAATAAGGTACAAGATATACGTTTACTGTGACTTTTTACAGCAAATGGTTCTATTATTTTAAAAGATTGGTATTTATTTTTACAAAGAAACTCGCGTGGTATATTTCTGTGTTTGTTACTAAAGCTACAGTCTCAGCCACGTCGTCTCATCTCAGCAAATACGGGAGACTGCTGTGTATTCTTTCACACTGCCCACCCACATAAACGCTATTGTTGCTGATTTTCCGTTCTCTGTTGTTGTTGTTGGCGTGCCGTTCTCTCCGCAGCTCTGTGCAGCGCTTTGTCACCCTCGGGTGAAAAGCCCTCTATAAATGCAATTATTATTATTGTGCCTGTCAGTGAGAAGTATTAATAATAGTGAAGATATTGCTAAGTTACTTCCAGAAGTCAATAATTTTCATCTAAATCAATGTGTACTGATCACATAAATGAATACTAAATTAAGAGTACTGTAGTAAAATAAATTTGAATTGAAATGTTTAATAGTAGCTGTTTAAAACCTCACAAGAGGCATGGATAACTGCAATATCTGAGAAAAGCTTACACTGCAAAACACAAGGTAGCAAAGCAGTGTACAGTATCCCATTTTGTGTCATTGAGTGAAGAAGTAACAGCAATAACCAATTGTCTTTTTTTAGATGGCCATTTGGTTGAGGGGCAAGAGTACATATAGAACATTTTTGGTTTTGAATTAGCGACAGCATTCACTAGACATTGTCTGCTGAAGGTTTAAGGTCACTAAGTTAGATGACTTTAATCGATTGTATCGCTACAGCTCACTGCATCTCAAATGTGTGTCTAATGATCACAAGACACCAATCTTCGTAGTTGCCATCCATTAGTTTTTTCCCTAATTGGCAGGTGGATGCTATGATGTCCAAGTCTTTCTGGAATCCTATTTTATTAGCCCACTTTGAATGACTTATAAAGTGGGACAAACCAATTGAATGTACTTTAAAAGTAATAGTTTAATGTTGTAACTAATAGTTGTAAATAATAACTACGGTGATGTATTGCACACTGTAAAGTTGATGTGTGTATTTGACAGTGCATCAAAGACTGATCCAAATGCAAAGTTCAGCTTGTATAATCTAAATAGTGATTTGTTTCTTTTATAATTATCTCAGTAAATTAAAAGAGCATTTATGATTAAACTTTTCACTTTTCGCACTCTATTCACTAGAAAAAGTAATTTCGCAGTCTAAATATATTCTAGAAAATCCACTGTGTGATTACATTTATTATAATCTAACAACATGCATTGTAGGAAACCATGCCTTTTTATAACAATACCCATTCAGTAATCCCTGCTAGAGGCATAACTGCTGTTCTGGAACAAAATAGGACAGGTAATCCATTGCACATTGCAAGTGTGGTACCCTGAGGACATTTAATGGTCACACAAATCTACATGTGCATTGCAAGCTTGACCATATTCAGAGTAACACATTCTTAACTCAAAGTTGAGTTTGAACCATAAATGATAGAGGTTCAGTTGGTGCTCGCTGAGCCCAGAACAAGAACAAAGTTCAGGGTCAATGCCATGGGGATTTGAGGTTCTTGGTTGGCTGTTTGTTGTACATTGATTTTGGCGGTTAGTCAATTTGGGGGATTGAATTAGTGTTTACGAAACTGGCCTCCTGCTACTAATCAGTCTTCATTGGAGTTAATATTGGAGTTTAGCATATTCCTTTGGTCTGAAGCCTATTACCTATATTGGGATTCAGAGAAGCTATAAAATACTCTCATAATGCTTTATAAAATTGCCCTAAATAAATGAAACGCTCTATTGGAATAAATTGATCGAATTAATAATGTATAGAAGGCATTACGTACAATATTCACGCTCTTCCATAGCTGTACTCCTTGCCACTTTCCTGGCTAATCTCTTCAATAACTTAACTTTCCCTCCGGAATCGTTCCACTCCTCAAAAAAACTGGTCTTAATTGCAACATCCCTGATAATTATCGCCCCATCTCAAATGTACCATTTCACTCAAGTCTTTGAGCATGCAGTAGCTATACAACTCCAGAAAAACGTCCTCAACAATAACCTCCTCGATTCCTTCCAATCTTGGTTCATATTCAGCCATAGTACTGAAACTGCTCTGGTCAAAGAAGTTAACGACTTACTAGTCACTGGTGATGAAGGTTTGCCAAATATTCTTGTCCTCCTGCACCTGAGTGCAGCCTTTGATATCGTTGGCCATCTACCTTAGTTGAGCGACTTGGGGAATATAAGGATCTCTGGCTGTGCCCTGCACTGGTTGAGCTCCTACGTCTCCGACTGGAAGCAGTTCGTCAGCCTCGGAGGATGTGACTCGGAGATCCTGTTTTGTCTGGAGTTTCTCAGGGTTCAGTTCCCGGCCCATTCCTCTTCAGCATCTACATAAAAGCACTTTGCTGTGTCCTGCGCATCCTCAATCTCAGCTACCATTGCTATGCCGATGACATCCAAATCTATAGCCACGCAAAGCCATCCATCAGTGCGTCTGGTCTTTGCTTGTCGTCCTTACTGTCAACAGCTTCGAGACACAACAAGGTGACGAAGGTAGCATATTTCCATCTCAGAAGCATAGTGAGACTACGCAACATCCTGTCACCTTCCGATGTTAAGAAGCTAATACACATCTTCATCTCTTTACGAATCGATTATTGCAATGCACTACTCCCTTGCATCCCTGCTTACCTGATCAATCGTCTCTAATATGTGGAGAATGCAGCTGCTGGAGTCCTCACCTGCACACCCATCAACAATCACATATCCCCAGTGCTAGTATCTGTCCACTGGCTGCTGGTTAAATACAGGATTGAATTCAAGATCTTCCTCACCTGCAAGGCTCTCACTGGCACTACTCCGACATAATCCGTGACCTACTTCATGCATCCTCCTCAACAGGACAACTTTGATCCTCCAATACGGACTTGCTACATGTGCCCAGATCACACCTACGTTCAATTGGTGACAGCCTTCTCGCGCACTGCTCCCAGACTCTGGAATGCGCTTCCCTTAGAAATTCGGTCAGCTGCGTCCCGAGGAAACTTCAAATCCCGTCTCAAGACTCACTTGTTCCATAAGGCATTGAAGTCTTTTGGCTGGGACTGTTGTAACTGCTCACTGTTGTGCTTGTATTATGGCTCGCTGTTGACTTGTGCCTGCTCAGGAACACTTATTCTTTCTTTCATTTGTTCAACAATCATTTTTATCTGTTATTTTATGTCCTTCACTGATTTATAGCCATTATTTTACTTTTCATTGATCTACTCTGATTTTCATAATAATAATTGCATTTATAAAGCGCTTTTCACCCGAAGGTCACAAAGTACTCCACAGAGCTACAGAGAGAAAGGCACGTCAACAACAATGACATAATAATGGAAAATCAGCAACAATAACTTTTTTTTTTTACAAATCCGAGCTGTGGAGAGAACGGCATGTTAACAACATCAGGACAGTTCAAATGAAAGTCAAATAGAAGCAATAAATTATAGGACATAAAGTGAGTAGAAAAAATATAATTCCTCAACAAACAAAGAAGGAATAAATGTTTCCAAGCAGGTGCAGATCGGCAGAAAACCATCATCCTGGCACTACAACATTGAGCCACATCAACAGTCCTGTTGTTGTTAGCTTGATATTCTCTTCACAGCTCAGATGTAAAAAAAAAAATATGTTAATATGCCATTCAGATGTTGCTGTTGACATTCCTTTCTTTCTACAGCTCTGTGCAGTGCTTTGTGACCCTCGGATGAAAAGCACTCAAGAAGTGCAAATATTATTATTACTTATATGCTTGTTTGTCGAGAAGAGGCTCACTGAGTCTCAGGACTCGTTTAGGAGGGCCCTGCGAGTATTGGGTAACTTTGGTGTGGGTAGTGCCAATAGAGCATTTTGCAGTATTTTTTCAGCACTGATATGTTGGCCAATACCAGTTACATGTTTTTTTTACAATGGGAGAAAATAAGCGATTACATTGAAAACCCATACATAGCAAAACCAGAACATGCTATACAGAGGTTTCCATTCCATATTTGTAGGGAGTAGGTTGAAAAATGACAATATGGCTTTGTTGTTGATGTGCCGTGAATTTGTTGTTGTTGTTGACATGACGTTCTCTCCACAGCTCTCTGCAGCGCTTTGTGACCCTCGGGTGAAAAGTACTCTAGAAGTGCAATTATTATTACAGAGAAATGCCTCGGAGTCAGAAATCGATCCAAGACCCTTCTTGCTGAGGTGCAAATGTAACTACTGTGAGATATGGTCGTTGCGTTTTATTGCTTCGATTTGTATTGGTAACCAGTTTTTGTGATGGATTTTTTTTTCTGAACATACATGTTTTAAAAAAAAATCAGCTTAATTCTATAAACAATATCCAGTTTATGTGTGTGAAATATTTTTACTTGGCAGAAATATCTCATCGTCAGAAACAGCTTAATCCTGTACAGTGTCATGGTGAGCCGGAGCCTATCCCGGCAGACACGGCGCAAAGCACGGATATATCCACGATAGGACGCCAGTTCATCACCAGGCATTGAGGGCAATTTAGTCTGCAAGCAAATTAACCTATGCAGCAGGTTGGTTTTTTGGACGGTGGGGGGGAAACCGGAGTCTCATCTCATTGTCTGAAACCGCTTAGTCCTATACAGGGTCACGGTGAAGCCGGAGCCTATCCCAGCAGACACGGCGCAAGGCAAGGATATACCGACGATGGGACGCCAGTCCATCGCCGGGCATTGCGGGGCAATTTAGCCTGCGAGCCAATTAATCTATGTAGCAGCATGCTTTTTGGACTGTGGGAGGAAACCGGAGTGCCCGACGAAAACCCACGCGGACATGGGGAGAGCATGCAAACTCCACACAAAAAGGCACCCGAGCCGAGAGATTCGAACCCGGGACCTTCTTGCTGTGAGGCGACAGTGCTACCCACTGGGCCACAGTGCCACTCTAGCAGAAGTATGATTATTTTAAAATCGGGGTTCTTAACCTTTTTCACCTCAAGGCCCACTTGGCTCACTTGAGTCTGGTCTCCACGGACCAATAGATGGTGCTCGCGACCTGCTGATAGGTGGCGACCCACCAGTTCAGAATGGCAGCTTAAAAATAGCGTTCACTTAGAATATTCGAAATACACCGAGGTACCAGTATATATAGCTGAACCCCATAGTGAACAAAGGCATTCCTCAGCCAACACAACACCTGCCTTGAACTATTTCATATCCCCCAAAGCTATTATGCATACACAGTTACAGGAAGCAAATTAATTGTTTGTACGAGTTTCCACGAACCCTACAGTTACTAACTTACTATCGATAAGAGGAGTCACTGTTAAAAGGGCCGGAATAAGCGGAGCTTTCCTTTACTTCGTCATAGAATGGAAGCCAATGGAGCTACTCTGCCCGAGAGGACAACCGCTGTTGAACCAGTGATGAAATCGTCGGTGGCATCGCGAGATTTTTTTTGGGGGTGCAGGGGCTGCATCTAGCAGTAGATATATTATGGCTGATGATAGGCGAATGCATTATATCAGCCAATTATTGCAAAAATTGCATAATTTTCTCTTGTCTGACATGTTCATTGTGTGGATATGTAATTACACTCAGTTGCCAATAGTGTCTGGAAAAAAAACTATGGTCAAGAACTCTCCTAAAGCACGCACGTCACATGGAGCTGACAATAAAAATAACCTTCGGGAAATAATGCGACAAAAAATAAGATGTCAGAATATTTCATGAGAGCAGGACTTGCAGATAATGGCTGTCACTAGGGTGTTTAATGTGAATGTTTGTTATGAGGAGTGTCGTCTGACAAGGCCAATCATCCTCACAGCTGTTACAAACCCAACAACAAAGGTGGTCAAGTATACAGGATACAGAAGCATTTGTTGTAGTTTTATCTGTGATTGACACATTAAAGAGAATTGAAAGTTATTACATGACATATGAATGTGATGGGTGCCAGTGTGCACCCATCACATTCATATATTGTTCACTTATGTAGTTGTGAAGACTCTTAATACACATGTCAAACATAAACGTTTGCCGTGTTGTCCATACAGGCTGTTGGGACAAGTGCTGTTGGTGAGTACCCACTAAGGTCGGCACAGCGCAATAAGTATTAATGCTCAGTGCAGCGCTTTTTGACCCTCAGGTGAAAAGCGCTTTAAAAATGCACATATTATATAATGGCTCTATTAAGTGGGTCACTTTGAAACGACAACCAAATGATGTTTGTAGAACGACATCATTGGTCTCATCTCATCTCATTGTCTGAAACCTCTTAGTCCTATACAGGGTCACGGTGAAGCTGGAGCCTATCCCGGCAGACACAGGGCGCAAGGCAAGGATATACCGACGATGGGACGCCAGTCCATCACCAGGCACTGCGGGGCAATTTAGCCTGCGAGCCAATTAACCTATGTAGCAGCATGCTTTTTGGACTGTGGGAGGAAATCGGAGTGCCCGGCGAAAACCCACGCGGACACGGGGAGAGCATGCAAACTCCACACAGAAAGGCACCCTAGCCGAGAGATTCGAACCCGGGACCTTCTTGCTGTGAGGCGACAGCGCTAACCACTGGGCCACCGCGCCGCCCGACATCATTGGTGTATGTGTTAAAACAGTTGTCGCAAATTGTTTGAAAATATATATCAACTGGACAATACAATAACATACCAGCACCGGGACACTGTAAAAAAATATATGAAAGTTTTTGCTCTTGTGGAATTGGCTACAGAAGCTCGCAATGCAGTGAACGAAGTTCCAAAAGGATTAAATGCAGATCAGCCCTGCTGCAAAGCCTCACATATTGTCTGAGAAAAGTCTTGTGCTGAGATGTTTTTCATTCATATTTAGCTTACACTGTTTGCCGTACATTTCCTCACACAAGACGTGGTTTTTGCCCAGATGGTAACATTCGAAGTGGTTTTTTATTCTGCCGGCTATAGCAGCATAAGGCCGTTGGCGTTGTCATTGACACGTGGAAGCAACGTGGACGGAAAGAGAGTGCCTACCAAATTTAGTAAAGCGCAGTTTAAAAAAACATCCTGCCGTTCGCCATCTAAAATGTAAAACTTATTTTATTGGCTTTGTTGGTATGTACAGGACAATATCACGTCGTACCTATTACATACCATTAAGTGAATAGAGTGATAGACTTGTGAATTAAAGAAGTCTAATGGAATCCATGTATGTGCACACCTGAGACAGTTTGTGAGATGTAAAGTGCTGCAGATGATGCATAGTGTTGCTGCTCTGCCTATAGCACCATTCAAAGTACCTACAATAAACGTTCATTTCAAGGAGTGTTGGGATCAGTTAGGCAATGATGCGCGATATTTCTTTAATGATCCGAAACATAAACGGGGAGTAACAATACCCATGTACATGTGACGTTCCGGATAACATCATCCGCAACTGGGCACTTGGGAGATTGCTATTATACGAAAAGACAAAACATGTAATTGTGATTATAATAAGGCTATCCGGCGATGGACTGGCGTCCCGTCGTCGGGTGTATTCCTGCCTTACGCCCTGTGTTTCCAGGATAGGCTCCGGCTCACCGTGACCCTATATAGGATTAAGCGGTTTCAGATAATTTGATGAGATGAGATAAGGCTATAATTTTCTGAACAAAAATTGTCCTTGAAATGGTAATTGTGTGGAAAACAAAGTAACATTATTTTAACCTGTTTACGAATAGGTTGAAATAATAACATTTGTACAGTGTTTTCGAACGAAAATAGGTGGTGAAAAAGTAGATGCTTAAATCACTTTTTGTACTGCAGCAATTGTAAAGATAATTGTAGCTTTATACATGTATTATCGATGAATCGATGTAGAAAGCTATATTTATGCAAGGTTTGCGATTGACATATACAACGTATTATGCACTTGCTTAAAATTGGACTTTTGAAAATCATAGTGAGACTCTCAACGGCTCTAATTCTGCTTTCCCACTCATCTGCAAGGGAAAGCTTCCAGGATGCATGGCGTTGTGCAGTTACTATTGCTGAAGGAGTGAATACATTATTTTCTCAACTAGTGGGTCATGACCCATCAGTGGGCCGCGAGCGTGGCCTCGTGGTCCGTGGAGACCACATCAAAGTGGGCCAAGTGGGCCTTGAGGTACAAAACGTTGTGAACCCCTGATTTACATCACACTCAAGAACTCAACACATTCATCAAGAGCATTCTTCATTAGAAAAAGCATAAAGTAGGTAAGAGAGGTAGTGACAATATAAATGGATCTATGTGCTATTAAGAAAGGTGATTTCCCAAAATGTCGCACGTTATATAACTTTGTTCTTAAGCCAGTTTTATTGATTATTGTGTTGCATTTTTTGTTACAGTATTCACATTTGTGCATTACCACACAGATTTATGTGAGCATATATATGCACCATAGGAGCTGGTGTTCAGTTTGACACAAGCACCTTCAGATTTTATTTCAAGGACTTAATGAAATCGTTCTTGTGTTTTTAGCACAATTTTTATAAAAAGGTTAAATAATTTAGAAGAATTATTTTAATGTTGATAGCCATGCAAAATGTTTTCTCGTGAATGGACGACTCAAGAGACTAATAGCTTGGAAGGATGCCCGCTTAATTCGTGGAATCTATAATTTGCCAGCCTCTTGCTCCACAGTCGGATGAGATACTGTTTGGCACAGCCTGTTGTATTTTACCATAAAATGCCAGAAATATTGCATCTTGTGACCACGTGGAGCATGAAAACCATACTGATGGCGGTAACTGTAAAGACACTGAAGTATTATTAACCCAATGGGCCAATGTGCTTACAATTGAACATTTTGCTGGTTAAATGTAATCATACTGTACATAAAGTTCCTATTCTCATAGG
The DNA here is from genome assembly GCA_036362905.1 of Mordacia mordax. Classification (NCBI taxonomy): domain Eukaryota; kingdom Metazoa; phylum Chordata; class Hyperoartia; order Petromyzontiformes; family Petromyzontidae; genus Mordacia; species Mordacia mordax. The sequence goes on from JAZEWT010000001.1 coordinate 23,506,654, forward strand.
TTTGAGAATGACAGGTATAAACTCATGTATATATTTAGACCAACATACATTCCTTGATATACATTAATGGTCGAACATTTGAGGTTGTAGGAAGAGCATTCCAACGCCATGTTGTACAACAGACTGCCACAGGCTGAATAGAGTTGATATTTTTTTAGGGCAGCCTTAAAGGCAGAGAGGAGCGCTTTGCTCATTTTACCCCAACACAACACTTCCATTGACCTACTTGAACTTCCGCCAGCGCTACACAACTCAAATTTAGCCGTAACTTCACAGATCTCATCTCATCTCATTATCTGAAACCGCTTAATCCTATATAGGGTCACGGTGAGCCAGAGCCTATCCCGGAAACACAGGGCATAAGGCAGGAATACACCCGACGACGGGACGCCAGTCCATCGCCGGAACTTCACAGATAATTTCAAGTTAAATTCGAAGACAGTAAACACTATTTCCATCGGGTTACTTTATACGAAACTATTAGTGGTGAAGGTAGTTTACAGCATGAAATGGTTTTTACAAAAATATACTTTATCGAGATTTGGGAAAATTCGACGAGCCACAAATGTAATCTCAGCCAATTTTATCAGTTAGAAGTAATTGTTAAGCTATATGGTTCTTTAACAGTTGCCTAGCGGGGAAGGGTAAGCAAATTACATCATCTCAGGGCATCTGGGGTAAATTAGTATTGACAATTAACCTAGGCAGCATGACTGCTGTAGGAGGAAACCGGAGGATCCAGCGATCCTCTCTCGCAGCTGCGAGATAGCAGCGCCACTCATTGCACCACCGTGCCGCTCTGTAATTATTTCTGTCAATACATGATTAATCCTCTACAGGAATACAGGATTACAGAGAGGGAACCACTCCAATAAAATAAGACCTAAACAACCCTGTGTATAGTTAAAAACACCATTTACAACGCGTACAATTATTATTTTTACGAGAAAAATATATTTATTCTCTAAAAACGAGAAAACGAGATATTTCGCCAACACAACAAAATATGCGCAATACATTGTTCATATAGTAATGCATCGTGTGGTAATCTATCTACTGTAAAAGTATTGAATCTGTACTTGAATATAGGAGAGTGATAAACAAAATGACATGAAGGAAAGTGAGACCAACGTGGAGTGAAAGAAAAGGAGACAAAAACGGAGGGTAAGCAGGAGCCAGAGCTACCGTATGGGATACACGCTGCGACAAAACACATGGCCACCAAATGTGCAGGCGTGTGCACTATACCCGGGTGCTTGAAGTTGCACGAAACATTTCGCCGAATTATTATTTTGCAAGAATTGGTCTGGCTAAACGTGAAACCGCCTAACTGGAGATCCACCTAGCTGGAGCTTTATTGTAGGCCAATTGATATCCACATTTCGTGGCTCAATCGGATTAGGCTATAGCATTTTTTTCATGGATTTAATGTTTAATTACCAGCTTTAGTATCTCCATTGCTCGTTTGGATATAAGCTTTCCGTGCCATAGCCATTCTTGGTATCCCCTGTAATGTCTGAAGCCAACTAACTCCCGCCACACGAAACGAAGTCATCGAGCGATCTCCGTGGTGTTCTCGAGTGCATTCTCTCCTTTGGATGTTATTCCATCAGCAAGCTTGTCCATCGACCTTCAGCCCTTCTCTTCCGTACGTGTAGTTTCTAATATATAATTGTTCCCTAAACCGCTCTACGTCAGTGTAATTCCGAGCATGCGTCGTTCCAAGACTTTTGACACAATTTTCTGATTGTGTTACTCCACCCATGTTTGTTAGTGTCAGTGCTTCTCATCCGTGTGTTATGAATGGCTATACGGAGAAATTGAAACTCCCTTTTTCAGGCATACTCCTACGTTGCTTTTTAATTACCTAATTTAGTTCTACAAAAGTCTTCGTGCTCGTATTGCATTTTTACTTCATCATTTTGATACCGATCCGCGCTGGGTATGCATATTGTGCACATTGTGCTGTGTTTTACGGCTGTGGAGCTACCATTGTTTTTCTTTGTTTCTCACGTTTGGTGTACGCGGCTTTGGGTTTGCTCATTACTTTGTTATATGGCCCTATAACGTTTGCTTTGTTTACAAACATGGTAAAACATCGACACACATTACAGAATACACGTGTAACAAAGGCGCATTCGTCGGGTACTCCTCTTTCCTCCCACTGTCCGAAGACACGCTCTTGTCTAGGTTAATTGACCTGTTGAGTAAATTGCCCCAAAATATGTACCCTGCGATGTACTGGTGCCATATCCTGGGTATTCCTCGCTTTGCGCACTCTGTCAGCCGGGATAGGCTCCGGTCCCCCGTGACACTATACAGGATTAAATGGGTATTGTTAATAAATAAAGCACATTCGTGGATTATACCTCTGTGTTTAAATAAGTGTAATATTTTGTAGCAGAACATAGTATAACACACATTGGACAAATTTACCAACACATTATCAACAATTGTTAAGATGCGGGCCTTAATGGATTTACTTATATTATCACTAATCACACGCCTCTGTCAGATTTACCTCGTAATATGTGTACAGCCCTTTGTTAACCCACACTGTTGGCACAGTATCTCTCCATAAAGTGCACTTCATACGATTTAATGACCATTCTTTTACTATTGTGAATGCAGGGAGTATGGAAATACAATTCAACTTTGTGGGCGGCGCGGTGGCCCAGTGGTTAGCGCTGACGCCTCACAGCAAGAAGGTCCCGGGTTCGAATCGGCTCGGGTGCCTTTCTGTGTGGAGTTAGCATGCTCTCCCCGTGTCCGCGTCCGCGTGGGTTTTCGCCGGGCACTCCGGTTTCCTCCCACAGTCCAAAAGCATGCTCCTGGATAGGTTGATTGGCTCGCAGACTAAAATTGTCCCGCAATGCCCGGCGATGGACTGGCGTCCCGTCGTCGGGTGTATTTCTGCCTTACGCCCTGTGTTTCCGGGATAGGCTCCGGCTCACCGTGACCCTATATAGGATTAAGCGGTTTCAGATAATGAGATGAGATGAGAATTCAACTTTGTTTCACTGCCCTCTGCTGCCCGCCTTGTAGAATCACGGTCATTTAGAATTGCTCTCCACAACCGTTCTTTCAGGATAGCAGTGTCAAGAGCGTGCCTCCTCGCTCGTTTTTGGAACGTCTGATGACGCCGTCAACGTGGTTGGCGAAACATTGCGAAAGAGAGAGAAAGAACGCTTGACACGGCGATCCTGAAAAAAAAAACAGTCATGGAGATAAATTATCATACATCAAGACGTCAAAAACTACATCAGTACATCACAGTCATTTAAGTATGTGAAATAC
>JAZEWT010000001.1:23510019-23525999 GCA_036362905.1 Mordacia mordax
AGAGAGCAGCTTTTCGAAGCAATCATCATGCATCGAGCCGTGAAAACCTACATCATTACAGATGGATAGTCGTTTATATATTTGGCTGGTTTGGCAACAATTAATTTAATACGTTGGCTGTGGTAATAAGATGCAACATGTGTATTTAACGTGATGGAGTACACATTAATTCCTGGTATAACTATGGTGCAAAGCCATAGTTATACCAGGCTAGGTGCATCTCGACACTCGTGGTGCGGAGGTTAGTTGTTCGCCAGCTCACGGCGATTTGATTGGGTAGGGCGCGGGACAATCGGATTGGCTGAGCGACTTGGGGTGACCAAAGTCAAAGGGCGAAAGCGTGGCTTGACTGGGTGACATCGGTCAGAAGATATGAGAAGGTTCGGGGGAGTTATATAAGCGGGGAACGATCAGAATGTGGTGTGTTGGTGTTCGAAGAGTCATTACAGTGAGGTTGTTGTGTTGCGTTGTTGACAGGTAGTGTTGCATAGGAGTGTTAATAAAGGTGGTAAGAATGAGAAGGTCGTCTCGGCTCACCTTGCGTGTTGGTGGCGGGGATGAGGAAGCCCCCATGGCGCGATCCATTCGGAAGTCCGAGGGCACTGACGAGGAGGGCAGCGTCCACGTGGTTCCCGACAGATTGGTGTCAGTCATGGGATACGAACCCATGCCGGAGGGGAGAAAGTGAATATTGCGCTGACATTTGGAGGCAGCGCTTTGGAGTCCTGGGATGACTTTCAGAGGCACGTAGCTAGCGCACAACATCTGGGAGGCTGGTCGGACGCGGAAACTGCGGCGCACGTCTGACCGTAGCTGCGGGGCTGCGCAGCGCGGTTCTCAGAAGGGCTAGAGGTCGAAACCACGGTCGACTGGCCGCTACTCAGACGGGCCCTCACGAAGCGGTATGAACGAGTGATTCCGGCGGTTGGGCAGGAGTTGACGCGGCGACACAAGCGGCCAGACAAGCTGTTTGTGAATTACGTGGACAGCTTGGGGATCCCTGTTGAGTGGGCAAACCCGGATGCAGAGCGATTCTTAATCCAGGGCATGATGAAGGTGGAGGTGCTCAGGTACCTTCGCGTGGACTCGAGGAGCCTCCAAACAAGTCCATCGAGCACGGAGGCATCAGTAGCTACGGAGGTGTGCGACTGCCCCGCGGGGGGCCGTGCGACTGAAACGGCCCCCAGGGCACCTCCTGGACTATGTGATGGTGGTCACGATGGCGGCGGAGGGACCGGGGGGGGACTGTGTCGCTGGGAGGGAAAATTGTGGTGCCAAGCCCCGCACCATGCCAGGCTAGGTGCATCTCGACGCTTGTGGTGCCAAGCCCCTCGCCGTGCCAGGCTAGGTGCATCTCGACGCTTGTGATGCCAAGCCCCGCACTGTGCCAGGCTAGGTGCATCTCGACGCTCGTGGTGCCCAGCCCCGGGCCGTGCCAGGCTAGTGTAGCCGGCACGAACCTGCACCGTCTCTCTACACCCACGATGCTGCCGCCGATCGCACGAGAGACTGCAGGTCGGCGCCCAGGCCAGTTAGATGTCAGATAACCAGGTGAACGCGCACGTGAGTGCACACGTGGAGAGGGGGTGAAAATGGATGGTAAAGTTCTGCGTTGTGTTTTTGTTCAATCCCCCTCGTTCATGCACCGCTCCTGGTCCGCCGACACTCGATGTTCTTCTTCCACCACAAGGACTCGATCCCACGCGTATCTTCTCTCGAAATGATTATATTTATTAACTCCGCAGGCACAGCACCTGCAGCAACAGCCGTTGTAACACCCGCACGTTACAATCGCATTAGCCCCTCTCGCTCGCCTCACAACTCCAAACACACTCCCCGATGAGGGGGGGGCGGAGCTGACTGTCCATGGGGGCGTTTAACATGTTAATATATATATAAGATATGACGAAATATAACATTCTGCATTAACACCACCGGTATCACCACATCCAATGCAGCTGTGACACCACGGCTTCGACTGCGGACTTGTGACGGCTTACAGCGGTAACACCACGGCGAGGATCAGCACCCACTCCGCGATAGATCAGCCAGCGAGCACGGACGAGTAGAGACTTCTTGATTTTGATGCTTTATTGAAACCAGCAAGACACGGGTCGGAGTGTAGCGACACACAACGAGCAGCCTACATCTTGACGATCCTTCTCGTTCCCCCAGGAGACTCTCTATTGCCCCTCCAACCGGTCCTCCTTATATATCCCTGCGGCCCCTTCTAGCGCCTTCTAAATGACATCACCTTTCTACTGAACCACATCACGAGACATCACGAGGCATCACGAGACAGCTGAGTCACCACATCACGAGACATCACGAGGCATCACGAGACAGCTGAGTCACCACATCACGAGACATCACGAGGCACCGCGAGACGAAAACAAAGCCGACGCCCCCTACCCGTCTATATTCCTTAACTCTACAGCATTAACATGCTGTATGGTCAACTGCCATTAGCGAACACCACCTTATGAAGATCGACTCGGATCGGTGGCCAGTACCACACCCGGCCGCCTTTGTCTCCTTCGTGGCAATCTTTACACATCACACGAGGCATTAATTTGAGGCCGAGCTGACATAGGGGAGGCCCAAGAATGATTCAGAAGATCGTCACAGTTGTTGGCCAATTCGGGTCGCCAAGTTTCTAGCCCAGCGAGCTAACGACCGAGCCATCGCTCCCCAATCAACACAACAGTACGCCATGAACGACTGGCTATTCCACCACGAACTGAGGCCAGCACTCACCTGGGTGCCCTCGGGAGAAAAAAAATCTTGCTTGTGATGTTGTGAGCATTTAAATGCCCCCCCGCCCCCACAGAGGACAATAGCTCTCTGGGGGCGAACTTTCTCTCCAAAAGGACTGGCCACAACAACTAATTAAACTAATGGGTGTTTTTCTTTGGGAAGTCCATAAGTCATTATTCCATAATGGGCGTTACCATAGCTACTGCAAAATACTTCTACTGTATATATAATTAATAAGGTGGTGGAAGTGAATGCTAAAGTTGTGGAAATATTACTGCCTTTATTCAAAACTGAAAAGATTTATGTTTTAACTCGGTGGAGAGATGGATGGCTGCTGGCGGTGGTGGTAATTATCTGATGCTGGCGGCAGAGTTGGTGGTGCCTGTATTCGGTGCTGTTCGTAACTCTATTAAGTAGATTTTTATTTCTATTGTTTCTATTTTGGTGATATTTTCCTGTTGTATTTATTGTCATTTCATTTATGCAGGTCAGAGCATGGTTGTTGTTGACGTTAGTTTACATGAATTCATTTTTAATTTACATTTTAGCTGACTGAAGAAAGCGTAAACAGTGTACAGTAAGGACACGGTGTTTAGTGTCTGTTTCACAGAAAGTGTCTTATGAAAACACATTTGCAGATAACATGAATTGACTTGACATGTTATGAGTTTGTACCCATGTAAGTTTTCATGGATCGATGCATGATGATTGCTTACCGAAGCTCTTTTTTTGGGATAGCTGTATCAAGCACAATCATCGTGTTATGAGTCGATCATAAATAATCCAGAATGTCATGCACTACATTCCGAGATTAATGAATGTGTATGCACCCCACTGCAAGGCATAAATATAGTAACATATTATTAACCCGGGAAATACTGAATTGTTAATATTGGCTGTATGCTTGTTTATAATGTGCTGTTTTCCAATACATGAGGAAATGCTGATATTCCCCACCCCTGATGTCACTTGTACAAATAGTAAATTACTTCATGTAGTGGAATCAGATTTCATAAGGGCAATGAGGTTTGGGTGTAAAGTGTTTATGTACTGGGCTGACTGGAAGGATCCAAGAAATAACAATCTGTGGCTATGGCCTCAAGTGGAGACGGCATGCTAGCAGATTATTTTTCTAGGCTCACATGCAGCAGGTCCAGGCAGGCAGGAGTATTGTGTTGCCTTGGTTGGGTACAGATTAGTATTTGCTGGCTATTATCTTTACACTTTTGTCATTTGGAATAACCCTAAATTTAAACGTTTGAAGGAATTTCGTGAGGCATGAGGATGATTTGGAGTTACTCAGCTCCTTTGTCCTACCAGTCACTCACCCTCACTGCCTTTCACTAATAAAGATCAGACGGATCAGTTGATTCAGTTTTTCTCTGAAAAAAACGAAGCCCATCGTATCTCTACCCAGGCTTAATCACCAACCAATACCTCAATAATTTTTCCTCCACCTTCCTTGACGTCAAAACTCCGAAAATTTTCCAAATTAACGGAATCCGAGATCTCCTATTTAGTTGCCAGATCCCGGCCTACAAACTGCTCCGTGGATCCTTTCCCAACCAAAATCATCCAGGCAAATTTCAGATTCCTTGCCACGTTCGTCACAAATCTGTTTAATAACTCAATTCACTCTGGTATCACTCCTCCATTGTTCAAATGTGCCACAGTTACCCCCTGCTTAAAAAACCTGGCCTCGATTGCAACATCCCTGATAATTATCGCCCCATCTCACATCTGCCATTCATCTGTAAGGTCCTTGAATGTGCCATAGTCGAGCAACTCCAGAAACACCTTATTAACAATGACTCCTTCGATCACTCCAATCTGGGTTCAGATTTGGCCATAGTACTGAAACTGCTCTGGTAAAAGTAGTTGATGACCTACTCGTCGCCGCTGATAAAGGCTTGCCAAGTATTCTTGTCTTCCTGGACCTGAGCGCTGCCTTTGATACCGTTGACAATCCGATCTTACTTGAGCTCAGATATTCATCCCGTTTTGTTCAGTTCTCGGCCCACTCCTCTTCAGCATCTGCATACAACCTCTTGGCCATGTACTGCGCAACCTCAATCTCAGCTACCATTGCTATGCCGATAGCATCCAAATCTATATCCCCGCAAAGTCACCCATCAGTGCGTCTTGTCTTTGCTTGCAATCCTCACTATCAACTGTGAAGGACTGGCTCAATTCAAAATTTCTAAAACTAAATGGTGACAAAACAGAAGTTTTGCTTGTCGGAACCCTACACCAATTGTCCAAGGCTGAATCTATCCAATTGATGGTTGACGACCAGACCATTGAAGTTGCTAGAGTCCGGAGTCTAGGTGTGACTCTTGATTCCTCATTCACCTTCGAGGCACACATCAACAAGGTGACGAAGGTAGCCTATTTCTATCTTTAAAATATAGCCAGACTGCGCAACATCCTTTCACCTGCTGACACTTAGAAGCTAATACACATCTTCATCTCCTCACGATCGATTACTGCAATGCACTGCTCCCTGGCACCCCTACCTACCTGATCAATCGTCTCCAACGCGTGCAGAATGCGGCTGCTAGAGTCTTCACTTGCACACCCATCCACGATCACAAATCCCCAGTACTGTTGTCTCTCCACTGGTTACCTGTTAAATACAGGAATTGAATTCAAAATCCTTCTTCTCACCTACAAGGCTCTCACTGGCAGAACTCCGACATACATCTGTCACTTATTTCAGACACCCTCAACACGACAACTTCGATTCTCTAACACGGGCTTGCTGCATGTGCCCAAATCGCACATATTCGATGGGTGACAGAGCCTTCTCGCGTGCTGCTCCTAAACTCTAAAATGCTCGGGAAAATGTATTCCTTTCTGGTTTGTTGAAGAATTATTTTTTTCCCGCCTACTTTATGTCTTATAATTAATTGCTACTGTTTGACTTTCAGTTGAACTGTCCAGGTGTTGGCGTGCCGTTCTCTCCGCAGCTCTGAGCAGTGCTTTTTGACCCTCGGGTGAAAAGCGCCATAAAAAATGCAATTATTATTATTATTCCTCGCTTTCTTTTTTTAATGATAAACCATTATTTATGGCAAAAAAAATACTTGTGTAAGTGTAAGATTATCAAATGACTTAAAATGACTTAAAATGAACTTGTCACATTGTTTTGGTTATTTAGATACCAGCGCAGTAACATTCATATTTATATTGTACATCAATGCTCTCACATCACTGTCCCTTTTATTAAGGTCAAATAGCTCCTGTGACCCAAATGTCATGGGAAGACTCCTCATCCAGCTGCAGTCATTGAAGGGCTCTAAATGTACATACACCATCTCATATTTCTGTCTTCTTTAGCCACACCAACTTGGGAAAAGGCCAAGCTCCAGGAAATCTTTACTAATAGCTTTGAGTATATTTCTGAGGTATTTGCCCAAGAAATGTTCCCCATATGTAGAAGAGACTCAAGCCAAACAGGAGCTATTGTAGCTTCTAGAAACTATCACACAAGCAAGGCACCTCGGCAATCATGCACTACTTATCTTTTTCATTTATTCAGGTGTTCATTATAGCATTACGGTATTTAAAGTTAGAATTGTAATTGAGCAAATATCGTTAATAAATACCTGTTATTTTACATTCAAAAAGTATTTCGTAAATATATATCTAAGCATTGGGCAGCACGGTGGCCCAGTGGGTAGCGCTGTCGCCTCACAACAAGACGGTCCCGGGTTCGAATCTTGGCCCAGGTGCCTTTCTGTATGGAGTTTGCATGTTCTCCCTGTGTGCGCGTGGGTTTTCGCCGGGCATTCCGGTTTCCTCCCGCAGTCCAAAAAACATGCTGCTGCATAGGTTAATTGGCTTGCAGAGTAAATTGCCCTCAGTGCCCGGTGATGGACTGGCGTCCCATTGTGGGTATATCCTTGCCTTGTGCCCTGTGTCTGCCGTGATAGGCTCCGATTCACTGCGACCCTGTAGAGGACTAAGCGGTTTCTGACAATGAGATGAGATATCTGAGCAGTTGTGATGCGCACCTGTAATCCAGCATTGTGAAGGTGAGGGATTAGTAAATCGCTTGATTGTTGTGAAATTCCCTTCCTGCGAGAAGAAAATGGTACAACCAAAATATGTCACTCACTATCAAACAGTCACTATCAATATCCGCTTAATCCTAGACAAGGTTGTGGCGGGTCCGGAGCCTATCTTAGCAGGCATAGGGCCAATGCAGGGCTATACCCAGAATGTGACGCCAGTACATTGCAGGGCACACTTTTTGGGGCAATTTTCTCAGCAGGCCAATTAACCTAGGCAGCTGCGTGTCTTTGGACGGTGGGCGGAAAACGGAGTTTCCAGCGAAAACCCACACGGACACGGGGAGAACACGCAAACTCCTCTAACTGAACCCCCACCCTGTACAGGTGGAGCAGTGAGGAGGCAGCTCCACATTTTACCTGAAACGTTTTGTTTTAAAACGTGAAGCGAACTCTCCACTGGACTTTATTCTCTGAACATGACTCAGCAAATGTCAGTTCTTTGATACCTGTCTGAGGATTAAAAAAAAATTAACTTTCCTCTTTTTTACTTCTTTAACTCGATTGTTGATGCACTTTAGCTAGAATTCTCAAACATGGGGATATTGATACTCCTAAACATTCTCTTTTGCAGGTTTTGCCTTGAGAGCATTTTACCTGTGATATTTACACCACAAAAGATGGACGAGGGATGAATGTTTAATACTTGTGAGACCGTTCCTTTGAGGCACTGTTAAAAATCTATTGAGGAACTCTCACTGATTTCCTCACATTATACTTTACATATAAAGTACTCTAGTGTGAAACAAGTTACCATGTATTACCTTTTGGTAAAATAATTCTATGTTCATTTCTACTTGTCAGCAAATAGTTCAATGGATATCTTTTTAAAATCCCCATTAAACAGTAATAATAATATTTCAACTTCTATAACCTTTCACCCGAGGGTCACAAAATACTACACAGAGCTGTGGAGAGAACGGCATGTCAACAACATCAGAGTAGATCAATTAAAGTAAAATAATGGTTATAAATCAATGAAGGACGTAAAATAACAGATAAAATAATTGTTAAACAAATAAAATAAGGAATAAGTTTTCCCGAGCAGTCGCAGGTCAACAGCGAGCCATCATCCAAGCATAACAATAGTGGGCACTAACAACACTTCTAGTCAGAAGACTTTAATGCGTTACGGAACAAATGAGTCTTGAGACGAGATTTGAAGATGCCCAGGGACTCAGCTGACCAAATTTCCAATGGAAGCAGTGGTAAATGGAAGATGGGCCGATCACATCTCTTCTGTATGTACAAGACGCATCCTTTCTGACATGACCATTTTCCGCTGTTTCGTTAAACGTCACGGATTCATTCTTTTGCAAATGTTGGAGGCAAGTCCCATCTTGAGCCTCAGAGCCAGCAAGATTCCTGGCCTTAATGCAACACTTGACCTCTGTTAATTTCTTGTACAGTTAATGCCTTCACGAACACACACATGTAGGTTCAGTGAAAATTCCTAGTCTACGCTTGTGTCCCCCGTGTGTTCATCTACATCTTTGGCATAATCTAAATAAAAAAAACACAACAGGTAGTATTCCATATAGCATCATTCACACATGCAAAAATGCGGGGTGCACTTTGCAGTATTCATGTCAGTTGAGAAGGCTTATTTATTTTCATAACTATGTTCACTCGAATAGCTCATCTCATCTCATTATCTGAAACCGCTTAATCCTATATAGGGTCACGGTGAGCCGGAGCCTATCCCGGAAACACAGGGCGTAAGGCAGGAATACACCCGACGACGGGACGCCGGTCCAGCGCCAGGCATTGCGGGACAATTTTAGTCTGCGAGCCAATCAACCTATCCAGGAGCATGCTTTTGGACTGTGGGAGGAAACCGGAGTACCTGGCGAAAACCCACGCGGACACGGGGAGAGCATGCAAACTCCACACAGAAAGGCACCCGAGCCGAGAGACTCGAACCCGGGACCTTCTTGCTGTGAGGCGTCAGCGCTAACCACTGCGCCACCGCGCCGCCCACTCGAATAGGATAATCATTATCATTTGGCCAACCGTTAGTCGCAATGAATAGGATGTCTATAAAATGAAAAAAACTTATTTCACTTCAACCAGACAATCCAAATATTACATTTTGGAGTGTCTAAGTTTTTTAGTTTAAATTCTGATTACTCATTGTACCCAATTAAAGCAATTGTCTGACAACACCTACCATTCAACTTTATTTACAAAGACAATCTAAGACTCTTTGTGTAAATATCAATATTGCAATTCCTGAAGAAGGCAAGTAGAAACATCAATATACCTCCAAAAAGCCGTGCTGCAGTAATCCACAAATGTATGTAATTTGTGGATTACCCATGGTTTGTGTGTTCTCCAAAAATCCACCAGGCTATTGATTCTGAAAGTCACAATAATGTCGTGGATTTATGGATATCTTTCTGGAGTGGTTAATTTCGAATCCGCAGCACACACTGCTGGCTCGAATATTTTTCCGGATTTCCAGATTAACCTCTGCGTTGTGCTGCGACCTATAGGATCCACGATATGATCCCCTAATAATATGGACAGATTAATGGAATCCTGCCAGAGTATATCTGTATTAAAGATTAATTCTGTAGAAATATAATTTTATTGTCTAACGTTTAAAGAGTCAGTGGCACTGTTGTGGGTGACATGGTGGGGCAGTAAGTAATCAATCAGTTTTTTTTATATTTTGGCTGGAAGAAACCATTGAGCTATTCAGCTATTTTTAACAGTTGTCCAGCGGGGGCAATGCAAACCAGACAATTAACCTAGGCAACATGTCTTTGAACTGTTGGAGGAAACCGGAGGAACCGGCGAAAACCCACGCAGACACGGCAAAAACATGCAAACTCCGCACAGAAAGATAACCGATTAGGAAATCGCACCCAAAGCTACTTGCTGTGAGGCACCAGGACTAATTGCGCCACCATGCCCCACTAAATTATAGCAGTGCTGCCACTGTATAGGAAACATTTTCTCAGTTAGATTCCTGGCTCGGGGACTTTTTTGAGTAGAGATTGCATGCTCTTCTCATATCTGCGTGGGTTGTCCACAGGTACTCCGGTTTCCTTCCACAGTTCAAAAAAACGCTCCTGCCTAGGTTAAATTGCACCCAGTGCCCTATGAAAGACTGGCATCCTAACATGGGTATAGGCCTGCCTCGTACCTTGTGTCTGCTGGAAGAGGCTCTCGCTCACCATGACCGACTACAGGATTAAGTGGATACTCATAATGAATGAGTGAATTAAAACTATTATCGTTATACCATTTTAGACACGCATACATTATCGGGTTAACATTTAGTCGTACAATGCAGTATTATATTATTGTCTTGTCATACATTAAATACATACGTGTACGTAATTGTTACATATATGTTGTGTCACATCTGTGTACATGCATTTAATCTGTCACACAGAGCCAGTGCTGTCTCTGATTTAATCTAGTCCATAGACAAGCATTGAAGCTTTGATTTAGTAACAAAAAATATGGTTAGGCTTAATACACATTTTTTTTATTTTATGCTTTTGAGACACTAGCAGTACATTACCAGACCTCTTAGCCGATAGTGAAGACATTGCAGTCGCACTGATAATGTTTATTGGCAAATGGGCAAACCTTGCTCAAGACCCGTGACATCACGTCAGTGTAAACTGCCTCTGCCATCAAGTTCAAACTACAGAACATTAAATGTACTTGTTGGCGACTGAGCTGACATTAAGTAATAATAATTTAAAAAATCTCTCTACGAACAGATTGGAATATTTATTGAGATAATGGGACTGTGCAGCATTTGAAAAATGCCTATCCCCAAAGGCTTATGAAAATAGATTGCTTGTTACAAGTATGTCTCAAGGGCGGCGCGGTGGCCCAGTGGTTAGCGCTGTCGCCTCACAGCAAGAAGGTCCCGGGTTCGAATTTCTCGGCTCGGGTAACTTTCTGTGTAGAGTTTGCATGCTCTCCCCGTGGGTTTTCGCCGGGCACTCCGGTTTCCTCCCACAGTCCAAAAAGCATGCTGCTACATAGGTTGATTGGCTCGCAGGCTAAATTGCCCCGCAGTGCCCGGCGATGGACTGGCGTCCCATCGTCGGTATATCCTTGCCTTGCGCCCTGTGTCTGCCGGGATAGGCTCCGGCTTCACCGTGACCCTGTATAGGACGAAGTGGTTTCAGACAATGAGATGAGATGAAGTATGTCTCACTCTTTATTCAAATGCTAGCACTCTTTGCACTGGCCATTTTTTTAAATAATCGCTGAACCCAACTTAACCAATTGTTTTGAAGCATTATCTGGCCAGTTAAAATATTTGTCGAAATAACGGGTCTGTTAGTACGCACCACAGAAGTCTGAATCACAAAGAAAACTACATTTATCAGCAATTCGATCGCAATAAAAATTAATACATTGCAAAAGTCAGATTTGTAAATAACACAATACTAGCGCAGGCTGGAAGGCCACACGTTTCAAATAAATAAAATGTGTCTCAAGCACACAGCCAGTGTGCATATTCAACAAACCATCAGTGTTTTCTGAAAAACTTGCATTGTGGTCTTCTTGCTTTAGGTCACCATCACATAAAATTGAGCAAATGTGCCTGACCGATAGCAGCAGCAATGTAGTGATAGACACCTGTGGTGGACCGGTTACATTTTTTATCTGACTAATCAGCGCAGTATCGTCAAAAATGCTCCTTGAAAGACGTGTTTGTTGTTTGTATTCCAAGGCAATGGGCGCCATAATGTGAAAGTGCGATCTACACATGATTTCCAGAGACAGACTTTGCAACAGTGAGCGCACATTAAAATAGGTATTATACGCAGAAAATTATAACATTGACGATTGTCGTGGCTTTTCAGTAGCCTTACATAATTAGAATCACATACCTTGACTTGCAGTAATATTGACTGTAACATTCCAGTGTGCTGATCTTTATTTGAATGGTGAATGTGTCTACATGAATGCACTATTTTAAGTTCGTCTTGAAATCAAGGCATGCTATGCTATTCTACCTACTAATTTGAAAATATATAGCAGATCGAAGAATGTTTAGTTACCTTTCCCTAAACGCCATAGGTTTTTCACTGGCACTAAGTGACAAAGTAGTATTTATGTATTGCGCATCCATGTGTAAACTCATGCAAAAATGTTGCTGGATAAAGTTGCAGTGTGTGTGCAAGACGTCCACACATTAACATGTATCGTTTTTGGAACATTGCCGTTCAGACTGAGACTACAGTGCACTTGTTGCTGGTGACCCAGAACTGTGTAGAAAGGTGCACAGAAAGGCCGCTCATTAGTATCCTCCACAGCTTTGTTATGCCACAAATATTATTTTATTATTCGAATCTTCGCCGTTCACACATTGTTAAATTGGTGCCGTAGTAATGTAGCACCACTGTCTGAAAGAGGGGCGATAAATAGGCCAAATAATTTGGGTGCAAAACCAAACCAGGAACTAGCTTCTAATGAATACACATGATGTAACATTTTCATGTGACATTGAAATGTGATGCTTCAAGATAAACGTCTAATTGTAGTGATTTATAGACTACAGTAATGCAGATTTGAAAGGAGGTACATATGAAATGCAGCTTACATGGACGTTAAGATTTTGAAATTTCAGCATACATTTGTAATCTTGTAAAAATGTTATTAAATGCTTGCTCAGTATGCAACATCTTGGTAAAATAACATGCCTATTGATATGAGGCTTAAACTAAAATCATTCTTAAAATAATCTCTGTTAACGTTATTATAACATACACATCAGTTGCCAGAATACGAGACATTTTTACACTTAGTTTAATAACTAAAAAATGTCATGTAAATACCGTTGGCTGTCTTTTCAGACCTCAAACTTGAGTACAATAATACACCATAGGCTCATTTTGCTGCAATTACTACATTTCTTTTTTCATTGCAGTTAGTGTGTTATTATACACCTAAGTTTTAGCAACTAAACTTTAGTCCAATAACGTTTGAAAGATGCCTGGTGTATCTGCGATTCACAGGAGTGGCAAGTGAATCATGTGCTCTTTCGTGATAGTTGGGCGAATAGCACCATAAACAATTCTGTGTCACATGGAAAGCATTGTTATTTTCACAATGAAAAAGATTTTGAAATATGCTTTTGTCAAGTGTTCAACTGTACACGGACATAGTTCAGATAAATAAAGGACCTTGGAATATTGGTGCTTGGTAAAGGCTGTTGTTTGCAATGACCAAAAACACAATTATATCTGAAACAGAACATCAATATGTTTTCATGAAGTTGATTTAACTACAGTATTGTAGGTATTGATTGAATAAATATTTAATACGTAAAATATTGTAGAGTAGCTTTTGTGGTCGTCGGGATGGCAGTGTTTTAAGCGAAGTGTTAAATAAGAGAGCGAAATTCCAATTCAGTGTTTGGTAAAAATTAATAACATTGGCAGCCTTGAGCTGGTGGCGAACATGCAATATTCCTGTGGATGATGTTCAGCTTATATACTCGTCATTTGACATGGCGTATACATAGCAGCAGACAGCTCTCGGGAGGCTCGCCTGTGTGGTGACGTTATCGCGGGTGTTGACTTATATAGAGTTGTATCTTATACTCATGCTGTGCGAAATGTATATGCTTACGGGGAATCGAAAGGTTGTAATCGGTTAATCGAGTCATTAGATTGAATTGAGACAAGAGAGATGTGTGTTTCGAGCTGAAGCAGCAACGTGTTGATGGGATGTTTCGCCACATCAACCTTCCGCCCTGACTCTGTCCGCCGAGGCAGAGAGAGTGACGAAGCACGCACATTGCGTGGAAGGTTGGAGGTCCTTGCGCCGCGTCCGGGCGGTGTCCCCCATGCTCGTCAGCGCCCGGCTCAGCACAGTACATATAGCGGCCGACTTCCACGCGTGCAACCCGGTTGAGACACGACCTTCTGTGTGCTAACTCTCCTCTCGTGCATGGGCACTTGGTGGCTCGTTGGCTCGCTGCCGCGTGATTGCCGCGGCGCACTCACGGAGCGCCTGGGTCGCAATGTGGCCGCTTCCCAACTGCCATTTACACGCCTCTCAGCCTCCACCGCACCGCCACAGAGACTCACGGCGGACCCAGAACATGCCTCACCACAAAAGACACCATACCAGCCTGTATTGGGAGGTGTGATTTAATCCAGCGCCTTTGTCCGTGTCTCATCGTGCCTATTGTTTCTTTCACTGCCCTTCCTGCCGCTCCACGTTCCTAATAATCACCTCTCCTCTCGCTCTCCTCAACTGACGTGACTCGCACATCTGTCCCTCTCTCTCCCGAGTTACCTCTCATCCCACTCTCGCTGCCCCTTCTGGTTCTGCTCCGCAGCCCTTTGCAACCCTCTTCCTCGCCTCCCCAGCCAAAAAGTGTCACCCCCTTAACCGTTCATGCTTCAAAATCCATGGATGTCACGGTCCCCCTCTTCACGCGTCTTCCTCCTAACCACCCCAGTCAGTCCCATCATGCCCGTCAGCTATCCCGATAGCATGTCCGCCTGTCCCCTGCTACCTATCTTAATCGTCCTCCGCCGCCTCGTTATCCTGGTATCCCGCGATGGGGTCAAACCTCGCCACAGCCCTGCACTGCGTCCTCACACAAAACTC
The DNA here is from genome assembly GCA_036362905.1 of Mordacia mordax. Classification (NCBI taxonomy): domain Eukaryota; kingdom Metazoa; phylum Chordata; class Hyperoartia; order Petromyzontiformes; family Petromyzontidae; genus Mordacia; species Mordacia mordax. Next base: position 23,524,452 of record JAZEWT010000001.1, read on the forward strand.
GTTCTCACGAGTAAACATGCGCATGAGGTCGTCTAACCCCGCTGGTCCCCGGCCTACCTCCTCAGACCCCCCCACTCGGTGCCCAACTTGTCGCTTCATTTATGGTGGGCAACCAGCAGATCGATCGCGTACTGCTCACATCGGGAAACTCCCCCGTTGTTAAGCGACGTTTGTATATTTGCGGCTTGGGCAGTCATTGTGTCACTCACGCCAAAGGGCTCGGCCATGTGTCGCATTAACTCCCCCCAGTCGATCGACACTGTATTGTGGAGTGTGTCCGCATAACTGGCCATCCGCCCTGTGAGGTGCATGGCCAACTGATAAGCCGCCTGCTCATCCATCCAGCGTTCAGCCTTCTCGTGCCATCAGTGTGCCAGAGGAACCTTTCCCACACCACTATCTTTCCTCGCTTGAACGTAATGCAGGACATGTGCATTAATACTGGATCTACGTACAACTTGCCATGCTGGTGTTCATCTCGATTCTGACGCCAAGTTGCGATGCTTCCCCGTATTGCTTCCCCGCCTCGACTCGGTTCGCTGAGGCGGAGAGAGTGACGCTGCATGCACTCCACATGGGAGGACTCCATGTGTCCAAGCAGGTTGAGACCCGACCTCCTGTATGCTAGCCCTCCTCTCGTGCATGGGCACTCAGCTGCTTGTTGGTCCTTCACCGCATGTTTCTCGCAGTGCATGCACATCCCTGATAATGGCTCATTCTTGGCGTGCCCTGGTCACCATGCAGCCACTTCCCAACCAGCTCTCACATGCCCCTCACAGGCACCACCACCCCGCCTCACAGACTCGTGGTGAACTTGGAACATTCCCCTTCACAAGATACGACACCAACCTATATCGGGAGAGGTTGTTTAATCCGCTGCTATTGTCCATGTCCCATCGACCCTTCCTGCTGCTTTGCATCGCTAATAACCATCTTTCTCCCCTCTATCACTCTCTCTCCTCCCCTGTCATGACTGCCACGTCACTCGCTCTCTCTCTCGAGTTGCCCATCATCCCACCTCTATTTCTATGTCCCCTCTGTCGGGGAACACCCCAATGAGCCGGCCTCCACACCATGCAAGACCACTCATTGTCGCGCCCCGTGAAACAAGGGACGTGCGCGCCGGCGCATCTCGTCACACGGCGGCGACACCAGCGAGCAATGGGAGAATTCTTTCCTTTGCAGCACTTTTATTACCCTCAACACAATAGCACTCCACGCTGCGCACGTCAACCGAGATCTCCAACCTCAACATCGGCGCCGAGCGAACGGTCCGCTCTACCCTACATCATCGTTTGTCAGCTCCCAAGTTCCCATCAGCGATTCTCTCTGGCTGCCCCTCACGTGTGCCTTTTGTCTACCACCCCCCTCACGCATACATGACATCCGATATCCTATCCTTCCGGCCGTCCTTCCTGTTTACCACTTATGAGCACGCCTGGCTTTCTTCCCAGCCATTTGCACGACAGCTCTCTCTCTCCCAGCTCAAACCCCAGGCGTGCCCACGTATACCCATCCTGGCATGCGCGACACCCCACGAAGCCATCC
>JAZEWT010000001.1:23531505-23543568 GCA_036362905.1 Mordacia mordax
AGAGCAGCTTTTCGAAGCAATCATCATGCATCGAGCCGTGAAAACCTACATCATTATATTGTTAGGAACAGTTATTAATTAAAAAAAACTACGTTGTGATAGAAATATGATGAGCAATGCTCAAGGTTCCATTATTGCTGGTGCTGAAGTCGGCGTGTAGTTTATTTTATCATGAGAGCACATTTGCCAGTCAACAATTATTCACATAACACATTTTCAATGAACACTACAGTATAGCATGTAATCTGCTGTTCCACACTCCTGCTTTTTATTGTTCATATTGTTAGTACACAATTACAGTTAATTTGATTATTTTATTGTGCGAGTACGAGTTATTTTGTGTGAATATTAGTGACGTAACAAGTAGAGGGACGCTTTTCATGCCAAATTAATATCCGTACTTTGAATGCTTGGTTACTCTGACCCATATTGTTCATTGTCATCTGGAAACCAGAGTTATAGGTATAACCCCCAATTTGATTCGTCTGGGGAATAAAATGTTTATTGACTTGATGTGCAGTGTTATTTGGATAAATAGTTGCAGACATTTAGGACAATTTCATACATAGCCTTTGTATTCACAAAGTTGAAATTGGACGTTTTACTTAAAATTACACTTCATGAGCAGTGGATGAAAAAAAAAGAGCACCACGAATTGCCTTTTATTGTAAGTACAAAGCACAAAGAAATGAACTGCTTTTTGATAATGACTCTACTGCAATCATTTTGCAAATGTTTTTCTGCTCTTCCCATGAGGAAACTCGCATATGACAACTGTGATGAGCACATTACACAAGCAAGTATTAGAGGACAAATTGAAACAAAGCACATTATGCAAAAACACAAAGTGTGCTTACGGCAGGGAGTCAAGTGCTTACTGAACACGGGACTCTGCAGCATGTGTGGTGCACAGTGTTAATTGGAATTGGCATCCTTAGGTGCCGCGCGATGCAGTTAGCCAGAATTAACATTGCTGGCAGCTGTTAGTGTCATGTGATGCTCTGCTTTTATAAAGAGGAAAAAACTACACTTTATAGGAATGGTAAGTCGATAAAATTCATTTTTTGGGTTAGGCCATGCAAAAAAATTGTGTCGTATACCTTCCACCATCTGACACGGCGAATTAATAAGGTCGGAGAGAGGTCCCTAAATTGCGTTCCAGCCCCTGCGAGAGTGAAAAGAGGCCTCAATTGTATTCTTTCCCCTGCTACCCTGAAAACTGAATGAAGTCTGCAGAGACTTGCTAGCATGGGGTGAGTGGGGTGATGTATTGCAAGTGAATCTCGTAAACAACTTGTGAGGTGATGAATGCAAGCCTTACGTAATATATGTCGGATGGAGAGATAGTTAACAAGTAGCTGTGGAGAATGCTGAAACAGACCCCACCAAGACTTCGCCAGAGACAGACCCTGACAATACATTGTCAGGAACAGACCTATCCTTAAGAGCACCGAGAGACATCGCTGAGACCGAGATAAGCATGAACAGCGACATCATTTCCCTGTACACAGTAGTGCACAGTGGCCAACGTCACCACAATCAGGGCCCTCCTTGGGTTTGCCCCCTTGAAAGACGGAACCGCGAGAGATAGACGAGCCAGTTTAAGAGTGGTAAGCAGGGCCGCTGGCACGAATAGCGTAAACGTGAACAGGCCACCGGCTGCCAGTTCTCAACTACGGAGTCATCATAGCGAGGCAGCGACCCCGCGACCCCAGACCTACCAAGCAGCAACTTCAGCAGCGACACAAACAGCCGCAGTGACGCCAACCCAGCCGGCAGCAACTACTGTGGAGCGATCGACAAACAGCTGCAGCGACAACGATACTGACGATAACAAGCTTTGCGACCATCTGCTGAGTGAGAGCCACTGATCTTGTGATCATCACCGTGTGTACACAGCAGTTGCCTACTAATGCTGCTGTGTGCGAATCAGCAATGGAGCATCGCCATGTGTATGTGGCATATGCACACTTATTATTACTACTACTATGTGAAGAACAGAAAAGGTTTTTACCATTTCTGGCAATTATACAGGTGTTAAGATCTTAAAACAGCAAAATAGACGCCTTTCGCAAAGTGTCTAGTTTGCAAATATCACACATTTGTGGCGAAATATGCCAACAAAAAACTTTGATAACATATGCATTGTCCTTCAAACTGATTGGCATTGAGGCCGCATTGTCCTGAGCTGACTGCCTTTTTGGCAACGGTTGACACCGGCAAATAGGCTCAAAAGGAAGCCACTGCCAGGTGAAGGTCGGTCAGTTTAAGGACAATGCATATGTTATCAAAGCTTTTTATTTGCATATTACACCACAAGTATGTGTGGCTTTTGCAAACTAGACACTTTGGGTAAGGTGTCTAGTTTGGTGTTTTAAGATCTTAAACACCTGTATAATTGCCATAAATGGTAAAAACCTTTTCTATTCTTTACACATGTACACTGGCAAAAGTACCCATAGCTTACTACTACTGCATCACAGATGGCTTTAGACTATCAACACCGATAAGTGATATACACACACACATACTCACATGAGAATGTGGACTTCTCTGTATATACAGTGTCAGATGACTAACAAGTATCAGTTAAATTGAATCACGTGTGGCATAAAATATTGCGAACGGGTATAGAAATGCATGCAGACCTTTACAATGCAGAATAATTGAGTGACAGGTGCACATTATCATAATCATTTGGATTATTAAATTGATGTTGATTATTCAATTGTGTCTTGCTTCCTGGTCACTTCATTGCGTGTTAGCACATCCTGTCCCTTCTCGTAACCACGATCTAGCCCCCGCTGTGTACACCACTCTCAATACATTCACCATGTGTCCTGTCCAGGTTTAGTCCCAAGAATTCGCTCAGCCGGGTGCTTGTGACAGTAGGGAATACTTTCGGGGTTATAGCTTAACCTATAGCCTTGTTTACAATGCTGATCCTTGAATGTTGCAATTGACAACTAAGAGTACTGTGGTTGTTGAGTACCATCGTAAGGTTAGGTACTGTATTGTATTGGTTGGAATACATAAAGATTATGGAAAGTATATATCTGATGGAGCATTATATGAAAGTAAATGCTGCTTATAATTGCTACTTACCAATATGGTGCTTGGCAAAGGGCATATTTATTTACTTATACAATGCTTGTTTATCCATGAGTGCCTGCCTCACCCAGTGTCTCAACATTTTCTGGAGGTTCCTGTTATAAATTTACAGGAGTGTATTCTCGCTCTGCATTATCCAGTTGAATGCTATGAATAATAGAGAGTAATGAAGAATAATAAAATGTAAGTACATATAAAATACTTTGCAGTGTATTTTGCTAACCACGTGTATTTTACTTTCAAGTTAATATTACGTTTTAACGTAATATTTAATACACATGATGTGAGCAGCCTTCATCCACCAGTGGATTCACAAAGGACTACATTATTTTTTTTCATTACTGCCTTACATCGTATATGTAGAGTTGTACAATGCTAATAGGGGAAGCATTTGGTCAGGACACTGCTCTCATTATACTGCATTGGCAATTTAAGAACAGGACAATGATGTTGCAACGCTTTTATTCAAGCATAATAAAGCATGTTAATGTCCAAAGCTGGACATGACTACATTTATAATATAATACATGATACATCCCAGAACAGCTATTTTCAAACTTATTTTTAATTGTGACCCAGTTGAAAAAAATATTCATGCTCGCGACCCAACAGAGTCTTGACAAGAGCCTTCATTGCAATAACTCAATACATTTAAACTAGAACCAGCAAGGCAAACCAGGGTGTGACATTTGGCGACCCATTACTAGGTTGGGACTCATATTTTGAAAACAATGTCCTAGAGCATGATACACCCTACTTTTATGCATGGGCATTGCTTGAGAAGAACATGCTTTGCCTGAAGACGCCAGCAGAACACTCAATTATATAACGTTTTTCTATTTGGTAGTTGCCACATTTAAATATCAACCTTTGTAATATTTGCTCAGGTCATTGTGGCCTCAAATTGGATGGAATTCCTTAATGTTCGCAGGTTAGAGTCCCGAGATGGCACGATTGAGATCCTGAATTTGAATCCAAGCAGCTACTTGTGATTAAAAACAGGTTTGCAAGTGTAGTGAGTTGATCATCTAAGCCTTATCATTATTGACTGCACAAAAGAGCTATCACAATTAACGTGTTACAAATCTGTAGGTAGGAAAGTACTGGTCTCTACTATTTGCTTTCTATCTGAGCAATGGTATGAATATCTTCAAGATTAAATGAATGTGTGCACGTTATGAATTAGTGTAGCACGGTGGCACAGTGTATAGCGTTGTCGCCTCACAGCAAGAAGGTCCCGGGTTCGAATCTCAGCTCGGGTGCCTTTCTGTGTGGAGTTTGCACGTTATCCCCGTGTCCGCGTGGGGTTTTCTCCAGGCACTCCGGTTTCCTCCCACATTCCAAAAAAACATTCTGCTGCATAGGTTAATTGGCTTGCAAAACTAAATTGCCCTCAATGCGCAGTGGTGGACTGACGTCCCATCGTGGGTATATTCCTGCCTTGCGCCTTGTATCTGCCGGGATAGGCTCTGGCTCACCGCGACCCTGTACAGGATTAAGCGGTTCTGACAATGAGATGAGATGTTATGAATTACAAACTTTATTTAAGGCAATGTAGGTCACGGGGTGGAAATAATTGTACGTATTTTATATTGTCTTGATTGTATATTTTGTGGTTTTAAAATTTGCTTTGGAAGAGCAATAAAATCGGCCTTAAAAGTCAAAGTCTACGATGTTGATCAGAAGTCACTTGAAGGGATCTTTGAGGTGGTTCTATGATATCTGCTTCTCTAAGTCGTCATGTAGCATGGTTCCAACAGCAAGGTTAATTTTCAAAATTGGCAGTCTGTTTATCACTACTATCGGATGATTTTATGGCGGTGCTTTTTTTCAAATAATCAGCTTTAAAAGCTGTGTTGTATTTACATTGATAATGTCTCATCTCATCTCATTATCTGAAACCGCTTAATCCTATATAGGGTCACGGTGAGCCGGATCCTATCCCGGAAACACAGGGCGTAAGGCAGGAATACACCCGACGACGGGACGCCAGTCCATCGCCGGGCATTGCGGGACAATTTTAGTCTGCGAGCCAATCAACCTATCCAGGAGCATGCTTTTGGACTGTGGGAGGAAACCGGAGTGCCCGGCGAAAACCCACGCGGACACGGGGAGAGCATGCAAACTCCACACAGAAAGGCACCCGAGCCGAGAAATTCGAACCCGGGACCTTCTGGCTGTGAGGCGTCAGCGCTAACCACTGGGCCACCGCGCCGCCCACATTGATAATGTCTCGAGCATTGTCTCAAACTTAGGTTAACGTTTAAAACTGGATGCTTATCAGCATTGTACTACTGGTGTAGGTTTTCACGGCTCGATGTATGATTATTGTTTCTGAAAGCTGCTCTTTCGGAATAGCCGCGTCGATCGCTACTCTTCTGTCCTTCACGACGTTTCGCCTCCCATGTTTGAGGCATCTTCATGCGTTCTGTGGTTGAGTCATGTGTGTGACTACTATTAATGTAATGATGTAGGTTGACGTAGGTGTCAAGTCACTCCTTTCCACTGCGTCCTTGTAGGGATAATTAAAGGGGGTGGAGTGTCCATTTCAAGGGGTTCCATTGTCTTGCTCGCATATTAGAATTCAAATGAACTTAACTTAGTTTTTGCCCCTGATTTACCATCTAAATGCATATCAGCATTATCATTGTATAGAAGCTTATTAACCCTTTAATACACGTTATTCCTAATTGAAATAAATCACAACGTTTAGAATGGTTTTCAGTCATTTATAATGAAGCGCAAAAGTACTGTATATATTAGTAATAACAAACACATGACAATACAAATAAACGAGTACATTTTTAGAACGACTGATAATAAGTAGCTTGCAGCGTAGTGACTTTCGATGCACATTTTCAAAGACCACGTGCTTTCTTGTGCACTGATGCTAATACAGTCGCATGACTTGCCTGCAATGCAACGCGCTGGGCGTGGTTGCTCACGTCAATGCGAGGCGGCCCCCACAAGAGGCCCCCTGGTGAAGACTGCCATCAGAGATGTTCAGGCATTTACAACGAACTTCTGTGCGTGGGAATTAGTTACGAGCAAAGTGTCTCGCCTGTAGACTCCACACCACTCTCGTACAGAATTCTCTACGATCACATGATAAACAAGGAGTGTCCTTATATAACGCAGCACATTGATCTGACCGGGTGGTAGTGTGGTAGAGTTCACAGTAAACACTGATGTGTTTTCGAGTGATATCGTGTGCTTTTTTCGTCACGTTGCCCAACGTATTTCCCCACATGCTGCTCACTTGTTTAGAGAACCCGGAATCACATTGGAACAGTTTAAGCATCATAGCCGCGAAAACCTATGCAATCGTATCACCCTACGTAAGTTAAGTAATAATGCTTCAAATGTTTATCCTGGTCCAGAGGCAGGTAAGCTTCTCTGTGAATAACACTTTGTAGAAAGCCAAAATATGTTTCTATGAAGAGACTCGTCTTATCCATGTAAATGGTAGAATTTTCATTGATAGCGCAAAATCAATAGAAATGAGCATTACTACTTGTGCATAGGTGATATTTGATGACTATTATGACCATAGCACTTGTCACCAGTTTTTTGGTGATAAGTTAATATGTTAATGCATGAGGTAATATTACTGCACTTAACATCTGACATCATTGCTCAGGAGATGGACACGAGTAAGATTCTGTTTGAAATATATGGCACTGTAAACGTGGGGCTGTTAACGCTATGGGTACTTTTTTGCTACTTTGGCGATTATGCAGGTGTAAGATCTTAACACCTGCATAATCGCCAGATACGGTAAAACCTGTTGTAATCTTATACACTGTAAACGTGTTCACAAGCCCAGGCATGTCTATGTATGATTATATGTGAGTTTGTGTGTGTTGTGATAAAGGAAACTTTGAATTGTGGCTTTGTGCTGGTCTGGCTTCCGCCCTCTTGTCTTGCTGCCTATAATGACCATGCAAATGCCATCCATTAAGAGACCTAATAGCAGGGAGGGAGCTGACATACAATGGCGACCTTCTTAATGGCGCACACAGGAACACTTGTTTGACCGAGGAGGAACGCTGTGCTCTGCAGATAGTCAAGAGTCTTGTCTGAAAATTAGATGGCTTTTACACTTTATTAGGACTACTCACTCGCTTTGCTCTGACTACGTAGACTGTGTTCTCTTCAATAAAACACATTTGCCAATGTATTTTGTGACTTACTAGCCCACCTTCAGTAGTGCCAATGTTTTTAGAGCGAGCTTTCAGATGTGTATCTTTCAACTTTTGTCACTTGTGCGGAGTGTAAAATATCTATATTGCAATATCCGTCCAATAGTGGAAAAGGGGGTGACTTGGTTTTGGGCGAATCAGTCTCTCTAATTGCAGGGCAAGAGGCAGCAGATTCACAGGTTGCTTCATCTCAGGCACTGTGACGGGAAGCCAGGCATTTCTGTTATTTGTAAGATGGTGTTGATCTGGGTCAGCGTATGGCAAGTGAGAGGGAAGTAAGAAACTGTCAATCTTTGAGGTGAAAATGATTCTGCCCTGGTGAATAAGATGCTGAAGGCGGCCCGATGCACAGTTTCATAGTGCAGCACGTGTCAGCTTTCATTACTTGTTAAACATACGTATGCCTGTAAGAATGGATGAAAAGGAAACACAGCACCAAGAGTAAAATTCCATAGAGATTGCCTTAAAATAATACTTTGCACATAATGGCAATAACAATAGGAACTTTCGTCGTTTCGTTATTTTATCATAGTATAATTATATATGCATAGATATATAGTATAACAACTATAACTGCCACATTATATTTATTAGGAGACAATAGCATTTATAACGTGCGCAGATTATGCGCATTGCCAGGAAAATGATGCAGATACGGAGGTGAAAATTACAAAAGCATAATGAAAATGCAGCTTTCAAAAGCTGCTTTTTCAGAGTCGCCATGAAAACCTACATCAGTACAATAACAAATGCATTCACGAAATTGATTCATGTAATAAATTGATAACTGCCTCAATAATATAGCAGTTATGCTACTGAATATGGTGCTGTGCAGTGCCATATGATTAGTTTGTACGTTAATGAAATTACAATATATTGCTATTAAGTGAGGACCTGTTTAATGTTATTTATAACTTCATTCATCTGTATTATGCATAAGCCACATATAGCTTGACTTTAAAATTATTAAATCTTTTTAATTGTTTTCATTAAATTAGTAAAGTCAAGTTAAATATGTTTTAAGCGGTATTTTATTTGCTCATGAGTGTTATTTTGTTGTATTTTTATATAAATGAATTCATGACTTTCAAGTCTGTCAACTCACACTAATTATTGCTGAACCGCATATAAAATGCTAACGTTTCTAGAAAAGAGAAGAGGTTTAACCATTTATGACAATAGTACAAGTGTTAAGGTATTAAAACACCAAATAGACACGTTTCACAAACTTGACACTGTAAAAAACTAAAATACATGTGTCAATACATGCAAACAAAATGCTTTGATAATGTGTGCATTGTCCTTGAAACTGATTGGCCCATACCAGAGACGGTTTTCTTTAATGCCAAATCTCAGTGTTATCCAGATGTTGCCAAAAGGAAATCAGTTTACGACAATGCAAATATCAATGCATTGTCGTGAACTGCTCAGGTCGAGCTTTTAAGACTATAAGTACAATTTTGCCATTACAAATATGCGAAAGAAAGAAGAGGTTTTACCATTTCTTTGATTGCATGTTTTGCCACAGATACGTATGTTTTTTGTGCAAACTTGACACTTTGTGAAAGGTGTCTGGTGTTTTAATACCGTAACACTTGTATTATTGCCAGAAATGGTAAAACCCCTTCTCTTTTTTACATCTTTGTACTGACAAAAGGTACCCATAAGCTTATTTTGTCAACTTATTTATAAACAACTAATTACAACATTGCTTTCGCATGCAAGGCTTTTCATCTTCTAACAAAAAAATATTTAGGGGAATGAAAATAAGGGGAGGTTGTGGGAGAGGGGAATGGGGAAGGCAAGTCTAATGGATTATCGGTATACTCAACAGCGATCACCCTCCATGTGTCCGGTCTCTCAGGCGGTGTGTACGGAAGAATGGCTCCCATACCCTCCCGAAACGTATCTGTCTCTTCACTTATGGCAGATCCCATGGGTTCTAATACAGCTGCATTGTACAGTTCGTCTTATTTATTAATCCCTGTGTGCCGCAATCGGTATCAGACAGTCTTGCCAATCGTTTCAAGCTGCCAACCGCTCACAGTGGAACGGTGAATCTCTTGCTGTCTCCTCTAACTTTTGAAGATGGAGTAACTGGTTGTGAGGTTAAGAAGATAGACTTCTGTTGTAGGAGACTTGAGGTTAAACTTGTTTGGTTAAAATCATTAACGCCCCGAAGATTACTGCGTAGCTTTGCACAGATGTGATACGAAGCTATCAGATGTGTGCTTTCTGGAACAAAGGAAAGGTTATGCATGCCCAGACACAACCGTGTTCATATGTTTGTAAGACATTCTCTGGCAGGACGTGGGATGATGTGGGAAACTAACTTGCGTGAATTATTAGTATTGACAAATCTATGTTTATTAATATTAAATTACCCACTGAGCTCGTGAGCTCTGGATACGGGATTCCTGCGACACAGCAAACTTCCGAAAAACCAAACGAAACAACGCATGCAATCAAAGAGTAGACACATTTACAGCATAAATCTATATAAATATATACGAACTCAAACCATGACTTTAAAACAGTAACACTTAATATTGCACACATAAGCAAACTGACAATACAAAAGATGAAAACAATTTAAAATCAAGAAATACACATTAGCACAGTGCAATAAAATAATAACACAAAAAAGTTAAACAGAGCAACACACCAATTTAAAATCAAGAAATACACATTAGCACAGCGCAATAAAATAATAACACAAAAAAGTTAAACAGTGCAACACTGGCATGGGATAAATAATGTAAGTGATATAGCACAATAAGGGGAGCATATTCAACCCTTCAAAAAAATAATTTAGGTAAACACACCTGGGCCGAAAGTTTGATAATGGATCTAAGGCAACTTAAAGATGGTCATCACAGAAGCTTCAAGAGCAAGACAATATTGTTCCAAAAGCAGGGGGAAGCCACCACAAAATTTTTTACCCCCCAAATTTGGATGTGCATCGAGGAACATTAAACATTGAGCTTCTAAGATTCGTTTTTTTTGTATGAACAACAAATACGTGAAATATTTTGCATTGGTGTTAAAATAATAATTGCATTTCTAGAGCGCTTTTCACCCGAGGGTCACAAAGCGCTACACAGGGCTGCGGAGAAAACGGCATGCCAGCAACGACAGAGAACGGAAAATCAACAACATTTCTTGTGGGGTCCTTTAGGACTGTAATGAAGTTCCCCACACTCTCCCACAGTGAGCCCAGTAGGTCAGCTGGAGTAAACCATGATTCACAAAGAGTGACTAAAGGTTACAACAGCCGAAGGTTTTAAGATGACATTGAATGATCATTGTTTTAATTGCATATGGATTTATAGATTATTTACTGGCCTTGCTGCTGCATGTATGGAAGTTAATACTAGCCTGCTTTTTGTATTATTACATAGAAAATAACAAGGTTGTGTGGATTATTGTATTTTTGCAGGACCATTTAAGATTACTTAACCATTTTCTCTGATGCATTCTCTTGCTGTATTAACGTTCATCTCTGAAATGACAGAGGGCTTTCTTGAATAAATCGAGCTAATCTGCAAAGGGCCATGTAACCTGGCATATGATAAAAAAAATCAAAGTACTATGATCAGCAGCCGACCCATTCCTTGACAGTTATTCCCTTGTGCCCTCCCACTGTGCACATTGTGTGATTAGAGGTATTAGCTCATTTCATCTCATTGTCAGAAGCCGTTTAGTCCCATACAGGTTCGCGGTGAGCCAGAGCCTATCCCGGCAGGCACAGGGCGCAAGGCAGGGATACACCCACGATGGAACGCCAGTCCATCTTCTGGCACTGCTGGCCAATTAACCTATGCAGTGGCATGATTTTTGGACTGTGGGAGGAAAACGGAGTACCCGGCGAAACCCCACGCAGACACGGGGAGAACTTGCAAACTACACACAGAAAGGTACCCGAGCCGAGGTTCGAACCTGGGACTTTCCTGCTGTGAGGCGACAGCGCTACCCACTGGGCCACCGTGCCATCCCTAGAGATATTATTTTATCATTAATCTTATTTACACTGGAAAAACTTACCGAGTTAAATAGCTCTTTTGTCAGAAGAGTCTTGCTAAGTTTTCACAGTAGGTGGTGCATGGTTGCCATGTATAATCCCAATTGGGTAAATTGTGGGTAGTTTTTGAATGTGGACTGCTGAGAGAACGGCATGTCAACAACAACGACATACGAATGACATCACCAACATTAACGTTTTGGGGTTGGGGGTGTTACAATTCCGAGCTGTGGAGAGAACGGCATGTCAACAACAACATCAGGACAGTTCAACTAAAAGTACAATAAAAATAACATTAAATTATAGGACATGAAATAAGTAAACAAAAAAAAATATTGAACCAACCTGAAAGGAATAAAATTTCCCGATAACGTGTATTAGAATTAGGTGGCACCATACCAAAACATCCTTTGTCACATGTTTAGCAATGCCATATTTGTGCAGGAAATGGGCAGCATTCCTCGGTGCTTTTGCGTTGCTGGCTAAATGCGGTGAACAAAAATTTACATAAGCATGCAGGTGAAATGTACAATAGAACAAACTTGAAATAACCCAATTTCTATTTCAAACAATATTGAAAATACACATTGCGCAATTACTGGTCTTGTTTTGGCTTGATCGAGAGGATGAATGAAAACGAGTTAACGGGCCCGACTGGCCCCTCCTTGAACCGCCACCTTACAGTGGTGGAGGGGTTTGTGTGCCCGAATGATCCGAGGAGCTATGTTG
>JAZEWT010000001.1:23593948-23625211 GCA_036362905.1 Mordacia mordax
AGCCGAGAGACTCGAACCCGGGACCTTCTTGCTGTGAGGCGTCAGCGCTAACCACTGCGCCACCGCGCCGCCCAACTTTATCTCAGCGACGTTGAAATTTGTTGGTGTCAACTTCAGTTGGCTCTAAATTAGAACACGATCAGAATTCTCTGGGACAAGTTTACGCCCTGTGTTTCCGGGATAGGCTCCGGCTCACCGTGACCCTATATAGGATTAAGCGGTTTCAGATAATGAGATGAGATGAGAGATGAGAAGTTTTTTTTTTCAAGGGCTACATTTCTGAGGATTTTAATACCTGAAAAGACCTCCCGAACTAGTGTGATAACTTATGTTGCTCAGCAAATCATTTACACGCCACTCTTTATTAGCCAGCTTCTGTTATTGTTCAACTTGGAGATTTAGGAGAATTAATGGCAAACCAGGCCAACTCAGGTTAACTCGACTTGGTTGTTTCATTGACAAAAGATATGAGTTTACTAATAGGTTTTAGCTATGTGGTCTGCTTAAAGACAATACGTTTATTTGTTGATGTTTTATACTGACACAATGGTTTACCAGACAGGCTTTACGTAACTACGTTACCAAAAACTCAAACCTTATTCAGTGTGCATACGTACATGAAAATGTACAGTATTTGTTTTTTTCATTCAGAAAAAAAAAACTCAGTATTATACCACATATGCAGTTAATGCCAGTAGTATTAAACTCTTATCACCCTATCTTAAACACTATACAAATTTTAAATTATGAGTAGAGTATAGCAACACACACAGCTTAACACAAATCATTAATCTACACATTGGACATTCTGGGACGCATGCTTTTAATACAATATTCTTACACAGTGTGGTAAGTGGAAAGCAAGGCATCCAGTTGCTAAATGAACGTCCAAATACATGGCACACAGCATTTCAATGTTTACATACATGGCATATGACTGCGAGGATTTTAACATATGTACTTTGGTGAGTGTGATCTGTTAGCTAAACGAAATGTGCTATTACACCTGCAGGTTCACAGCACGTCCTGGATGCCCCAGCAGCCATATGTGATGTCATCAGCGGTAAGCCATATCAGTAGGAACAAGCGGTGCAATCATTCCCTCAATTAGGGCACAGATACACGAGAGCCCAAGCAGCCCTCCTTCAGGCACACTGGCATTTCTCAATGGATTAACATCATAGGTGACATTCACTAAACCAGGCCAAGCTTGCCCTTAAATGTAATGCCAGCGGGTATACTGTTATTTACTGGATATCAGTCAACGTAATGTCTCTTGCATGAAAATCAATTGGTTAAAAACGGTTTACATTGTTGCCTTTTGTTCAATTGCTTTTCATTTAGTTTCTGCTATATGTGCTTAATTAATTGCTCTGTTTTATTTATCCACCGTTTTCGAGATATCAGTACATAATTTATTAGTACGCAATTTAATGAGAAATCTCCTGTACCCTCATATGCATAATGCTACACGTAAGAATGTATTTTCACATTTTTCATACAACAGTATAACATTTCACTGTGCGACTTGTACGGTCTCCAGGGTGCTGTGCTATCTCCCACCTTGGATCACACAGTGTCCTTGCAGCAGGCTGGAATGATGGGACCCCTCGCCCAGCAGATGAGTCACCTGTCAATGGGTGGCACACCCACCGTACGTGTCAAACCATAAAAAATCCGAACTTAATGCTGGATTAATGCTGGATGAGTGTATAATGAATCCAGCATTAAGTTTAGATTTTTTAAAACCTGTCGGAAAAAAATACAAACGCTCTATTTGTACTGTTGTGGATTTTAAGGACTTAATGGATGAGAATTGCCACATTCCGAAAGAAAAACTATTGAAAGCAACTCCGAAACAAAAAAATATTTATTTATTTGTTCAATTCTTATGTAAAAGTATACTTAAAGATCTATGTTTTTCTTAAATTTGAAATAATAAAAAATGCTTTTTTCAACTATTGACATGTAAAATTTGGCATAATTTGCGTTAAAAACCAATGTGAATACATTCAGCGACGTACATTTTTTCCATTGGTTTGAAAATGAATGTTATTTTACTTATTGTTTGACGGTATTGTTGTTTTTTTTATAAATAATAACACATTATGAATGCGTTACCATCCAGTGCTATGTAATTTGCAGTGTCTTGAAACGTCCCTGCAATGTGCCTTCTCCACTACGTATTATTTCTTACAATTCCATTATACATCATGAGCAAATAGATGTCTTGAGTTAAAGTTACTTATACATTAATTCTATGTTTAATGGTGTCCTAATTAATCGTTGTTTATATACATTTTTTTAATGTTGTTGATTTGCCGTTCGTGTCGTTGTTGTTGCTGCCATGCTGTTCTCTCCAGCTCTCTGCAGTGTTTTGTGACCATCGGGTGAAAGGCACTGTAGAATTGCAATTATTATTTATGCATGCCGGAAATAATCTAATGGCTTTACAATGTTAGTGTATTTTATTGACTACATGCTTTTTAGCAAACTTAATTGCTTATTGTACACTAATGCAACATATGATACATTTCTCTGTATATGTTCATTTAAAAACATCTACTTTAATGTAAAAGCTATGTCAAAATTGGCTTTAACTAGATATTCATTGGAAAGTATGTTGACACCTGTATTAAGACTGCCACCTAGTGTACCTCTAGAAATATGCTGGTCAACATGAAAGATCATCGACAAGGTTGTGACAATTCAGAACGACGGCTCTTGGCTGCAGATATAGCTGTAAAAAGTAATAGAGTAGGTGAGAATGTTTATACGGTTAAAGTGGGCTGTTGCAGATGTAATATTTACACATATTGTTTGTCTGACAGTACATGACAACTGGACACCAGGGCACATACATCCCCCAGTACACCCCTGTCAATGCATCATCTATGGCTCTCGATGTAAGTTGTGTCTTCGGGTCTGGGAAATGCCCTTTAACAATACACACATGCTGAAATGTTCAATCAACAATAATTCAATTTACTAACTGCTGTGTAATTATTGGACTTGTAAAATTGTAACTATGATATTTTCTGGGTCATCCCTTGTCATCTACCCCAGTAAACAATCTTAAATTCACTTAGTTATACACAAGAAGTCTAAAATGTCAATCATATACGTATTTTTTTGGAACATCTTGTTATCTGCACACAAAATGGTATTTTATCCAAAAATCAACACGAAACATTGCAGGTTATTGGACCTACACAAAACCTAACAACACAAATTATGAGAGTTTCACTATTTCTATCCAAAAATCAAATGGAGAAAATATGCCATAGTCCCATTTTGAATCACGGTCTCCCATCGATTCTATGAGGAATTAGCCACACTTACCAAATTATGGATTTCGGGATTTTCAAATTTCCCTCCATAGCGATTGTCTCGAGCTCCCTCTAGTTGAGGGCCTTTGCTAGTAGTGGATTTAGCCAGTAATTGCACAGATGCATCTTTACTCGAGTTTCATGTTTAAGCTTTTTTAGATTATTTGTTCCTTCAGGATGACTTTTTATGACATATATACACCATTAAATTGTCATTCTGTTTTAGGATTCTAGTGGGCAGCAACAAGGAGTCTCTGTAGAGGCCACAGATCATACCCAATACTCATACCAACACGCAAAGTGATGCAAGGTATGGTATATTTACTGTTGTTTCGAGACCTTGTACCACACAACACTCTGTCCAAGTGTTGTAATTAAACTTTGCTTTATCATAACGGTATTTTTTTACGTTGAGCTTGGTTACCTTTGTCTTTAAAATTACGGTTGTGTTTTGCAGATGAAGCCTAACTTGAAAACTGGCTGATGAAGAGATCAAAGTTGCCTTCAACCTGAAGTGCTTTTGGCATGGATGCAATTTTATTATTATTGTTCACTATGGAAAGATTAAATTTTAATATCCACAAACTATCAATTTAAACAACTTTTCCACATCCCTACCACCACACCATCTGTACTTGTCATGTGTTTGTTTTACCAAAAGTCATTTAAAGAAAAAAAAACTTGAAATTATCAAAAGATATATTTTGTAAATCTTTGTTTTGTGGGTACTGATGGTGCTTATATTACCGTGATAACTCTGTTTAAAAATATCGGTGTTACATTGACTCAGAAATTCCCAAACATGCCAGAATTTCCTAAACATCCTGTATCATCTTGACAGCACAGACTTTGGCTTTGCTACATCCAATGATAGCATAATCAGAACTTCTCTGGGTTGTTTTGTTTGTATGAGAACTTGTTGGAATTCAAGGCAATGGTGATTGTGCGTGTTATTTATTTATTTTGTTATTGATGTCGTAAATCCTTGAAAGAATGTTCAAAGAAAATGATCAGCAGTCGTTTTCGCCTTATTTTGAAGTTTTGGCGTGCGTGTGTGTCCTTTGAAATATTAATTGCAATTTAAAATTTCTGTAATTTAGACTATAGGACATGCGGATTGATGGTGATTGATGTATAGTCTTGCTGTGCTATAGATAATGTTTTTGATGTAATAGTATGTTACATTATTGCAGGCTTCATGCTTAGAAGATGTTTTCCTTCATTATTTTTGTTACAAATGGAAATTTAGGGATTTTTTTTCTGGTTCAATGTTTGATACTTATTTCAAATGGGAAACTATTTCCGTAAAATCTTGTAGGATTGATTTTATGAAAAAGATGATATTTAAATACAATTACAAAAACAACAAAAAAGCAAAACAAAAAACCTAAAAACACCTTTGTGAAGCAGGTTTTGGAGTAAAACTCGTTTTGTTTAGAAATGAGTACTTAAACTCTTGAATGAAAATGTTTTTAAGATGTTATTTGGAGCCAAACCAATTGTAGATTAGTTGTAATAGAAATAGGGTTTATCTTTGTGTTGAATACTTCCTAAGCCTTCACAGCAAAGAAATGGTCAACGATATATTTAGTTGGTGTAAAAATAAAGACGTTTTAATAACACATTTTGAAAAAAAATACTGTAATAGTAAGATGTGTTAGTTTAGAATGTGCAAGGGCTGTGTTCTGTTATGGAAGCGAACTCTCACTTATATCTGGAACACGACAAGAAGGTGATATTATGTTTTTCAGCCAGAAGAGAAGAGTAATTGTTTTAGTTGCAGTTTTGTGGAACATGATTTTTGGTCAGGTTGGGTCATTAACCAAAGACGTGGATGTTCTCGAAGCTAACGCTGAATCTTGATTTGTTTTTGTTTTGGCATGAATATGCAGGACAAGTGTGTGTTTTTATCTCTATGTGCATTGAAATGAAGGCTTTTAAAACAGTACAAAACTGGTGTAGGTTAAAGGGCAGTCTCTCCCAGATTTGTTCCCTTGGAATATGCAAAGGCTGCCATCATGCTTCAAGCTGGAAGGGTTACTGGGAATTAAGTCTTCCAGTGGGTACCTCCTGCTTTGTACCAGGAGATTGAGATATCTACCTCAGATCGTTTCTTCAATGTTGGCAGCTTGCGTGGTCACAATGGGCACGTGTTTAAGCGTGGCATTCATGAGTTTGAAGTTTTAGGTGGGCACATCTTTAAAGCAAGCCTAATATTGCACAGAATAGAGTATATCCCAAGGAGCAATGATGCTTATCCAACTTGTGGAGAGTCTGCAAGGAGATTGTGCTTTTTTCTGAAAAGAGCTTTTCATGTGGCTGCTTATCCAGATAGCATTGGCTTGTTCACTAAATAATAGGTGATGTCCTCCCCATTGTTTGATTGTAAATGTCAACTTTTTAAATCTACAGTTCGTGCTGCTATATTTGCAATGACCAGTTTTTCATAGTTATGTTGGCTAAACTGGCCTATTCTAATAAGCATAACACCATATCCACGTTCACTGCATTTGAAACATGGAAAAGATGAATTGATATTGTATATGTGCAGTTTAAATTCACTAATCTAATTATTAGAAATATTTTAACAAACCCATTGATGCTGCTTTACATAAATTATGCGACTCAAACTTTTTTCGAAAACGTTTACGAACAATACACCATTTCCATGTCTTGTTTTATGTACATAGAGCAGCTTCCACTGTTGTA
Source organism: Mordacia mordax (assembly GCA_036362905.1). Classification (NCBI taxonomy): domain Eukaryota; kingdom Metazoa; phylum Chordata; class Hyperoartia; order Petromyzontiformes; family Petromyzontidae; genus Mordacia; species Mordacia mordax. Next base: position 23,599,987 of record JAZEWT010000001.1, read on the forward strand.
TGCAGACAGCTGTTAAATTATCAACGTTTAATTTATAAGAAAGGCCTTTTGTACAGATTGGGAGATGTGAATATGATTTCGAGTGACTGTTTTTTTTTTATTTTTGTGTTTGTGCTGCCTGGACTTGCCAGTTGAAATTGTATCAGTGCCCCTTTTTAGGACGATTTTTGGAATTTTCACGCTGATGGTAAATGACTTTGCTGTAGCATTGTGGGAGTAAATTTTATTTGGAACTCAGAGTGAAATGCTCTGTGCCAACAAAAAAATTAATAAAAATAATATTTCATTGGTTGTGGTGGGTTATTGTTTTCCGTCGTAATTTAGTACTGTATTTTTTCCTTCGAGTGGAAGAAAGTGTAACTATAAAGAACATACCATATGGGTATATTTTAGTAGACTGTTGACATGCCACGAATGTGATTTCTGCAAACAATAAAACATTTATTTATATGGCAAACTGATAATGTTTAAAATATTTCACCCAAAACTTTATAGTAGTGATATCAGAATTGTGTTATGAAATCTCTCAAAGAGCATTGTTTAACGTCAGATGACAGCCAAAGAATGTATCAGACGTAACTGTTATTCCTTGAAACCGTCTTTGGTCCACAGTAGATTTAGTGGAGTAGCATTTCGCTATCTGTTGTCATAATGAGCAAACCGAAACTATACTAGAATTTAGCCAAGTGAAGTGAAGTACAAACTTTAATGGGATGGTTTTTTTCAATAGTATTGTGACCAGTGTGAGACATCAACTACCCTTAAGAACCCAGTCCGAATCACAGGCAAGCAAGCTGCCCGGATGTGACCCGCACTATCGCAGCAACTCAGCACACTGACATCACCCCACGTCACTGACGTTGACCGTGAAGTTACCGGAATTTTTGACTCATCCCCGCCCCATCCTGCCATGTTTCGCGAAATGACGAGCCTATCCCGGCAGATAGAGGGCGCAATGCGAGGCTGTATCCCGTTTTTGACGCCAGTACATCACAGGGCACTGGGGGCAATTTACTCATCGGGACAATTAACCTAGGCAGCAGAGTATATTTATGACCGTGGGAGGAAATCGGAGTACCCGGCGAAAACCCAAGCAGAAAGGCAGCCGAGCCGGGAATCGAACCTTCTTGCTGTGAAGTAACAGCGCTACCAACTGCGTCACCGCCCCGCCCAGAGCAGGAAGAATCGCTGCTTGGAAATCCCCGCACAACAGTAGCTCGCATACAGTGGCAAAAATATATAGTTAAGGAACAATATCCAGCGGGCAGCCTAAAACCCACGCGAACACGGGGCGGACCAGAGCCCAGCTAGCTTCGAGGTGAGATACGTGCCTGTGTACTGATGCTACTGCTGCTTCGCGTTGTTACTGCTGCTACAGTATATAGATATACGTGTGTGTGCGCCAGTTTGAAACTTTTTTTGTTAACCTACCTACTATACCTTCTTGGTTTACTCAGGCTGGATTGTGTGAGCAAGCTTACAGGTGTTTACTACATCTAGGCACGCACCCATCATTCCGCTCCTCTGACAGGGGTGACTGGGTCACGTAGGTCGCATGCCCGGTCACCGCGTGATCAAGCGGATTCTGTTTGATCGTAATGAAGGATGGTTAAACGGGCCCAACACGGGCTGGAGATGAGAGGGGCTGATATGGCGCAAGACGTGGAGCCGATGACTCGTACCAGCGGTGTCACGATCGACCTCTGCGGAGAAGAACCGCCACTCGACAGTTGGATGCAGTTGTCCACCAGCAACAATCGAGAGCGGATGAGCGACGCTCACAACAACGAGAGGATCGCCGGGCACATAAAACTTAGCGAGTCGGCATAGTCGGAACCAGAGGTGGTGGTATCTGATAGTCATCTCAGTCAGCCCATGGCACCTAGTTTGTACTGCTGATCCGTGGGTCCAGATCTGCCGCTGTGCATGGACCACTGACCTAACGACTGGACACTAAGGCGCGATATGTATTTTTTTCTCTTGTTGGGGAGTTTTCATTGACTCGTCTGCCACCAACAGGAGGGGAGCTCTTAGAAGCCTGATTAAGTAGCCCCTCAACATTATTTGTGAACGTCTCGGTGTTTTCAATCGGCAGCTGGATGCAGACCTTATTCCGAGTGTCTTTCAGGGCAGCTGCTGCTGTGGCAAATGCATCCACATCTGCGGCAGCAGCGACTTCCTGCTGTGCTTTTATGGTCACCAACCTCACATCTTTAGGGGCTTTATCAGCATCCAAACAGGCTTTCTCAGTATCCATACGGGCTTTTTCATCATTTGTGCAGGCTTTCTCGGTGTCTATACGGGCTTTCTCATTCATCATAGTTTCCTCTTCAGCAGCGTAGGAGAGGCGAGCAGTTGCTGCTTCTGCTGCTGCACACGTGAAGTAACAGCTTTGCAGATGGATGATCTGTCAGATGAGCTCCATAAATTGGTTGATCCCTTGGATTTCAAGGTGCCCCTGGATGAGGTAGAGTGGTGATATTGTCTCGTGCAGTTGTTCAATGTGCTATTTCACTTCCTCTGTCACCTTCATCCTCTCATTCTACAGTTTGATGAACTATTTTATTCTCTATCTCCATCTTGAGCTTTGTAAGAGAAAAGGAGTTCAGAAGCCTGCTGCTGGTACCTGAGTCTGCTGCCTCTCAATTTGTGCGTGGCTAGTTACATTGAATTCTTACTGCCTGAGGCTTCTTCGACTGCTTCTATACCTGTTTCATACTTCTGCCAGGCTATTTCAAACTTAGTTTTGCACTTTTGTATCTCACCTTCATATCGTTCAAAGCCCTTTTGTGATGGACGGATATCTCGTCGAGGTCTTGAATTTGGTGGCTCCTCTCGAGGTGATCCAGGGACCTCGACATCTTTTTGGAGTTGCCCTTCCATATTTTCCTCTGCCCATGTGTATTATTTCTCCATGGTCTAGCACTCGCAACGCTGTGGTTCACTGGGAGCCGTTGTGAAGTGCACACGTGGCCCTTTCTGGTTCACTGAGCGCTTTATCTTCAGTGGGGGGGGGGGGAAGAACTTACTTGGGTCTATGGAGGACATTTTCGACTCTATAGATAATGCCTTTCGACACTGAGTAGGTTGTTGTTGAGGTCCAGGAAGCTTCCAATGACTTTTTTCCACTGCTGGATATGTGTGGGCAGCAGCAGATCTTTTTTTATGCAGCATCAGGCTCATTTGAGAGTCCATCTCCTTACCGTGTCATGGGCATCTTAGAGCATTATTTTACTGTAGTGTTCGGGGGACTTGAAAATGTTCTTTTACTCTGCTGGCCTCGCTACGCAGTGTGTCGCAAAACTACCTGTGAGTATAACCTGCTTGTTTTTTTAATATACAAATACTTCGCCAGGAAAAACATTCTGACTTTATTTGTTTGTATAGAAAATGAAGGATTTTGGTGGCCCAGTGGGTAGCGCTGTCGTCTCAGCAAGAAGGACCCCGGTTGGAATCTCGGCTCGGGTGCCTTTCTGTGTGGAGTTTGCATGTTCTCTCCCCGTGTCTGCGTGGGTTTTCTCCGGGCGCTCCGGTTTCCTCCCACAGTCCAAAAAACATGCTGCTGCATAGGTTAATTGGTTTACAGACAAAATTGCCCACAGTGCCCAGTCATGGACTGGCGTCCTATCCTGGGTTTATCCATGCCTTGCGCCCTGTATCTGCCAGGATAGGCTCCGGCTCACCGCGATCCTGTACAGGATGAAGCTGTTTCTGACAATGAGATGAGATGAGACACACATAACACAACAAATACATGATTGAGAACGTTACACTTTCATCAAGCATCATCACTCACCAACAGTATATATTGAGTATATACTGAATGGCAGTATTTTAAACTGTCACGCCTCTGAAGGCCATACCGTCTGCACATTATATCACTGATGTTGTTGTTGACATGCTGTTCTCTCCACAATTCTGTGCAGCGTTTTTGTGACCCTGGATGAAAAGCACTCTAGAAGTGCAATTATTATTATATGTGAATTGCAACATACACCAACACATCCAGCAAGCACACTATCGTATTACCCTCAGAACAGCAGCGTAAAGATTTCTTCATGTAAAGGCTTATAATCTGCTTCACGTTCCGCCACCATGAACGGGCTGGGTAAACCACCAATTTCCTCATCTAATGTACTCTGTGCACGACAGCAATATACTCGTACATGCTATAAATCATTGTAAACAATGATGATGATGTACTAACAATGCTCTTGGGTTCCTGACAAACTCTGCAACAAGGTTTGAGAGCGTTCCATCACGTCTTGCCCTGCTTGCATGCTGCTGTTGCTGTTAATTCCAATTCGATTCAATTACCCGACTCAATTAGCGCTTTTCAATTCCCCATGCATTAACATTGTCACAGATTCCCTCGCAAACACATCAAAACTTAAACTGCCTGTCTCAACAAACTATCCACTGTGAAGCCTGCACAAGACAAGCCACCTTAAATGTCACTCTGTTGTTAGTCTCAGCCAATAGCCATCATCCGTTCTCACATTGTTGACTGCTCAAGTGCTCTAGAAGCACGAAGAGGTGTTTGGGACTATACTGGAAGACAGGTTACCTGCCCAAGTGCAGCTAACCTGCCCAAGTGCTGGCAACCTGTCTTCCAGTATAGTCCCAAACACCTCTTCATGCTTCTAATTATTATTTGCAAAATGTTTCATTTTAAACAGTGCAGTAGTGTCTATTGTAAATGTGAGCCAATAATATGTGATTGTGGGATAATCATCAGGTTTGCAATCAGATGTAGATTCCATTGAACTGCCAAAATATGTTTTAAACATTGTGTTTATTGAGCATGCTTTGATGTATCTGCAATTACAGATTTCCATTGTGACCAATGGAGCTGGAGGAATGCTCTGCAGAGTCTCGCTGCTACCTGATCGAGTGCTTTTTACCAAAATTACAAAAGCTCCTGCAGCCTCTTCGTTTATTGCCCTTCTTACGTATCACATTGAGTGCGGAAGAGCGTCAGCATTTGGAGAAATATGAGGAGCGATATGGTAAAGACAGAACTGTCAGGCTTCTTTTTGACAAGATTAAGGGGAAGGTTGGAGAGCCTGGCTGCTTTGCTGAGCTCATTATGGCATTACGAGAAACAAGACAATTGCATGTGGCAGCGTATCTTACTGCAGACTCAGATGATTGTGTTCGTATTCTGTCACCCGAAGAGGAGAACAATTATGATGTAGAGGTAGAGCTCATACAACTTTTGGCTCCCAAAATCATAAAAGAAATGAAGTACTATGATGTGATGATGGAAATGCATGATGTCTTCGATGAAGAAGACATTAACGAGGTAAGAATTAACCGCGTATGGGTTGTGCACGCCTCATGTTGTGCTTTAGCATGTTAAAACTGTCATTGAACTAGAACTCTTTTCATCTTTGGCAAAGTGAATTCTATGTAGTTTGATGTTTGTCTGTACAACTACCACATCAAAGAGGTTGTGTGTAAATGGCTTTTAAACCCTGTAATGCTTTGTTTTGTCTAGCACAAAGCTGTACAGACCAGAGTCGGGCTGGATTAAGTCTGATCGGTGCTGAGTACAATTGTAGTTTTGGTGATCATTCTTTCTAGATTGGTTTCCTATCCTTAACATTTTACTATCACCCATGCCCAAAAACAAACATTGTGTTGATAGTTACCTTGATTATTTCACTTCTGGTGTTTAAATGTGATATATACATTGTGAATTTAACATTTTAACTTACAACTGACAGTAATAAAACTAAGTACCACTCACTGTTTTAATCAATTCAACGGTTTTATATGAATAAGCTAATGACACAACATCTCATTTGCATCCATGTCAATTGAACATCTCATTAGCATGGGCGTTAATTAACACATACATGGCAAGCTCGTAAGAAACATTTTAGAGCTATTATTCGTGGTATTCATTTATACCTAAACACATAAGTAAATAAGTCAATAGCTTATTAAATGATGCACACTGCCATCTCATAGAGAATGTTTTTTATCTGTAATGTTTTGCAGGTATGCTCTGATTAAATATTTAAGGAGCTTGACACTGAGGATTGTTTCGAAAAGCTGCTTTCTCGGGACAGCCGCATCGATCGCTTCCTCTCTCCACCTCGCGACGTTTAGCCTCACGTTAGAGTCATCCTCAGGCGCAGGATGCCTCTAAAGTGTGAGGCGAAACGTCGCGAGGTGGCCCTGGATATTGTTGGGCTGTCAGGGCTGACATGCCTTTTCAATGTTGCATTGGTGTCGGAAACAGTACCGATGGATTGGCAGAAAGGGATGGTGGTTCCCAGTTTTAAAAAAGGAGACCGGAGGGTATGTTCCAACTATGAAGCGATTACACTACTCAGCCTCCCTGGGAAAGCCTATGCCAGGTTGCTGGAAGGAAGGATCTGGCTGATTGCATAACCTCAGATTCAGGAGGAACAATGTGGATTCTGTCCTAGCCGTGGAATAACGAACTAGCTTTTGATGATTGCTTTGAAAAGCTGCTCTCTCAGGACAGCCACGTCGTTCGCTTCCTCTCCTCTCGACGTTTAATGATGTAGGTTTTCATGGCTCGATGCATGATTGCTTCGAAAATCTGCTCTCTCGGGACAGTCGCGTCATTCGTTTCCTCTCCTCTCCCAGCTTTTTGAGTTCTCACAGATTCTTGAGGGATCACAGGAGTTTGCCAAACCAGTCTTCATGTGTTTTTTGGACTTGGAAAAAGGTTTATGACTGTGTGCCCCGAGGACTTCTGTGGGAGATACTGCGGGAGTATGGGGTACTGGAGCCGTTACTGCACACCATTCGATACTTTTACAACTGGAGCGATAGCTATGTTTGCATAATTGGCATTAAGTCTAGCCCATTTGCAGTGAGCATTGGGCTCCACCATGGGTTTGCCTTGTCTCCTATTTTGTTTACGATTTTCATGGACAGGATATCAAAGCGTAGCTGAGCACAGGAGTGTATTCAGTTTGTGGGTATGAAGGTGGCATCTCTGATTTTTGCAGATGATGTCCTCTTTGCTTCATCAAACTGTGATCTGGAATGGTTTGTGGCCAAGTGTGACGCGGTGAGGATGAGAGTCCGTACCTCGAAATCTGAGGCCATGGTTCTCGCCGGGAAAAAGATGGCTTGCCCCCTATGGGTGGGGTGTTAGCAAAGCTTAAAGCTCTGTTTTTAGCGGTCAGTTATCGTTCCAGCCCTCACCTATGGTCCATGAGCTTTGGGTAATGACCGAAATATAAGGTCACAATTACAGTTGGCTGAAATGAGGTTCCTCTGTAGGGGCTCAGCCTTCGGGATAGGGTGAGGAACTCATTGATCCAGGAGGACCTCAGAATAGAACCGCTGCTCTTCCACATTGAAAGAAGTCAGTTGAGGTGACTCGGACATCTGATAAGGATGTCTCCTGGATGCCTTCCTCTGGAAGTGTACTTGGCACGGGCAACTGGGAAGCGACTCTGGGGCAGACCCAGGACCTGTTGAATGGATTATATCTCTCAGCTGGCCTGGGACTGCCTTGTAATCACCGAGCAAGAGTTGGAGGAAGTTGCTCCGGAAAAGAACGTCTGGGCTGCTTTGCTAAGCCTGATTCCTCCGTGACCTGGACCCGGTTAAGCGGCATGACAATGGATAGATTTTGGCATATTTTCATGCATATATAGGATTTATTGCTGTTAGTTGATTTTGATATCTTGTTATCGTCAGTGTTTTTCTTTAATGTGTGTTATTTTCGAAGACATGTCGATTGTTGCTCTTTTCATTGCTTAATGGCGCTATCCTGGGTAGTCTTGTCAGCCATTTCCACAGGGTCTAAACTGTCACATTTATGCTGTGACATAGTTAGTAAAGCTGGTACCTACCTTGCTCACAGGCTAAAGTCTTATTTATTTAATATATGCCATTATAAATTATATACTGTATATTCTGGACACGTCTCAAAATCCGAGGCTCCAGGCTGCAGCCTGATAGCCATTGTGTAAATTCGGCTCTAACAAAGGCCCAATCACCACGTTTAATTTGATCCATGGCATCACTCGAATTTACTATTACTGTAAAAGAGGCCTTATTGCAGCCTTTAAATTAGATTTAATACAAAAGTTATGTATTGCACTTGACTTGAGAGAGATGCCAAGGTGTATGGTCTGGTATGAAGGCTAAATAGTTGTTGATCCTCTGCTCCAACCAGCCTCCATGTCCAATCTAGACCGCAGTGAATACCCAATAAATAGTAATAATTATAATTGCATTGATAGAGCGCCCTTTACCCGAGGGCCACAAAGCGCTGCACAGAGCTGCGGAAGAAAAACTCTTGGTTTGCAGAGCGCCTGAGCGACGCATCCCCACTGATGACATCGCCACCAATATCGCATCGTCTGTCTGTCACCACACTCACTCACAGAACACGCATCTCTTAGAGAACACAAAAGGAATATTAAAATTCACAAATATAACTTTCAGCGGTTGCAAAATTATACCTGCCATTAAAATCACACAATTAATTTTGACAACGTCTACATTTTATGTATAATCCCTATTAGTCTAGACTAATCTGAGAGTCTATTGAAATTAATATAAATAAAATAATTTTAATCGTTCTGATAACTATAAAAATAAGTGCGGTTTAAAAAAAACGTATTCTCAAACTATTCATTTTATTTATGAAGTGTATCCAGTTACACTAACGCAATCCCATTGCATAACACTTTCTGGTGAAGGTAATTTGACAATCTTGGCCCTTTGTCCAATAAGACTCACGTAATTGTAACACCTGCCTAATCTAATTAACCAAGCTTTCAACACCTCTGTGATTGTTGCCACACTCACCAACGTCCGCGTGATCCTAGCACGAGCGAACGTGCGGTTCATGACCTCACAGCCTCCCCATATAGAGAGATCGGAACGATTTCTCTTTATTCTGAAGCGAGCTTGTCTCCAGTTAATCCGGGTTGCCTGATGATGCTGATTGCAATTATCAGCGAAACGTCGAATTGCTTTTGTAAATGCTGTCATTTTGCTCTCCAATACACCGGTGTACTGAGATAGTGAAGACTTTTCCCGTTTTGTTCACGTTGACAAACTTTATTAATTGCCCGTTGTCGGGTGGTGGAGGGTTTACGACAAACATTTTTTACATGACCTAACCCAACAAATGGTATTCATCGATAACACTGGTCACGAAAGTCTTCGAATTGATATTGTTGTTGATATGTCGTTCATATGTTGTTGTTGAAATGCCGTTCTCTCCACAGCTCTATGCAGCGCTTTGTGACCCTCGTGTGAATAGCGCTACAAAGGTGTAATTATTCTAACTTGCATAAATGTGAATCTCTGCATGCATTTTCACGTTTGGTAAACACAGCATTATATTATCTCTAAGCTTAACAGAACAATAACGTTAGCATAGCTGTGAAACTGATTTTTGAGAATTGCTACGTAGCTGAGAACACATTCAAAGTGAACATCTGCATCTCATTTAACTTTATGCATCATGGCACCGTTTACTCAATACACACCACATGTAAGTGTAAAACGAAGTAAGAGAGAACTTACAGACAATGCCCTTCTATCCCTTTGGTTTAACAACTTAATTCTGCAGAGGCATGACTGCTGTCTCTTCTTAACTTGAGCATGGGCTACTGCTGCCGATTCGATTCACTAACACAATTCCCAAGTTTTGATTCCCCATGAACTCGCATTGGAGTCGACTATTGGTAATCATACCCCAGGAATTGAGTGTTATTATACTTATCAATGTTGTGATACATAATGAGGCAACTCTATTAGCAAAGGCCCAAATATAGTTGCCCCAGGGAAGTACCTGCAAAGTTACCACGTAGGATCACAAACAGGCTGCCTCAGGAGCAATGCATGTTACAAAATCATGTAAAGACATTACATTGCGGCTGGTTGTTCTTTGTCTCCGTAGATTCTGGTTGAATCGGAAATTATGGCCAACTTCAAGTTTCTGGCAATTTTAGTGCGCAAGCCACCAGGATGGTTCGATAAATTTATCAAAGCACTGTACAATACAGGCCACAGAGAACTCGCCATATATTTGCAGGGAAGCGACATTGGTATGTTTACACTATTCATGCCTCTGATAGTTTTTATGGTATGCATTATCACTTATTGTTATGAAGTCAACAAATGTTTCTGGCAATCTATATGGTGTTGAGAAAAAGTTTGTGAACCCTTTAGAAGGAAAACGTATATAAACCTCGAGGTTAATCAGCTAACTGAAGGGGGTAATTAGAATCCAGTTATTTCAATCAACGGGATGACATAGGAGTGAGTTTTTTGTCCCTGACCATATAAAAAAAAACATAAATTGGTCCACCATTAGAGTTTGATGTTTACCAAAGGTCTGTGGAAGCATATACCCCAATCAAAAGTGATTTCCCAAGAGTAATGCGTCGAATAACCCAGATCAGAAAGAACTCAGGGTACCTCCAGGGATCTTTGCATTAACATATTTCAGTGTTCATGAGTCTACCATCAGAAAATACTGAACAAAAATGGTGTTCATGGGAGGATAGTAATAAAGAAACCACTGCTCTCCACGAAGAACATTGCCACCCATCTCAAGTTTGCCAAAGACCACCTAGATCAACCAGAAGACTTGAAAGAATGTTCTATGGACAGATGAGTCAAAAGTAGAAATTTTGGCTTAAATGAGATGTTATGTTTGGCGAAAACCAAACACTACATTCTAACATAAGAACTTCATCCCAACTGCGAAGCATGGTGGTGGTAGTATTATAGTTTGGGGCTGCGTTCTACCTCAGGACTCATATGGCTTGTCATGATTTACCAGAACTGTAAATTCTGGATTGAACCAACACAATCTACAGGAGAATGTCATCAGGGCATCTATCCGGGAGGTGAATATTAACATAAATTATGTCATGCAGCAAGGGAGTGATGCTAAACACACAACTACATCTACAACAGAATGGATGAAGCCAAAGAGATTTCATGTTTTGGAATGGCCCAGTGAAAGTCCAGACCTTAACCGAATTTAATGTTCTGGAAGAATATGAAGCAAGCAGTTTATGTAAGAAACCGTAAACAATATATCTGATTTGAAGCAAATCTGAAAGGGGGAATAGGCAACAACTCCTCCAAGTCAGGATTGATCAATAGTTAGGAAACGTTGGTTGACGTTATTGCTGTTCAAAACTGTGCAACCAGCTTCTGAATATAATGCTTCTCATACTTTTTTCCGACAAAGAAATGGAATGTTTGCTCATTTTGTTCAATAATTAAATGAAAAAGTATTATTATTATTATTTAGCAAAAGATGTTGTTTATGTATTATTTGTTTTAATGAGGTGAGCTTTATCATTAGGCCTAAGATTAGGATCTGATCACATTTTAGGTCAAATTTATGCAGAAATACAGGCAATTATAAAGGGTTCACAATTTAATTCTCATCACTATGTAATGCGGCAGTTGGGGTGTCATGCCATATTCTTTAAGTGTTCCTATTGGCTGGTCGTGTCATGTGACAAGTTTACAGAGAATCTCGCCAAACAGCTGTAACACAGATCTGGCCTGGGCAGCCACAGGAGAGTAAAGCCTAGTATTAGAAAGTGCAGTTCTGGTGTGCGCATTTTTTAATGAGCTTTACTGAATTCATGGTAATAATATCTGTGTGTATGTATGTAATTTATCTTTAGGTTCTAATCAAACTGACAACAAGCCTGAATCGGCAAGTGAACCTGTGTCCACACAAGACCCGAGTGATGTCACCCTTCAAGCAAAGGATTTACAAGAAAATTGCAGAGCAGGGAACATTGCTACTTGCAGCCTGAACAATGATTTAAATTCTGCAGTGAATTTCATCGGGGATATCACTCCAAAGACTGAGAAAATGTGTGTTGAACCATCATGGAATGTATCTCGTGAGTCAAACTACGATATGATTTTTAATCATGAGCAAACAACATTCAAACACAACTAAGGTCACAACAAAAGCATATTGTTAGAGGACCAATTTATTTATAGCAGACTGTTATTATGTATAATAGACTAGAAAGTTATGTAATGGAGTAAAGGAAGAGTGTTAGGGGAGAAACTTATTTATGGCAGACTGGTATTATTTATAGAAGACTAGAAAGTTAATGTAATAGAGTAAAGGAAGATCAGGTTGTGTTAGGAAGCATCAGCAATATTCTAAAGGACATAATGTCATTGTAATACAGTATTTCATTTTCCAAAATGGCAGAGAAAGCACAAGATGCTGCATCATCATCCAATGAGATACCCATGAGAAATTATCAGCTAGAGGTGGCACAACCAGCACTTCAAGGTGAAAACGTCATAATCTGCCTCCCGACGGGTAGTGGAAAAACCAGGGTGGCTGTATACATTACTCAACATCACTTGAACAAACTACAGGGAAAAGGAAAAGTCATCGTCCTTGTGAACAGGGTAATTATCAGTGCACATTGCAAATGCAACATATTTTTACAATCATAAGCTGTTAGGTTTAATTAGAAATGCATTACAATCAGAATAGTAGGACATTTTAAAGTCGAGTAGTGCAATGGGAGAAGCAAAAAGAGAAGTATTTTGAACTGAAATGTAAAGGTGCATATTATTTAATGTATTGTGCTAAGGGGTCATTTTTTTCATTAATTGATGCATTGTTATTCTTTATGCATTATTGTATTAACATTTTACACTTCACTCTCGTCCTGATATTTAGGTGGCATTGGTGGACCAGCTGTCAAAGGACGAGTTCAAGCCAAACCTGAAAGACTACAATGTGCAAGTCATGAGTGGGTGCAATCCACTCAAGGTGCCTCTGGATAACATAGTGACGCAATGTGATGTGATCATCTGCACTGCTCAAATCTTGGAAAATGCTCTTTCCAACCTGAACAATGAAGACAATGAGGGAATCAACATCAGTGGTACATACATGCACTCATCAACATACCTTATGTTCGATGGATGTGCTTGTGGATATTATTTGACAGCTCACTATGATGGCGTGTAAATACATCCATAAGCAATATTGCATGATAGATAGTTGATGTAAAATTCCTGGGGACTTGACTTACCGATGGTCAGTATTTGTATCCACTTAATCCTGTACTCTTATCAGAGGGCGCCAGAGCATATCTCGGCAGACAAGGTGCAAGGTGGGGCTATGCCCAAGATGTGACGCCAGTACACTACAAGGTACTGGGGGCAATTTACTCATCACGCTAATTAACCGAGGCAGCAGCGTGTCTGTGGATGGTGGGAGGAAACTAGAGTACCTGGCGAAAACCAACACGAACACGGGAAGAACACACAAAATACAAACACAAAGGCACCGGAGCCAGGAATCTCTGTGAGGCGACAACACTACTCACTGTGCCACCACGCCAACCTGAATTACCAATGGCTTATATTTGTTCTGCATTTGCCTTGCCATTTCTTGTAAATTCCATTTACTTCAAACTGTTTTATATGCTGTATTACATAATCACGTGTGTTATTGTATACAAACTCATTAGGTGTTGTGAAGCATTCTGGATGACACATAACCATAACTCTATGGTTATATGTAAATAAAAATATAATTTATTCTGTCAGCCGATTGGCTCTCCAGACAAATATTCCACACTTGCTGGCCAGTATTGGTTTGGAGACACAGAATGGAGTAAATGCTTCAGTTTTCAAATAGAGTGTACTGTTTTCACAGCAGGGCGGCGCGGTGGCCCAGTGGTTAGCGCTGACGCCTCACAGCAAGAAGGTCCCGGGTTCGAATCTCTCGGCTCGGGTGCCTTTCTGTGTGGAGTTTGCATGCTCTCCCCGTGTCCGCGTGGGTTTTCGCCGGGTACTCCGGTTTCCTCCCACTGTCCAAAAGCATGCTGCTGGATAGGTTGATTGGCTCGCAGACTAAAATTGTCCCGCAATGCCCGGCGATGGACCGGCGTCCCGTCGTCGGGTGTATTCCTGCCTTACGCGCTGTGTTTCCGGGATGGGCTCCGGCTTCACCGTGACCCTATATAGGATTAAGCGGTTTCAGATAATGAGATGAGATGTTTTCACAGCATTTACCCTGCTCGTCATTGACGAGTGCCACCACACGCAAAAGGACGCTGTGTATAACAAGATCATGTGTCGCTACTTGGAGGAAAAACTCAAAAACAAGAATAAGCATCTCCCGCAGGTTTTGGGCTTCACAGCTTCACCTGGTGTTGGTGGGGCCACAAAGCAAAAAGAGGCTGACACCCATGTCCTCAAGGTTAGCAAGGAACAACATCAGCAGGGTACACAGTAATATGACATAGCACGACCGTAATGTTTATGGGCAAAGGCGATGTGGCATACAAGAGTGTGTAAACGATGTTTCTAGAAAAAATATATATGTTTTATTATGTATGCATTAATGAGGGAGAGAACTGGAGTGGCATGCCTTGGGCACTGCACTATTGAACCCAGCGACCAGCATTTGAGCCCCATCCATGGCTAACAACGAGCAATCGCTGACTTGGTGAAGTATAATTTCTAATCATAATGTATGCAATTTGAGATGGACGTCTTTTCTGAAACACAAGTCACCTTACCAAGCAACAAAAACATAAAGAAACGAAAAGAGCACATCAATATATGCATACGCTATTGTGCCAAAAGAGGTAGTAAGAGGGATCATTAAATTCCAAATGTGAAGGTTGAATAGGTATGTCTTTAATTTTACTTAAAATTTACAACAGTCGATGATTAACACATCTAAGGGATATTAATTTCACAATTGAGGTGCAAAAACAAAAAAGGCACGGTCACTGTAAATAACACGTTCAGATCTCAGGTGACAGCAAGGATGGTGAACCGAGATCAAAGCCGTTACTTAGGCAGGGGATAAGCTGTGTAGTATTTTAAAAGCGAATAGATTTTGAACAGAACACATTACCTGATAAGAAATCAAAGTAGATTATGTAGCATTGTGGCAAAATGAGTAGATAGTCCAGAGCACATTACCAGACCGGCTGTAGCGTTCTGCACAAGCTGATGTTTAGACAGTAACTTTGACGAGCTTCTAGAGAAGACTATTGCAATAATCTACTCCGGAGGTGACAAATCATGAATGAACGCTTCAATATTGTTACAAATCACAGCCGTATAGCTATGTTCGATGCTATGACGGTTAAAAAACGCAGTTCTTGTTACGAAATCAACATTGGACTCAGAATTGAGGTGCTTGCCAAAGAAGACACCGATATTTCGGGCTTTGGCAAAACGGAATATCATTACACCATTAAAAGAGAGTTTCACTGATCCAATTTTATCCAATTGGAAAGGAGACCCTGTAAGTAGAAAATCAGTTTTTGTAGTGTTAAGGGAAAGGTGCTTGTTGCATAACTAGGACGATAATAACATTCAACTTGTAATGCGCACAATTTCGTGAACTGCGTTCGTGTTGACAAATTTAGAAGCACAGCCGGGCTCGGGTTATTGGTGCGCGTTGGTTAAAAGGAACGTCTTCAGGAGTTAATTGTTGAAGTAGTGGGGGATTTGAGCTGGCGAAGTTAGAGTCGAGCATTCCAGGTTTTGGGTGCAGCGACAGAGAAGCGGCAGTGTGCGAAGGTTGTGCGCAAGCGAGGCGTGTGGAGTATGTGTGCGACGAGCTTTGTGGTGCACGGATTGTGTTGAGGTGAGCAGTCGGAGTAATGAAGCGAGGTATTAGGGCACAAATGTGCGGACTGCATGGTGGCATGTTAGTGCCATTTTGTAAGTGATGCGGTGTCTTTCTGCCGTTTGTTGTGGATCAGTTTGACGTCTGATGTTGAGGACTGTGCATGCTAGGTTGTTTTGTAGATGCTGTAGTTTGGTGCACTGTTGTTTAGCAATGCCTGAGCGAATTTCGTTACAGTAGTCGAAGCGGCTGGCTTTGATGGCGCAGGTGATGTGGGTTCTTTGGTTGGAGAGTACAAGGCAGAGTTGCCAGAGTGCACGTAGTTGGTGGTGGCAGGATATGATGATGTTTATGTGGTCAAATATTGTGCCTCGGATTTTTAGGTGACGTGCGGGTGCTGTATAGACGGCAGTGATGAGGTGTTGGGGGAGCTGAGTGATGGGGAGGTGTTGAATGGTGCCGAGGACAAGACCTTATTGGAACAAGATGAAAGATCATTGAAATCTAGTGGGTATCCAGGTTTCGATTGATTC
Organism: Mordacia mordax; assembly: GCA_036362905.1. NCBI lineage: Eukaryota > Metazoa > Chordata > Hyperoartia > Petromyzontiformes > Petromyzontidae > Mordacia > Mordacia mordax. The sequence continues at coordinate 23,616,139 of JAZEWT010000001.1, forward strand.
CGATTAGTGAGATAGGAGCAGAACCAATCTAGGGCAACAGTGGCAAACCCATTTGTTTGGTGTAATCTGGCAAGTAAAATCAATTGGCTAACACAATCGAAAGCAGCCAACAGATCCAAAAGGACCGGGGCTGTGATTTTAACAAAATATGATTAAATAAGGATGTTGTTTAATACTCAAGTAAGTACTGTTTCAGTACTATGGAGAGGTCTGAAGCTATATCAAACAACTCCCACAACTATTACAGAATGGGGAGATCTTCATATAGCAGTGCATTAAAAAAGGCTGCGAGTTGTTTCTTTTATTGTTATGTATTTAAACCTAATTTTCCTACAGATTTGTGCTAACTTAGATGCCAACTCCATAAAAACGGTACAGCAGCACTCAGAGGAACTACATAAGACAGTGAAGATCCCCAAGAAGAACATGAAGGTCACAGAAGAAAGGAAGGAGGTATCGTTTATTGATAAAATATTGGAAGACTTAAACACACACACACATGTATTTTCAGTCTTTCCCAAACTACTTATTTTATATGCAACTCATTAAAATATAAATTTATACCATTCCATATACTAAACTGCATTGGTAGTGTCACTATCATAATCAACACTGCCACATTTACAGACGGATATGCTGTACTATAGTAGATAATGGATATTCTGAAAAATCATATACTCCGTCACTATGTACAGAATTGCTCAACATGGTTTTGTCTACCTATTTATGTTTTATCCTCTAATGTCAAATACATTGTGGATGTGTACTTAATATAGGAAAGAATCACTTAAAAACTAGCACCATCCTCAGTCTGTCCAGGAACCACCAAGGTTGGTTAATAAACAGGATCCCTCAGCGCTTTCTAAACACTCTTCTGTTCATGTCCATCATTTTTCAATCAATTTAGCTCTTTTTTCCCCCCTGTTCCCAATTTAAAGAAGTATATCGTGTCAATCATTTTAGTAATGCAGATTTAATTAATTAAAATATAAATACCGTTCTCTTGGCTCACATATGGGATTAAACACTAGACCCATACTTGTAAATTTGTCCAAAGATTTTTTATTCATTGTCCAATTATAAAAGTTTTAACCTTTTGCTCTCTTGGTGTTGTGTGTATCTGTGCAATGTATGATGTATAGGACCCATTTGGAGACAAGTTAAAGGCCTTAATGAATGATATTCATAAACACATGGAGGAGTTCAGCAACTCGGAGTTTGGCTCACAGGGCTATGAACAATGGCTTGTGGAGCAGGAAAAGAAAGGTTTTATTCTCAATCTAATTTCATCTTTCGGTTTGCTTTGCCTATATGGTAAAGGTAGTAGCTATAATTCTACCTGTGGGATTTATGTCTTCATAACATTAATATGTAATGCATTTTATTTAAAATTATATTACAGCTATTTTCTAGCTGCAGTGGTGACCCTCGGGTGAAAATCGCTCCATAAGTGCAATTATTATTATGCATCACAAAGTAAAATAAAATTTTAGCCATCGTATATGACTCGATGCTTTTCTTGCTTTGGCTCCACAACGCAGTGACGCCATTTCTATGTCTGTGTAGGTGCTCTCGACACCAACAGGGACCTGCGTGCATGTGCTCTGCACTTGAGGAAGTATAACGATGCCCTCCTTATGAAGAGCACAATCCGCATGGTGGATGCATTTAACCATCTCCAGACTTTCTATGTTGAAGAAGCAAAAAAAGAGGACAAGTGTAATGAAACAGAAAGATTCCTCTTAAAACTCTTTGACGGTAGGTTAATGTGTATTTAATGGCGATACTGTATGCCACGTGCAGTAGCAGATCAAAGTAAGCCTGTTTGACCTCCATTATTGTTACTTACCTCCATTGTTTGGCTAACATACAATAATGTATTGGAGCATAAAACGTCAAAGCTTGTGAATATATTATCCTCTTAAGTAATACTGCCTGCCACTTCTTGCTCCTTTGTAGATGGGCAATGCTGACAACACACCCCCTATTTAAGGCCCAAGACGAGAGGACATGTTCATAAATCTGATGATACTGATTGTAAATATTAGCAAACGTCATAGCTATTTAAATGTTGTAGTGTTATTATCCAACACACCAGTGTGCTGAATGTAGTACTACATTTACACGTTTGGTTCCGAGACAACTTTACTCATTAAATGTGTTGGATGGAGTGTTCATGGCACACATTTTATGATCTGACTAAAACAATCAGTAAAAAAATCATTCGTGTTTATTTGTATCTCTCTTGAACTATTGCTGACCCTATTTTGTACAGCATTCGATGCAGCTCATTTGGTCACTTTGAATCCATATTATAGCGTATATACATTTGAATAACTGCACATATTTGTATGCGTGTGCTTAGTTCCATTCATTTAAATTACCTATTTAGTGTAACAATTTCAAAACGACAACTATCATTCATACTGTGGTGTTAGTAATTGGAAAACATAGATTCATTGCTAGCGTTTATAAAAAAAATTGTTTTCTTGCAAATCTATTTATTACAGACAATAAAGATACATTGAAAACGATTGCATCAAATGTTTGCTATGAGAACCCCAACCTGAAAAAGCTACAGGAGGCAGTGCTACAGGGTTTCAGGCAGGCTGAATCATCCCGAGGAATAATTTTCACCAAGACAAGACAGAGTGCCCAGGCTCTTTGGCAATGGGTTAATAGTAACGAAAGTCTGCGGGCGGCTGGTATGCGTGCTCACTTCCTAATTGGTGCAGGCCCCAGCAACCAACTCAAGCACATGACTCAGGTGAGTGGGAGTCCTTACATATTGTTGGTGTACCAGACACATGATTTGACACGTTTGAAACCATACATTTTTTATATGTATGTCTCGATATCATACAACTGTTATGGAAAATAGACGTGTGCTGCGGGCGGCGCGGTGGCCCAGTGGTTATCGCTGACGCCTCACAGCAAGAAGGTCCCAGGTTCGAATCTCTCGGCTCGGGTGCCTTTCTGTGTGGAGTTTGCATGCTCTCCCCGTGTCCGCGTGGGTTTTCGCCGGGTACTCCGGTTTCCCCCCACAGTCCAAAAGCATGCTCCTGGATAGGTTGATTGGCTCGCAGACTAAAATTGTCCCGCAATGCCCGGCGATGGACTGGCGTTCCGTCGTCGGGTGTATTCCTGCCTTACGCCCTGTGTTTCCGGGATAGGCTCCGGCTCACCGTGACCCTATATAGGATTAAGCGTTTTCAGATAAAGAGATGAGAGATGATGAGATGACATGTTCTGCATTGGATTATTTTTTTGCTTTGTAACCCTCGGATGAAAAGCACTGTATAAATGCAATTATATTTATTATACATTTCCTTCATTGTTTTATTTTAAAATTTGAACTGCCTACAAATAGCTTTTGCATTAGATACCATATTCTTTGTTGTTGTTTTTCATATTCAATAGAATGAACAACAGGACGTCATAAACAAATTTCGAACGGGTCAGCTGAATTTGCTGGTTTCTACTACGGTGGCAGAAGAAGGCTTGAATATCAAAGAATGCAATTTTGTTATTCGGTACAGCTTGGTCACCAATGAGACAGCCATGGTACAGGTATGGAATGCCTATCACGCAGGATGACACGAATGCATTTAACTGACATTAATGGATTTGTGAAATGTATTATAGGGTAATGATGTAGATTTTCACCGATGCCTGATGATTGCTTCCAAAAGCTGCTCTTTCGGGATAGCCGCGTCGATCGCTCTACCTCTCTCCTTGGTGACCTTTCACCTCACACGTTTGAGGCATCATCAGGTGCTGTGTGTGTGTGTGTGTGTATCACGTGTATGACTCCTATTTTTATGGAGGTACTATCTCATCTCATTGTCAGAAAACCACTTAGTCTTGTACAGGGTCGCGGTGAGCCGGAGCCAATCCCGGCAGACACAGGGCGCAAGGGAGGGCTATACCCACGATGGGACGCCAGTCCATCACCGCGCACTGAGGGTAATTTAGTCTGCAAGCCAATTAACCTATGCAGCAGCATGTTTTTTGGACTGTGGGAGGAAACCGGAGTGCCCGGCGAAAACCCACGCGGACACGGGGAGAGCATGCAAACTCCATATAGAAAGGCACCCGAGCCGAAGCCGGGACCTTCTTGCTGTGAGGCGACAGCGCAACCCACTGGGCCACTGGGTCCAGTACTATGTGTATGTTAAGTTCCTTTTACAGCGTTACTGTATTATAGGGTCCCTTCTACAGGGTTGCTGTATTGTAGGGTAGAAAATATTTTTTTGTTTGTGGGGATCTGAAATATGAATGTGTATTTTACTAAATCACAAGGTATGTTAGAATTATATGTATATTGTGTTTGCAATGAAATGGTTACTTGTAATATATCTTTGCGTGTCATTTACATCAGATCAATTAATTATTTAATTTTAAAGGTGCAAGTTTCCCTGTTGGCCATAGTCATTGTAAAGGGGAACACATGTGCTGTATCTTAAAAACACGTTCCAAAATAAATGTTAGTTAACTCGTTGTCAATTTAAGTATCAACACTGTTTTACAATGTAATATGTTGGTAAGGTAATGCACAATACATTGCCAGCTCCTGAAGCTACTTAGCTGCCCTCTGTCACAGAAGTTGGTATGTGCTTGTGTCTGGCAGGCACGTGGTAGAGCGAGGGCTGATGACAGCACTTACACCCTCGTGGCCATGGAAGGCACTGGTGTAGTGGAGCGTGAAAGCACCAACATTTACCGTGAGAAAATGATGCACAAAGCCATAAAAAACGTTCAGTCTATGAAGCGTGAAGATTATCTGAAAAAGGTAAATTTGAACGTCTCAAAGCAATAATTTCTTCTCAGTGAATGCCACCTAATGACATTAATAACTTCACAAACACATTAATGTAGGACTTTGTTTTATATCCAATTCTCAAACGTTAATTATTTTTCTTCATAGTAATGCAGATGTTAAGCATACAACATTCTCAAATATATATGCAATCAAACGTAACATTTGTAAATGTGAAGTCATGTGACTGGGGAAAAGCATAGGTTTTTTTTTATCCACCAGTTTGGTTTATAATATTTTTAGCATAATTTTTAGAGACATCTCATATTTGCGTATTATTTCAACACAAATATAGGTATATTACTTTCATGTATTATTTTAAATCTTCCAGGTCAAAGAATTGCAGTGGCTGACAATTCATGAAAGAGTAACAAAGGAGAGACAGAAGAAGATCAATTGTAAGACTGTTCCAGCGAGAGATGTTATATTTCATTGCCGACACTGCAATGAAAAGGCTTGCTCTGCCACAGACATCAGGATCATTGAAAACATGCACCATGTGAATATCCAGGAAATCTTTAAGTAAGTTTTATTGCAAATATGTTTTGTGATTAATATGTGTATATGCTAGACTTGTGGTCTCATAGCTAATTTTAATTTGTTGGTAATCAGTCAAACTCTTTGTCTCTTCAGGTATGGCACATCAAGTGGTGAAAATAATGTTGGGGGACGAATCTTTTGCCCCAGCTGCAAATCTGTGAGTTTGTTGCTCTCAATTTAAAATACAATTATTTTTACTCTACCCAATCTCATATTATTAAATTTGTAATATTGAAATTACCTTCAGAAAGAATATATTTGTTTCATTAACTGTTGTGATGATCATCTCTGTGGAGGGGACTCAACACATAGTACCTACATATAAATAGGAGTCACACACACGGCAAGTGCACACTGCGCCTAAGGATGCCTCTAACGTGTGAGGCGAAATGTCGCGAGGTGGAGAGGGGAAGCGATCGACGCGGCTGTTCCGAGAGAGCAGCTCTTCGAAACAATCATGCATCGAGCCGTGAAAACCTACATCATTACATATAGAATTTAGTTACGTTAATAAATAATTGGACATCTAAGTCCCAATATCACGATATCGCTCAGGATTTTACCTATTGTGCCTGAAATGTAGGTAAAATAAGTGATATTTGGTGATGAAATCAAATCGAGATTGGCCTAATTATAGCAATGAGAAATTCCCATGAGTACTTCAAAGTGTTGGTGTCATGAACACATTTGATCCTTGGATAAAGCTTACCCCTGCTCATCAAGTTCGAAGGCTCGCGATTGACGTCAAATTATACAGGTATCCCCTCAGCCTGGGTGAGACCTTGCAGTCATCCTTACCAACCCTAGCTATATGAAATCAGTAATGACTCCTCTCCTGCCACTATCAATAATATGAGGTCTGGCCATATTCTGCGCTAATCAGGGTGGTACGGCAGCTGCCACTTTACAGCAAAAAAGTCCCGGGTGTGGTTGCCAGCTTATGTGACTTTCTGCGTGGAGCTTGTATGTTCTCCCTGCATCCGAAAAAATATTTGCTAGATACTCTGGTTTTCTCCCACATTCAAAAAACATGCTGCCTAGGTTAATTGTCCTGAGTAAATTGTGCCTGATGCCTTGAAATGTTGTAGCTCACCCCTCCCGTCTAAATAACTGTTACGTAGATCAATGGATCTTTTCAACTTAAATAAAAACTAATTGACAAATCAGATATATCTCAGATGCACCCATGAAAATTAATAGATGCTGGATTAATTAACTGACACATTAACTCACATTTACATATATATAACAAAGCTGGAATAATTTTACATATTTTGTTTGCATCTACATTAAACGTTGACACTATTTTACATATATATGCGTGTAGATAGCTCAATGGCGACAGCACCCAGTGATATTTATAATTTGTTGCAGATTATAACCGGCTTGATTAGGAAGACACTTAGAAAAATGTCCCTCACTGGTAGACAAAGTGCCCACTTTCTTGTTGGTGTTATGGTCTCCATGTGCCTCGTAGAAGAAGCACAAGGGAACCCCTGCGGCAGCGTGCCACTCCAGATCACTCAAGGAAGGCACGATGGAAATATTAAGTGATGAGATAATGTCACATTGTATGTGTTGCCCCATTGATGGTTAGACTGCTTTGTGTGTGATGCTTCAACAGGCTTGGGGATCCTCGATGCAGTTTATGGGGGAGAGATTGCCATGTCTGTCCATTGAAAACTTTCTTCTGAGGATTTCCAATGGAAACCCAACTTTATATGACACGTGGATGGAGATCCCCTGCCAAGTGAAATCCTTTAGCGTCTCAGAGTATGTCGCAAAAAAGCAAAACTCTGAGTGATCATGATTGTGATCCCATTTTTTCGCAGCCCGTGTGCATGTTGTTTGCTTTGGGAAAGTAATTTACAGTACTTGTCATGTATGTACGTTTTCAAAGTTTACCACTTTTAAAGTATGTATGCCTTTACTGTACTGTATTGTACTGTTTTGATGATTTATGTGCAATATAAAAAAGTACAATTTTAAATATCTTATAATTTGGACTGGATGCTATGCATTTCTGTGATTTTACTTTGTTTAGGTTCATACATATTAGTAGGAACCATCATGTTTGATAATTGCTCTCCAAAGTTGTGCTTTCCTGATAGCCATGTCAAGTGCTCCCTTTCTCCTTTATGACGTTTTGCCTACCACGTTGGAGGCATTCACATGCATACTGAGACTACGACAGTACAACAGCATGTTTGTCAACAAATTTATTATAAAGTTGATTGCTATGTTTTCTTGTATTTTCCATCGTCCATTAAATGCAATGTTGCACAATCGTCAGTGTACCTGTTTAAACTGAAGCTGTGCTCTGGTATACCTTATACACTTAAAGACATGTTTGTCTTAAAGATAGTGATGAGCCCCAAAAATACATGGGATGTTAGATATATTTTTATAATGTAGAAATTCCCTCTACATTTGGTAAAATCGTGATTATGGTTATATAATATTTAAAAGTTCTTTATTGTTTAACTATAAAGAAAATATACATTTAACATCTTTCAGTAATTTATGTACGGCATGTTCAGTGCAACAGTTGGCATTAAAAGGCACTGTCTGGCAGCATTTCAAAAATGATCAGAGTGTGACAAAACGACAGATGTGGGTTTATACACTTTATATGATTAGATTCAGTGGGAGGGCTAATACTGATGCAGTGCTTTACAGACTTTTCATTCAACAGAACACTTGCAAACCTACACTTTGCAGCACACCAAACTAAAACAAATAACTGAGCCCTTGATCCAGCGGTGAATTGATCATGGTTGTTGATATGTGTGCGCGTATCTCTTGCTCAAGTAATTCCTCACGATGTTCAGACTTGGTATCGCCACATAAATTTGGAATTTCCATAATACTGTGGCTTGTATTGCTCGCTGTCCCATTTATTTGGTAATGGTTAGGTTGGCTATCTGTTCATCTATTTCATGTAAAAAAAAACTCCAAAAAAACGTTATTGCTGATTTGCCGTTTTTATATCGTTGTTGATGTGCCGTTCTCTCTCCAGCGCTCTGCAGCGCTTTGTGACCCTCGGGTGTAAGGCGCTTTAGAAATGCAATTATTATTGTATTTGAATGTGTCTACTCTGTCAATTGCAATATCAGTGTTGTGTTTATGTCCTATAATTGATTTACATTGTGTGTCTGTGTTTATTTTGTTTGTGTGCTTGTCAATTACAAAATACCGTGATACTTTGGTGTGCCGTGGCACATCAGTTGCAAAGCTCTGTTTAACTGGTGGATGCTTGGCTAGTCTAAGTTGTAGCGAGTGTGTTGATCACTTTGACACCTGACGATGCCGACTGCACACCTTGGGGTTGATGTGTCATACGAGGTTGCGGCTGCCCAACCCCAAGATTCCCGGCTATCCCCTTTGCCTTTCTGCCATTCAGTGTTGCTTCACTCTACCTCACTGCGAGCTTGAACAGGAGAATGGAACTTCAGCCTGTGTGAGTCTTGTAAGGGATACACTTACTTGCACTGTAGGTGCATCCGAAGGAAGCTGAACCATACGGCTTCATTCCACAGGCCAAACACATAAACTTTTGCCATAAACCATGGCTCCACATTCACAAAGAGTTACTGTCTGCCGAACCTTTTATTCCCATTCCTGGGGACTGGGCTCCATTCCAAACTTGAATCTCTCTCCCGTCCCTGAACTTACTGTTTTATCTGTACTTGGCCATTAGTTTGTCCATCCAGG
>JAZEWT010000001.1:23626364-23651908 GCA_036362905.1 Mordacia mordax
GGGGGGGTCCGGAGCCTATCCCGGCAGACACAAGGCGGGGCAATACCCAGCATATGACACCAGTACATTGCAGTGCACTTTTTTGGAGGGGGCAATTCACTCAGCAGGCCAATTAACCTCGGTAGCAGCGTGTATTTAGGCGGTTGGAGGAAACCGGAGTATCCGGCGATAACCTATGCCGGACACGGGGAGAATACGCCAACTCCACACAGAAAAGCACCCCAGCCGGGAACCAAACCTGGGTGCGCTTGCTGTGAGGTGACAGCGCTACTGATTGCGCTATTGCGCAATCATACAGCTACTGATTGCGCCACCGCGCATTCCGAAGCTGTATTGGAGCCAATCTAAATACGTATCGACAGTGTGTACGGTATGTATTCATTATAAATAAACGCACTTAATCCTATGGGTACTTTTTTGCCAGTATACAAATATAAGATCACAATAGGTTTTACCGTATCTGGCGATTAAGCAGGTGTTAAGAACTTAACACCTGCATAATTGCCAGGCAATTGCCAGGCAATTATGCATAATTGCACTTAATCCTGTACAGGGTGGAGAGGGGGGGCGGAGCCTATCACAGCAAACACAAGACTCACGGCAGTGCTGTACCCAGCATGGGCGCCAGTACATCGCAGCGAACCGGAAGCAAATTACTCAACAGACCAATTAACAAAGGCAAGAGTACACTTTTTTTTTAAACTGAGAAACCCCACGCAGACACGGAGAGATAACACGCAAACCCCTCAGAGAGAGTTACCCGAGCCTGGGACTCAAGCCGAGGAAACTTGTTGCGGTGCGGAAGTGCTGCTACTCACTGCGCAAGCAGCGTCGGTTTTATTTTTAAAAATAAAATTAGAATTACAAATCGCGGTTGTGTTTGACCCAGAGCGCCGTCCGTAGCGGTGCCGAGACGTTGCGACTTTGTTTTTTTTAAATAATCAGCGGCGGGAAAACATCGATTGTGGTAACGGTGGTAGCGGTGGTAACGGTGGTAACGGTACGAACTAGTAGTGTCGGCAGCGTGTTCACATTAATGTTGGTCGTGTTTGGCACCGGACGCAAGTGACGGCCGTTCCCTTGGAGCACACGGTATGTTTTGAGCGCGCCTGTAACCCGAGTTCGATTCCCACGCAAGGCCATCAAGGCCAGTGACGGCGCTCGGAACTCGTCCCGGGCGTCACCTGGGTCGACTCAGCCTCAAATGTGTGTTGTATCTTTTGCGATGTGTAAACAAAGACCAAAGGTGGTCCAGCGTGGTGCTAGCCATCCACCGCTTTAGTGCTCCGCGCCAGCCTTTGTGGGTGCGCGCTAACGTTACTCTTTAAGGCTAAATGGGAATCGCTATTTTTTAGACACAGACATTGTTTACAGTGTCTGGACACATGGACAATGTAGTAATTATACGCCGTGTGTGTACTGACTACATTGATATTGTACAGTATAAATTATATTCAGGCCTGGTATGTACAGTATTGCAGTGTATGTAGACACGTACTGTACATAATGTATACAGTACGTAACTAAGCATACCATTTGCGTAGAGTGCCAACACACTTATGTAGTTGCAGTGTCGTATTAAATAGACGCTACAGATTATGTTAATTTAAATTATAAACGAATGTGAAATTGATTATCAGGCTTTTACGGTGCGCGCCGCCCATCTGTTTTTAAATTGTGGTTATTAACGTCTGGAATTCTGTTTGGTTGTTTTTTTTGTTTGTTTCCAGATCCTAAACAATTACAACGAATAGTTGCCTCTGAAGGTGATGAGTAGACTTCAACAGCTACAAAAACAAACTGCTTCCGTTATCAAAACGTTGAGAGACTACGGTTAAAAATAAGCAGCGTGTTCGATGTTTAAAAATAAGACTTACTAGACAAGCACCAGGCTGGACTTTTATACTTAGAAGATTGTTTCAAGTAGTTTTATAAAATGGGAATCTTTTTTAGAAGTCTACCTGTTCATTCATAAGCATCCTACAAAAACAACATTTTTCTGTTACAGTATTTGAGAAAAAACTATTGTGTTATTCTTACAATTTGTTAGTGTGCTACATTTTGTCAGGGAATCAGCTGTTAAATAAAAAAAAATAAGTACACGGGCATCCATAAAAAAGAAAAAGGATCAAAAATTGCTGATAAAGTTTTGCAGTTTCTCATTTACATGTTTAATTTGGGAGCTGCATAGTTTACAAAGCCAAAATGTTGAAGTCCACCACATTTACATAAGTGTCTGATATAAATTGATTTTTATAAACATGCATCCAAAAAAATTAACAGAAAAACGTAACTGCAGCAAATCCACTGGGAAACAACCTCGTTATAATTTCAGAATTTCCACCAAGACTGTAAAAAGTGCAATTGATAAACTATGTAGCAGAAATCTGAGGGCTAAGAGATGTTTGAAATTTACAGATGAGCAGTTTGATTCAGATGATGATTTTAAAATTCCTAAAAGAAAAATGGTTACAACATGTGAAAAAGTAAAAAAGCAAGTTCATTTTAAAACAAGGCATGGATCTTCTTTGAAAGCCCATCAAGATAAAATTGCACCGAGTTCAAGCAGTTGTAATCCAGCACCAAGCACATATGGTATGTCACACAATCCGATTACACAACCTGAAGCAAAAACATGTAATTTGTCTTCTATATTTTCACCAACATTACCATCTAGGATTGTGGCCTAAAATTAATGTTAAATTAGAGGTGTATGGGTATCAGATTATCTACTTTGTTATTAATTTCCTTCAGCTAGAGCGAGTCCTTAAAATCATGTTATCTATAAACCTGTTAACATCCAATAGTGGACTAACTACATGCCTACTTATGCATATATCTGGTTTCCATGGAGGTGGGGGTTCTCAATTAGCTTTTCCATGGTTTAAACTTCAAATCTGACTGGCAAGTCACTTAATTACAGTAAAACTAAACCTGTCCAATTTAAATGTGTAATGCAGTTCCAGCCTCATCGTTATATGTTCTTGTCTTTTAACATGTAAATCGTTGACCTTGCAGATCCGAGTGATTTATCTTGTGATCAGTGGTTGTTGCTTAAACCCAAACTTCCTTATTCTGGTCAGCAATATGTTGGAAGGTGAGTACAAAACAAAATGTCTATAGACTGTTTTAGATTCAAACTAATGTATCCCGCTTCTTAAATTAAACCACCTTGCGTGGTTGGTCAATTATGTATGTCACAATTCAAATTAGGTGGCACTGTGAGTAGTGCTGTTGCCTCACAGCAAGGAGTTCCTGAGTTCAATTCCTGGCTTGGGTGCCCCTTTCTGTGTGGCGTTTGCATGCCCTCCCCGTATCAGCATGGATTTTTGCCAGATAATCTGGTTTCCTCCCACCATCCAGACACACAATTGACCTGCTGACTTAATTGTACTTGGTGCCCTGCGATGAATTGCGATGTACTGGCCTCGTATCTCGGGTATAATCCTGCCTTGGACCCCGAATCTGCTGGGGTAAGCTTCTCCTTCCTGGAACTCTACATAGGATGATGTGGGTACTGATAATGAATAATAATGAAGTTAAATAGGTTTGAAACTATTTTATTGTGCAACTGCAAAATGTGCATAAATGATGAAAATCGATTTTAAATTAGCCAACGTTCTGAATAGCATATTCCAATGTACCCCTTTGTATTATTGCTTTGTAACATTTTTGTTTATAACAGAAGTGTGGATGAGGTGTCCAAGAGACTACAAGGCACATGCATGTCCATACAGCTGGAGGGATTCCACAAAGAGTCTAATTTGACTAGCGGTCCTCCTGTCTTCCTTCAGAGGTACGTAATCTGAGACCGTTAAAATGGTACTCATTTTATTAATCGGGGGGGGGGGGATGAGTCAACCTCCAAACCTCGATTTGAACTCATACTGCCAAGTGACCTGGATATAATTTTCTGTCCTTGTGAATGCATTTAAGTGTGTTCCTTTGTCCTCTTGTTCACAGAAATCTAAAATTGGGAGAAAAGACTGTGCACACGTTTTTGAACAAAAAAAATAAAATCCTTGGTCAACAACAGCACGATGTACCAGAATTGAGCACACCTACCCAAGCAGAATTGTCACAAGATAATAATGGTACAACACATGTTAAAAACAAGTGTACAGAAAAAGCCGAGCAGAAGATTCCACCCGGTGATATTGCAATTGACGTTTTAAACTCAGTGGGAACTATGAATGCAGTTTTACAGGAAGGAGTTTTGTCAACTATATCAGATGAGCCTTGTTCATTAGAGAATGACATAAATGTACAGCCTGAGTACAGTTGTCAAATACAGCATGTAAGCCAGTTTGAGGGGCAGCGAATACTTAAGGAAGTCTCAAGCATTGGGTCTTCATCGCCTAATCCTTCAAAACATTGTACAAATGCCGAGCGGGACACTAATCTCTTATCCAGAAAGACATTACTTTCCAGGAAAAGGGAAAATGTCTTGCCTCCAAATACTAATCTGTTGACACCGACAGGTACACATTTGGATAGTGACATAAAACAAACACTTGATGAGTTACCAAAATGTTCTGAAATCGCCTACACAGGTAATGGAAGGAAAACTCCTTGCACCACTACTTTGCAACCAAGAAAAAGACAAAATAATGAGTGTTTGAATGATGAAAATTCCCATGGTAAATACCTAAAAGATGATAAATTCGAAGCTATTAATGTCCAAACATCTGATAATGCACAGTCTGCAAAACGGTATAAACTCTGTTCCCACAATAAAACAAATATAGAGCCATTCAGCACGTCTTTAACACACATTAAAAACGTGTGTGATTTACAAAAGAATAGCTTACCGCTTATGCAGAGTGTACCTGTAGATTATATTGTTGGCAATAAAGATAACAGACCTATCTTACAAAACAATGTAGCAATTGTTTTCACTGGTGCTCAAGACAACTGTAAAAACAAAGAAGACACCATATCTGCATCTAGGCAAGTGAAAGTTGACAGTACGTCTCTTGATATCCAGAATGAACTATTTTCCCCTGAGAAACCAGTTTTCACAGAACCATTTCGTTCTTTATTTTTTAGGGCAATCAGTTCCAAAAGACGTATGGTATGGTCTGTTGTGGATGAAAACTAATGGCTTTATTTTCTGTACAGTATACTTAAAGCAATACATGTTGTCCGCACACGCTACTTGGATCATTTTAGGCAATATCTTAATATATTCCTGACTACGATTTTTAAAAATCAAATGCTAGCATTCAACATTGTAGTCAGAAAAAGTAGTTCTTGTAAAAAAAATAACAATTTTAGTTGTAAATTTGAAATAAAGTTTTTTTGGATTTGGCATTTTAGAGCAACTGGGAATATCTGTTCACATTAGCTCTGTTGCCATGTTTTAAACGCTTAAACTGTAATATAGTTGCATTTCAATCTTTAAGTAAAAAAATACATTGACATGTAACTTGTATACTGTATAGGCATTATGTAAAAGGTATGAGACAGAAGTAACGATTGAAGTTTTAAAATGCTTTACACATGTTATGACTTGATTCTTTTATACGCGCTTAAAATTGTGTTCGTTTTCTGTGTCACCATGTGTGTATAGTACGATGTTGAAATACCTAAGTTAAATTAATCGTTTTGTGCTTTTCATCATTAAATACCTTAAGTGGCTTTTTTTTAATCAGCAGTTTCAATACATAATTATAGTTCACTAATAAACGTTGACGTGTTTTTATTTCTAAAATATCGCCCTTTAAATGCAATTTTAAAAACTGCAGATAATTTCAATTCGTTATTTGAACTCCGCTATATATGAATGATGTTTTGAAGGTGGCAAGTGCTATACAAAAAATACGTTCACTGGACGCAGACTCCTTGGGGCTAGCGAAAGCGTATCGCGATTATACGTGGAGGTGACTTGTGCTCTTCAAGGCGGACTTGCTCACTTGTGGGCACATTGATCCAGTCAAACAAGGAAAGCTCCATCAGTGAGCGCTGGGTGACTCGCTCCACAACAGCTTCTTCTGGATATTCACGTGGAGATCTGTTTAACACATTCGATAATTAAATATTTACACAGTTGTGGGGTTTGCATTGCTGTGCATATTAATTTACAATGAACATTTTTCTTGCTGGGTTGCAGAGACCGTAAAGTAGATATATCAAGGTATGTATCTCCATCTGTCTACTTAGTAAGCCTGCTTGTCCCGTTGCTGTACTTTCGTGTTAACCAGCTTACAACTGCCCCCTGCGTTCAAGTCTTCGTGAGGTCTGCAACCGCAGTTGCACTTCCAGAATGGGCCTCTTCAGCCACATGAAAACAAGAGAAGATGGTCATCAACTGATGGACAACCATAAGAAAGAACTTTCGTGTGCACCTTTTGTTTGCATCTTGGAGACAAGACGGGCATGTTTGAGTTGCTTCAAACATACATCTCTGACTTAATGGGGTTTAAGTGCAGCGATAAAAAAAAGTCCAGTGTGTCTTGCAAATTTCACGGGATTAGTTACTATAATCTACACATTGTTGGCAAACTACAGGGTCTTTTTTGCCAGCGTTCCATCAAAATGAAAACCTCGATATTAAGATATCTGTATTCTACATATAGGAATTTTTGCGAAACATGGAACAAAAATCTAAGTTGAGCTTTTGAAAAAAATACTGAATCCATGGTGGCTATATGATTAGCACTTGCTATTTTCACTTGCCTTTTATAGTGGTTCGCAACTTCATAACCTGCAACAACACAACGTTTAATTAGAATGTTTTTTTAAAGACACAGTAATTTACCATATTATTTAACAACTTAAAAAAACCTCAGAGTTGAGGTGATCCTTGATTAAGGGTAGATGACCTGCTATACATGATGTGCTTTTTTTATGCCACGATTTTGACATCCGAGTGTTGGGAGTTCTGCAAGTACAATTACCATACATTAAATGCAAGCAATATACTCAATACCCAACTAGCTGCTAAACCATATAATAATACAACATGGATTAATATTCTGATTATATTCGCATCTACTGATGGTGTACAACAGGATGTGCAGCAAGTGTAGCAGAATATGATCATCTCATCTCATTATCTGAAACCGCTTAATCCTATATAGGGTCACGGTGAGCCGGAGCCTATCCCGGAAACACAGGGCGCAAGGCAGGGATACACCCGACGACGGGACGCCGGTCCATCGCCGGGCATTGCGGGACAATTTTAGTTTGCGAGCCAATCAACCTATCCAGGAGCATGCTTTGGACTGTGGGAGGAAACCGGAGTACCCGGCGAAAACCCACGCGGACACGGGGAGAGCATGCAAACTCCACACAGAAAGGCACCGGACCACAAATGATGTCGCTAATTAGCCGTAGGCTGTCCTCTCGGCTCAGAACTGATCGCATCGCCATCTAACGGTACTTGTCAGACGCAAACATGGCCTAGGCTACCCAAGGGCTATCGTAAAGGCCAGTTTATCTTTAAAAATAATTGCATTCCTAGAGCGCTTTTCAACCGAGGGTCACAAAGCGCTATTCAGGGCTGCGGAGAGAACGCCATGTCAACAAAAATAACGGAAAATCAGTAACAACGTTTTTAGTTTTTTTACGAATCCCAGCTGTGGAGAAAACGGCATGTCAGCAATATCGGGACAGCTTAACTGTAAGTCAACTTAGTAGCAATAGATTATAGGACACAAGGTAAGCGGAGAAAAATGATTCTTCAACAAACAAGGAGTAAATGTTTCCGAGCATGCGCAGGTCGGCAGAGAGCCTTCATCTCGGCACAATAGAGCCGTAGTTAAATAATAATTAATAACCAATTAAGAATTACAAGTTATAGATATAAAACCCGGGTAATAATAATTGATTTAGACTGCTGCAAAGCACTCAAAGTTTTCGTAAAATTGTTGATTTGCAGAGCGGTAAATGAGGCGTCCCCACTGACGACGTCACACCGAATAAAACATCGCACAAGTGTATATAGGGCGGCACGGTGGCCCAGTGGGTAGCGCTGTCGCCTCACAGCCAGAAGGTCCCGGGTTCGAATCTCGGCTCGGGCGCTGCTTTCTGTGTGGAGTTTGCGAGTTCTCTCCCCGTGTCCGCGTGGGTTTTCGCCGAGCGCTCCAGTTTCTTCCCACAGTCCAAAAAACACGCTGCTGCATAGGTGAATTGGCTTGCAGACTAAATTGCCCGCAGTGCCCGGTGATAAACTGGCGTCCCATCGTCGGTATATCCCTGCCTTGCGCCGTCTGCCGAAATAGACTCTGGCTCACCGCGACCCTGTACAGGACCAAGCGGTTTCTGACAATGAGACGAGATGGGGAACTGTCGTATATTCTCTCACTCACTTGGTGCAGCTTGCATTATGGTGGAGGTTGTCTTGGCCGGCCAGCACACAGTCGGGGACCGCTCTGCCCGTCGGCCAAATGCCACTGACAGTCTCACTCGCTCTCGGTCTCCCTCAAAGTGCCTGCTGGCCTCGGTCCTCTCTTCCTCTTTAACCTCTTGGTGAAACACCATCAGCGTAATGCGTGATTGTAATTATGTATATACATTTTAAATTCGCAAACTGCAGGTGTGTAAAAATCGGTACAACAGTGGAATTAATGCAATGGTAAACCTGCCTTACCACGTCTGTCCAGGAGTTGAAGGGATTGCACATGATAAATTACAGTTGTCCGATAGGTCAGCTCTTGAGAAAGTGGATTGTGAAACAGATCTGTAGGCATCAAAGTGAATTGACAAGGGTTACTATCAGGAAAACATATACGTATGTATAGTACAGTACTGTTGTGTACAGAAACAACTGGAGATAAGCAGCTATAACAACGGTATACGTTACTTTGGCTTACATTGCAATTTGATGCATGAACAACTATATAAAAGTATTCCATGTTATTCCCACAAGCAATGTTCCATCACAGGTTAAAATCACTATAATTCTGTATAACAGTACTGACGATAACTCCTTTGTTGAATGATGCTTACTAAGTGTCGAAAGGCACGTCATCCTCTGAAATTCCTTTAGTGTCTTCTCCAGGCTTATCAGTTGATTGTTGTTCAGGAACAGAGTTTGCAAGCAAACAAGGTGGAACAGGCATCCTGCTCCCAGAAAATATAATAAATAGCTGGTGATTAGTGTGTTGTTGAGCCAGTTCTGTTATTCCGTTGTTCCATAGTGGTATTGTTGGTATCAGGAATCATATTGCTGTATCTAATGTGAAAAACATTCCTCGTGCCATTACAGATGAAATACATTTTGATGATTGCTTCGAAAAGCTGCTCTCTCGGGACAGCCGCGTCGATCGCCCCCCTCTCCCTCCATCGCGACGTTTTGCCTCACGTTAGAGGCATCCTCAGGCGCTTTGTGTGTGTGTCGTGTGTGACTCCTATTTATATGTAGATACTATGAGACTTAACACATACATAGTACCTACATATAAATAGGAGTCACACACGACACACACACAAAGCGCCTGAGGATGCCTCTAACGTTTGAGGCTAAACGTCGCGATGGAGGGAGAGGGAGCGATCGACGCGGCTGTCCCGAGAGAGCAGCTTTTCGAAGCAATCATCATGCATCGAGCCGTGAAAACCTACATCATTACATGATACATTTTTTCATAGGTTATAGATATTAATAACAGCAATTGTATTGCAATGATGAAAACGTACCACAAGTTAATGTACGCGATTGTACCTGCAACGTAGCATTATATTGCACACCTGTAATATCTTTCAATTTGTTGTTGTTCAAATGGAGTTCAGTAAGTCTGTAGTTAGTTTTTAAGAAGTTGCAAGTCTTCAACTGTAAAACAAAGATGCGTTTATGAATTCAGTTGTAGACAAACGGATAGTCATTATCACTTTTCATTACTAAATATCGTAAAAACGTACAGAAAACAGACGTCCTCGTGAGAAAAATATCCACTTTAAATAAAGAGACCAGCTTAAGCTGTGACTTCTCGAAAAGAATGTGCTCAACACATGAGTTACGCTAACCCTGAGCTCTCGTTCTCTTACAACACAAATGTAAGTATAGTGTCTAAATGCACCCACATCTCAAAATGCTGCAGAAACGGGGTAAGCTGTGGAAAGCTAAAGTAATGCATTTCTAAACTGGATATTTTCCATTATCTAACCAGTTTGTGACCATTAACATTTAGTTAATTAATTTTAGGGTAAACCAGAAGACGCTGGAACAGATGTCTTTCGAAAGAATATAGGCGATTCAGGGGAGTGGCCTGGGTAGCATAGTAGGGTTCGATAGAAAGGCTCTCTGGATCAAAGCAACAGGCGGACAAACAGACTGCATAAGCAGAGAACTAAAGTGTGGAAAACTGAACTACGTGATATGTAAAAGTATATCTTACCTTATTGTCATTCAGCCATAAATAGTTTATATTGTGGAATCTTGATAGATCTGATAAACTTTTTAAACCTCTGCACAGATAACAGTATTACATCAGTTATATGTTTTCAAACTCAACACGAAAAAGTATAACGTTGCCATAGAATAACATAGTAAGTTCATAACGTGCGATGGACGAGCATCCTATTTCAGGTATAGGCTCTGGCTCACCCTGTACAGCCTTGGTTTTTACACTTTTTTTTCCCGATCCTGTTGAAAATAAAATTTCATGCCCGCGACGCGACAAAGTCTTTTGACTGGAGCCTTCATTACAGTAAATCATAATACACTTAAAACATGAAGCAGCAAGATGATCCAGGGCTTGAAGTTCGGCGACCTAGTATTGGGTCGCCAAACATTGAAAACACCACTGCTCTGCAGGATTGAGTAGTTACCGATAATGAATAAGTTCATAACCAGGGGGCAAGCTAATGCCTCTTAACGCAAGCTCGCACGCTATTTAGTATGCGACATTGCAATAAAATACTCTACCATTTAATATCACATACTGAAGCGTTACTGATAGTAATATCAACTGTATTCACATTTCATATTTAAATAATGCTACATGGTGGGTGCTGAGGCTGGATTCGCGCTGCTTCGCTTCTCTCAACTCAGGCTCATTTCAAGAGCTTGGGCTCACTCCAGACCTATTGCAATAGCTAAAGAAATAACACATTTATTAAGAGGGGAAATGTTTCGGTTTCACTTACTTGTGCGAGAGACAAAGTTCATTCACATCTGTCACCTTTTTACAGCCTTGTCTCTTGAGTTCATCATCAATTTCCTAAAAAAAGAAAGGCTGTTAAAATTACATAACTAATAGTACAATGTCATTTAATGATATTTACTTCCGCAGTATATCAATTATTGTTACAAACCATAATATGGCTGACTTATAATGAACTTCCTTAAGCTTCAATTTAAATTACTCACCACTCGCACCCATATTACGTCTTTATTTAAAGGCTCGATGCAACACACCCAGAGTAATGTACAGCACACACACACACATCCCGTCCTGTCGGGTCGCACACCGAGCGTTTGCGCACTGGTTAGTGGACCGCACTGGTTAGTGGACCGCACTGGTTAGTGGACCGCACTGGTTAGTGGACCGCACCGTGAAGCGGCCACACCACATTCAACTCGCACACGGCTAAAATCAGCAGCGAATTATCTCTGATCCGATCCTGCACTCCCCTCCTCCCTCATCAATCTGCACTGACCACATTGGTCATGGGATGGCCCGAGTCGACCTCGGGCAGACTCGGGACCAGTTCAAATATTCATCACTAAATCGAACTCGGGACACAGGGCATTCGTAGCACAATGCTCCAAGCGCTGCGCCACCGCTCGCTACCACGCACGGTCAAGCTCATGAAACTGGCATCGCTGACTGCCGACATTTGCGAATCACGTATACACGTTGATTGATGCGCTGTGCTGCCCAATGGGTAAGTTAACGCGTCGACGAGCGAACTTAAATCGACTTAAACCAACGATCGAGGAAACTTCTGTAAAACAGAGCGCACCTTCTCCTTGGCCATGGCGCTCATCGCAGTTGCTAGTGACGCGGTGAGCGCAGTGACGCGGTGGTCGAGGTGACCGCATAATGCCAACACTGTTGGGAACGTCCAGGAGGAGGCCCCAAGATTTAAAAAAAACCCACTACCCCTGGGCTATACCCAACGCCAGTCTATCACATTGCATGTTTGGCTACTGTTTTATTATAACGTTTTTAGTGAGGCCGTGGTGGCTTTGCACGTGGCTGTGATCCAGCATTATTTAGGTAGCAACAGCGAGGGTTGGTGGATTGTTGGACACAAATTATAATGTATTGCATTTATAACAATGATGATTGCTTCCAAAAGCTGCTCTCTCGGGACAGCTTTTCGAAGCAATCATCATGCATCGAGCCGTGAAAATCTACATCATTACATTCATAACAATAGTTGCATTTCTAAAGCGCGTTTCACCCGCGGGTCACAAAGCGCTGCACAGAGCTGTGGAGAGAACGGCATGTCGACAACATCTGAACGGCATATCAGCAACATCTTATATTGCATATCTGAGCTGTAAAGAAAACGGCATGTCAACTATATCACAGTACATCAATTAGCAGTACAATAATGGCTATGAATCAGTGGACATAAAATAACATAGCAATAATGGTTAAGCAAATGAAGTTAGGCATAAGTGTTCCAATGAAAGGGTATTCCAGAGTCTGGGAGCAGTGCGCGAGAAGTCTCTGTCACCCATCAAACGAAGGTGCGATCTGGGCACACGCAACAAGGCCGCATTGAAGGATCGAAGTTGTAATATTACAACAGGTTTTACCGTATCTGGCGATTATGCAGGTGTTAAGATCTTAACACCTGCATAATTGCCTGCTTTGCAGGTGTTAATATCTTAACACCTGCATAATCGCCAGATACGGTAAAACCTGTTGTGATCGAAGTTGTGTTGAGGAGGGTGCCTGAAGTAGGTCACGGGTGTATGTCAGAGTAGCGCCAGTGAAAGCCTTGTAGGTGAGAAGGAGGATCTTGAATTCAATCCTGTATTTAACCAGTAGCCAGTGGAGAGAAATTAAAAATTGGGGATATGTGATCGTGGATGGGGTGGGGGTAAATACTCTAGCACCCGCATTCTGCACAGATTGGAGACAATTGATCAGGTAGGCGGGGATGCCAGGGAGTGGTGCATTACAATCATCGATTAGTGAAGAGATATCATGTCACCTCCGATGCAGCATGCTGAGAAGCATCGGAGGTGACATGATATTTCGCAGTCTGGTTCTGTTTCTGAGATAGAAAGAAGCTACCTTCGTCACCTTGTTAATGTGTGTCTCAAAGGTGACTGAGAAATTACTCCGAGACTCCGGACTGCAACTTCGATGGTCTGATCGCCAAGCATCAATTGGACAAGTTCAGCTTTGGACAATTGATGCGGCGTTCCGACATAAAAATCTTCTGTTGCCATTTCGTTTCAGAAAATATGAAATGAGCCAGGCCTTCACAGTTAACAGTGAGGATGACATGTAAAGACCAAACGGTAAAGGGCTTCGGTAAAAGGCAGGTAAATGAGCATTTTGTGTCCAGAAGCCCGATGGATGTAACGAGGGTCACGAGATATCACCAGCTGACGGGATTTGGCAAGAAGGTTGGGTATTGTGAGAAGTGATTGGAACAGAGGTTCAGGAGAGCCAGGCGTGTGAAGGTGATCACGATTGAAGTGCTGATGTGGTGAATGGATAAGAGATGAGTAGTGAGGTAGTGGGGTAATGTCAGGTAATGTCAGTCAGCATCGGCCCCCACTCAATCCTGGACGGGGCCAAACAAGGGGCCGGAGCCCATCCTGGCAGATACAGAGCGTAAGGTGGGGCCACATACAGGATGCGACGCCAGCACATCACAGGGCAACTCCAAGGGAGCAATTTACTCAGCAGGCCAATAAGCCCAAAGAGCAGCGCATCCCTGGACGTTGGGAGGAAACAGACAACTCCACACTGAAAAGCACCAGAGCCGGGAGCCCGGGCACCTCTCGCTGTAAGGCAACAGTGCTATTCGGGTGTGTAAGAGCAAGGTGATGGGTGGTTAGGCGGTGAAGTTATGAGTGGGTGGATGGTCTGTGTGATTGGCTCAAAATTAAATTATTTTGAAGGAGTAGCAGTATTCTTGCAGACAGTAATACAGCTTCTAGGTAGATTAGATGAGTTTGAAGTACAGTCACTGGAATAATCCACATGATCAAATATATGACCAGATGTAGAGAAGTGAGAATTAAGGTTGTGTATACTATCTAGATAATTTGTAATGAGTTTCCCATTTACAGAAAGGCTTATTCGTAAAATGTTAAAACTAGTCTTATTTTCAATTGTTTTGATAGCAGACCAAAATTGCTTTGGGTTTTCATGTGAAGCCAACAGAGTACTTCTGAACGCATCTTGTTTAGCATTATGCAACATTTTAGTACAACGGTTACGGAAGGGTCTATACTTTAACCAGCTTTTGTGAGGGAGAGTGAGGTGAGGAAAGTGAGGGTGAGCGTGAAGCTGAGCGTCTCAGTGAGTGAGATGCAGGTACTGGTAGGGAGGCGGCGACTGTTGCAGTTGCTTCGAGATGGAAGTGATCGTGGCTGCCGCGAACCAAGAGCAAGTCTTCACAGTCTCCGTCAGTACGGAAGGCCCCAAGAGTTGAGGCACCAAATATATTGATTAAGAACAATGAAAACTAAAATAAAATTGAAACGAATAGAAATGAAACCAAAGTAACAAGAATAACGTGATTAAAGCTGCTTCAAATACGCTCAGATGTACTCATATCTGGCATTCCAATAATGGCAACAAATGCTGGCGTCCTTTGGGATGACGTCACACAGAGAGCCCAATGCGCTGGAGGAAATCGCAGAGAAATGGAGGGGAGGCACCCACACAGTCTGCGCCAAATGGCCAGACATCTTATATATCAAGGTTCTCAACCTTTGCACCTCACTTGGGTATGGTATCCACGGGCTACGAGGTGGTGCTCGCGGCATACGACTATATATGATAGTGTCGGCCAATTCACGTGTTTATTTAGCTTTTGGAGGAAACTGAAGAACTCGGGGGGAAACACATGTAGAACAGGGGGAGAACACACAAAGTCTGCACTAAAAGATACTCCAGACAGTAATAAAACCACTCATGGGCAGGACCTTCTTTCTGTGAAATGGCGTCACTCTGCCTTTCATGTTGTGAAAGTCCCTGAGGATGTCACGAAGTACCACACTCCTCGCTCGCCAGATGGTGAAACAGCCTAAATGTACATTAAGTGCACCTGTTCCCTCTGTGTGTGATAGTGTATCCCCTCTTGTACATGTTTTTTCTCCGTGTGATCCAGTTTCATCCCTCACGTTGACACTCATTATTAAAAAATACATTAATAGAGGACTGAAAAGCTTTAGTAATTATTGTCTTTTGTTCATTGCGTGGTTTCCTCCTCGGGCCTCGGAGGCGCCCTCTAATAGTTTTAATTTTCCCGGGGCAACACGACAAGTTGGTCTCCAACAGCTGCCGGCCGCTCAGCTGTTGCACCTGCCGGTCCCGAGACATGCTTGCGTTTTCCTTCACCATCGGTGCCAGGGACGATGACAGGAGGCTGCTTGCTTAATACGCAGTAACTTTAGTAACAGCTCGACAACAGTAACGCAACAGAACACCGCGCGCTAATAGAACTCTTTCGGCCGGCACGCTCCCCGCGACTGCACATGCTAACTCCACAGTCTTTCTTCTTGCATCAGCGTGTGACACCATGGCTTCGACTCTGGGCTTGTGACGGCTTACAGCGGCAACACCACGGCGAGGATCAGCATTCACTCCGCGATAGATCAGCCAGCGAGCGCGGATGAGCAGAGACTTCTTGATTTTAGATGCTTTATTTAAACCAGCAGTGCACGGGGCCGGAGTAGCGGCACAACGAGTTGCTACATCGTGACGCTTCCTCCTCCTGCTCGTTCCCCCAGGAGACTCTCTTCACCCCTCCAACCACCCGCTTATATCCCTGCGGCCCCTTCTAGCAAGTTCTAACCGACGTCACCCTTCTACCGTAAAGGTACCCCCCCCCGCAGCCCTTGCTGTCCGTCCCCCCACGTGGCTCTTCTAGAAAGTTCTAACCGACGTTACCCCACGTGGCTTTGTCCCCCCTCTCCAATAAAAGTCCCCGCAGACTGTGCTGCTCATCCCCCACATGGCGTTGGTCCCACCTCTAGAGTAAAAGTCCCCCCCCATTCCTTAACTCTGCAAGCGCTTAACTTCACCTCCGCACGCTGCTCTTTAGCCCGCTGGCACGCCACGCACACTCTCTCTAGGCGTCCCCCCACAGTCTGGTGTTTTGGCTCTCGACATGATTCCAACCTCCTTAGTACTACGAATTCCCATGACTCACTCACCGTTCTCCGCGTCTCCTTTTTAAATACCTCCTAGCACGTGCGCAGCTTCCTCGGGTATCCCCCTCACACTGATGCATATGTGCCATCCAGGGTGCACACCACTTCTCCCCCCTCTCGAACGCCCAATACATAACGCTCGACCCCTCACTTGTTGTTGTCCTCCGCGACTTCCCCCACACGCAGGAGGCATCCTATTATTCTGCCACCCGCACTCGACTCGGCCTTCCCATCCTATTTACCTGCTCCGTAGGACCTACTTTCAACCAATTACATCGCAGCTCTCTCGGCTAAAACCCTGGGCGTGTGGGTCAAGGTGCACCCAGTTTGGCACTGCACGGAGCCCGGCACCCCCCCTTCATCCCATGACATCGCGACTCACTCTTGGCCTGATCACTGTGTGTGGGTATCTGGGTGCACCTAGCCTGGCACCGCGCGGAGCTTGGCACAACAGTTAAAAATATCTCATCTCATTGTCTGAAACCGCTTAGTCCTATACAGGGTCACGGTGAGCACGGAGCCTATCCCGGCAGACACAGGGCGCAAGGCAAGGATATACCGACGATGGGACGCCAGTCCATCGCCGGGCACTGCGGGGCAATTTAGCCTGCGAGCCAATTAACCTATGCAGCAGCATGCTTTTGGACTGTGGGAGGAAACCGGAGTGCCCGGCGAAAACCCACGCGGACACGGGGAGAGCATGCAAACTCCACACAGAAAGGCACCCGAGCCGAGAGATTCGAACCCGGGACCTTCTTGCTGTGAGGCGACAGCGCTAACCACTGGGCCACCGTGCCGCCCTAGTTAAAAATATGTTATATTATTTGCACTTCCAGAGCGTTTTTCACCCGAGGGTCACAAAGTGCTGCACAGAGCTGTGGAAAGGACAGCATGTCAACAACATAAGCGTACATCAATTGAAGTAAAATAATGGGTGTAAACCCATGAAGGACATAAAATAACACGTAAAATCTTGCATGAGAACCCATTGGAAGGTGAAACAAAGGAGCAAATGTTAGAAAAAATCAACTCCGCTTCTTGTCTACCTGGTATGACGTCATGCTGGTTAAGGTTGGGGTTTCATCTCTCTACAAGTTGTTGTTTCATCTCATCTCATTGTCAGAGACCGCTTAGCCCTGTACAGGGTCGCGGTGAGCCAGTGCCTATCCCGGCAGACACAGGGCACAAGGCAGGAATATACCCACAATGCGACCCCAATCCATCACCGGGCACTGAGGGCAATTGAGTCTGCAAGCCAATTAACCTATGCAGCAGCATGTTTTTTGGACTGTGGGAGGAAACCGGAGTGCCCGGTGAAAACCCACGCGGACACGGGGAGAGAACATGCAAACTCCACACAGAATGGCACCCGAGCCGAGATTCGAACCGGGGACCTTTTTGCTGTGAGACGACAGCACTACCGACTGGACCACCGTGCCGCCCACAAGTTGCTGTGAGTGTATAATTGGGCAATATTAAGTGTTACTGTTTACTGTTACAATTACGCGTCCGAGTTTCATTTCTGCACATATTGTCGCTGTATATTTTATTTGCCTTTTGGGTTTTCCCATCGTTACGTAACCCATCTCGCACGTTCGTTGCGTCGCGGGAATCCCGCATGCAGAGCTTGCGCGCTCACCAATCTCGGTCATCTCCGTTGCTGTGATGAACAAACGTCGAGCGGAGATCGTGCGGCTGCCACGTGGACGCGCCCGGCGCACGTGGTCGCTCGCGCTCCTGCGCATGCGCACTACCTGGCACTACCTGGCACGCGTGGCGTCGCCCGGAGCGAGATGGATTCAGTGGGCGACGAGGCGACGGGTATCGTTCACATGTCGGTGGTTGAGTGTGTGTGTGTGCGTGCGCTGAGGTTCTAGTTGACCAGGAGGACGCAATTCGGTCAGCGTGCAACATGAGGCTAACAGTTTTGAGCCACGTGCCAATGGCTTAACGTTGGCGTGTTTACAGGGAGGCCGCATTGTCCCAATTTTCAATTGTGTGACCTGCTTAATAATGTTTTTGATACAGCAAAGTGCATATCGTGCAATACAATAGCATCGGCGTTGGACACGCTGCGCAATATTAGTTCAGTCGTGGAGAGGACCGTGGGGGAATCGTAGACAAGCGGGAAAACGAGGAGGTGTTGGCGTCCATGTTTGGCGCCTCTGACGTAAATCTTCAAACTTGTGTCGGACACCAGTCCGGGACTCGCTTTGTAGATGGTTGTTCGTGCCATCTTCTAATCTCGCATGCAGTCCCACTCGGCAACGGGTGCTTGATGCAGGCGGCGATGTCCATTAGAATCGCTGCACCAACCGCTCTGGTACCCGTCCGGCCCATTGGGCTCCACGCGGACAGTCTTGAGAGTGGCGCGCATCTATAGGTGGTATAACTCGCAAAGTATCCAGCAAGATGTTTTGTGGGCGGCGCGGTGGCCCAGTGAGTAGCGCTGTCGCCTCGCAGCAAAAAAATGTCCCGGGTTCGAATCTCGGCTCGGGTGCCTTTCTGTGTGGAGTTTGCATGTTCTCTCCCCGTGTCCGCGTGGGTTTTCGCCGGGCACTCCGGTTCCCTCCCATAGTCCAAAAACATGCTGCTGCATAGGTTAATTGGCTTGCAGACTAAATTACCCTCAGTGCGCGGTGATGGAATGGCGTCCAATCGTGGGTATAGCCCTGCCTTACGCCCTGTGCTTCCGGGATAGGCTCCGGCTCACCGTGACCCTATATAGGATTAAGCGGTTTCAGATAATGAGATGAGATGAGATGATTTGTCCTCAACATCATTTTTGGCCCAGCTGCGATTGTGTGGTGATTTTGAAGGTTGCGCCATGCTCGTTTGTCAAGATAAACGCTTTAATGTGTGCCACTGTTTTATTAACTTATCGGTCATAATGCTGTGCAGTTTTGATTGTTAATATTTACTTAACGAGCATAGTTACAATTGCATGTTTCCCCAAATGATTGGTGTTTAGGGCGGCGCGGTGGCCCAGTGGTTAGCGCTGTCGCCTCACAGCAAGAAGGTCCCGGGTTCGAATCTCTCGGCTCGGATGCCTTTCTGTGTGGAGTTTGCATGCTCTCCCCGTGTCCGCGTGGGTTTTCGCCGGGCACTCCGGTTTCCTCCCACGGTCCAAAAAGCATGCTGCTACATAGGTCGGTTGGCTCGCAGGCTAAATTGCCCCGCAGTACCCGGCGAGGGACTGGCGTCCCATCGTCGTTATATCCTTGCTTTGCGCCCTGTGTCTGCCGGGATAGGCTCCGGCTTCACCGTGACCCTGTATAGGACTAAGCGGTTTCAGACAATGAGATGAGATGAGATTGGTGTTTACGCGTTGGTTTTCTACGTTGTGTTGGTCAGTTCGAAAGTTTGTTGTGTCGCAAGAATCTCGCTTCTTAGAGCTTGTAAGCACACTGGGCACTTCGCTTTGAATAATAAACATTTACGTTGTTAGTACCCGCTTTATCCTGTACAGGATAGCAGGGAGCTGGAGCCTATCCCTCCAGACACAGGGCGCAAGGCGCGGATATATCCTAGAGAGGACGCCAGGCAATTACATGGCAGCGGGGATAGTTTAATAAAACTATTTACCCTAGTGTGTCTTTGGACTGAGAGAAAACGGGCGAAATCCCAAGTTTAACTTTCTGTGCAGTATTGTGTGCAGAATTGATCAGATTTCGTATCGATGCAGCCAACCTCTTAATAGGTATACAAGTAGATCTTCGCTATATTGAGTAATTTACTGTGAATATATTTTGAATTTCTGAACAAGGGCCTCCACACTGCTGGTAATTTGTTCAAAGACATGTTATTACTATGCCACAATACTGGTTGAAGGTATTATTAATATTATTAATGCTCACGTTATTGGTATAAATGAGTTTTCATTTTCTGGATTTTGCGATCACCACATGGGCGGAGAATGGTTTGTCCTCTGTTTTACCAGCCTTGCACACTGAGAGTGATGTGGAATGCATGATACAACATGTCCTCTCAAGCCTGCAGGAGGGCGAAGAGTTGCAACAGACAATCGTTGCAAGACTCCGCAATATCCTGCAGCCTGTGAGTGTTTACACATGCGACGTTTTCAGTAATTGGAACGCCAAGTAAACATTTTAATTACTTGAGCGTTTAGCGTGTTGTAACACTGTCGTACATTTCGCAGTTAAGCTTGCTGCAATACTGAAAAGAATGGCTTAATTTATTAGACGTGCTGTATATCAGGGGGCTCGTCACCTGCTTGAGCACGGGACCTATGTGTTCCTTGAATTGAAGGCTCTTGGAGTGGCCTGTTTATAGAGGCCTAAATCATTGAAAGATAAATGAGAGTTAGCTCATGGAGACATCAAGGGATAAAAACAAGAGATGAAAAAACCTGGAGGCAAGAGATATGCAGTAATGCAGTGATTCTCAGCCTCCAACATTCAATCAAGCCCACTGGTGGTCCCAGTGCCCTCCCCCAGCCTCTAAGGTTACTTAGGACAACATTAGAGAGACCATTGTCCACATTTGTCGTTAATGCAGAATTAGTGAGGCTTGTATCATGTTGTCATTGTCACTTGTCATTGTAGAATGGCACTCACCTTCACTGTGCACGTTCGAAATATCTCCTGCACAATATGTTTGTATGTATTGGATTGATCAGAAAGATGAAACTTGCAACAGAAAAAGTACCTAACTTCTCATGGACAGCCGGAATGGCCCTGATGTAAAACGTGGATTGAAAAGCAAACAAGTTTAAGGATTAGGCAGGACTTGTTGCAAAAAGGGATGAGACTAACAGGATGTCAAACACCCTAGATCTGCAATTCTCAACCGGTCAGTTGCGACCCATCAGTGGGCTGCACGCGCCACCTAGTGGTCAGTGGAGATCATACCCAAGTGTGCCTTGTTGGCCTTAAGGCACAAAATATTGAGAACCCCAGCCCTAGATGATGTCAACCAATGAAGTCAAACTGTTGAAGCGTTGCAGATGCTGTAATGCTGAATTTTTCTCAGTGTGGCACATTAATGCTAAAATTATACGTACGTTTTTGGACTGTTATTAAGAAAAGTTGAGTTTTTATATTACATACAAGCCACCCTCACCTGCAAAAAGCCCAGAGTCAGCGTAATTTTTTTGTAAAACTGATGATGGTTTGTGCCATCACAATTTATCAGGTTTCTTCATTTGAAATTGTGAATGTAGCATACTTAGCAAAGTATAAGGGTGATTTTTTTTACTCTGAAGGTGTAGACTATCTCTGGGACGTTGAAACATGGCTCTTGTGCCCAGACATGTTCATTTATCGTTGTCATATAGGATGGATCATGATTATCAATACCTGCTTAATCCTGTACAGGGTCACGGGGGGGGGGGGGGGCAGAGTCTATCCTAGCAGGCAGAGTCTATCCTAGCAGGCAGAGGGTGCATGGGGTAGCTCTACCCAGGATTTGATGTCAGTACATTGCAAGGCCCTTTTTTCGGGCAATTTTACTCGGTAGGCCAATTATCCTAGGCAGCAAAATGTCTTTGGACGGTGAGAGAAAACGAAGTACCCAGCGAATATCCACACAGACACGGGGAGAACATGCAAACTGTGCACAGAAAGACACCCGAGCCAGGAATCGAACCCGAGACTTCTTGCTGTCAGGCGACAGTGATACTCACTACACCACCGCACTGTCATATGAGAAAGATATTGAGTACAATACTTTTTTTACCTAACTATTTTTTGTCGGAATCTTTGAAGGTAAAGGAGGACGTTTTCCTGTCAATGAAGAAACTTTGCCACTTCAGGCAACATTATCCTTTAATAATACAGAATTTTCAGAGAAGTTCTGAAATATTCAAACAAATTCTGAAGTGGCTTGATGAACAAATGGGTAGGAACGTGACACAATCCACAACTCACATGCAAATATGTATTCCAGTACCAATATTAACTAACAGTCATATCTATATTAACCTAAGTATTGTCTACACACATCTTGGCACGGCGCATAATAACGTTTTTTTGTAAGAGCATGAACAGGATATGCTTTAATATTTAAAAAAAATGGGTTAAATATCGTGTTCAGTGTGTGCGCACGTGCACAAAATCTGTGTAACGTGTATGCATGCGCGCAAAATGTTTGTAATGTGTATGCGTGCAATTCACCTGAATTGCCAATGACTCATCCACATATTTGTGATTTACTTTAAAATCTGCAGAAGAGAATGGAGCATCAAGCCATATGAAAGAAGAACATAAACAGTTATTTCCTGAGACTGCAAATCAGTGCAGTGAAACGTCACTTTTTTTGACTGAGAATAATCGATATTCATACGTCAAAGAGTCTACAATTTCTGATAATTGTGAGACTTGGGATGATACGGTTATCATTTGCAAGAGCATTTTACCAAAATTGCCACGTGAAAGTTGGCCTCAAAGTTGTGTTAAAAACAACACTGTAACATATGGCAAAAGAAGCCCTGCGGCAAGCTCACCGTCAAGTGAACGTATGTGCAATCAACAGAATGGCTCTTTGGACTTGCCGAGTTTTTCAGGAATGATGCCAGGCAAAGGAAATGCGGTCCAACAGACCAGCAGCCGTTGGTGCACAAGTGAAATGCTAAAACAACAAAACATTGAAAACAGCCATGAGAGCAATGTCACTCGCGAATGTTCTGTCAATGATGTGGCCAAAATGGAAAAACTGGATCTGGGCAAGCCAGATGTTCAAAGGTCATTGCTGGACAACACGCAATACAGAGTGGAAATCCAAACCCTTTTCGTGAGGGATAAATTGGAAATGGAGGTCACAGTGTCCTACTTCGTGAACCCTTCCTTCTTCTACATCCAGCCCTGTGGATCTCAACTTCACCAGATGATGGAAGCATTTAAGTGCGTACAAAAATCAGTCTGTATCTACCCAAAAAACGGTAGCATTTACATAGACTGCAGGGGTGTCATGAACCCAGTACATGTGACCTGGGAATATAAAAAAAAAACATTGATTTTTAAAATATATCCAATTTGATGCACGTATCGCGAATTAAATGATATTTCGCCCATTTCTGTGTTGTAAATCTACTTCATTGGGACAAAATGTGGATTATATAAGTATCATTGGCCCTCAGAGTAATGCAAAGTTTCGTTATGCTATTGATTAACACCTTGGTTTTTATTTATGAGTGGAGCATGCATAATGAATGATCCTACTGTGAAAGCAGTTCAAATGAAGGTGCCTATAAACTCTCCCAGTTTTTTTACAGCAAAGACCATTTTTTTACATCTTGCCCCTATTTTCTAAACAAGATGCAATTTGTTAATATTATTTTTCAATGATGTTTATCCATATCTAACTATTACTATAAATAACATGCTCATTGTGTGCTTAAGTAAATTGAGGTCATTTATTTTTAACCTACCAAATTTCTAAAAGCTTTTACTAGATAGATGATCAGTACTTATGATGACCAATGCTTGTGTTGGGTCAGATAGAACGTTTGTTGTGTCATAGGAATCCTGCATCCAGAGCTTACAATTTCACTGGGTACTTTGTGGTGTAACAATCAAAAATAAGTAATGGTGTTTTATACGTATACATCACCAGAATATAACACTCCAGTATACATCTTCCAATAGGCTACCCATACCTCCTGTTTACTTAGAGCAGGAGTCTTGTTAAGCTTACCTTAAGTAGCTTGTGGACAAACATACAAAAAACATGCACATATTCGTGAGATCATACACAGCCAGTCATCAATCAGCACTGGTTTAGCAGATGCATGAGCATATGGAAACAAATTATAATTTAGCTCAGATGGATATTTATTTACAATTTCTAATGCACGAGTTTGTAGTGATTCCTATTATATGTATAATGTTTAAAGAGTGTTTAAAAAGTGCAAATATATGGAGTGATTATTGATAGGTATGCATTTGAAAAGATCGTGATGGTATGGATGTTCATGCGTGTGTTGTTAGCTGGGAAATCCAG
This sequence comes from Mordacia mordax, assembly GCA_036362905.1. Taxonomy (NCBI): domain Eukaryota; kingdom Metazoa; phylum Chordata; class Hyperoartia; order Petromyzontiformes; family Petromyzontidae; genus Mordacia; species Mordacia mordax. The sequence goes on from JAZEWT010000001.1 coordinate 23,650,621, forward strand.
CAAAATGAACACCTTGGAGGAGACATCTACCCATGTGTGGGGATGTACATTCTGGCAAAATACTCTGAAGATGACTATTGGTACAGGGCTCGCATCATGAACGTGACTGACATCCACAACACCTCAGTGTTGGGTAAGGTGAAGAGTACCATCTTGCAGGCACGTATAAAATGAGTACTTTCATATTGCGTTGAGTATATTGTGATATTGAACAGTAAACTGTTGATTTCTTTCCTCTTTCTATGCAAGATGTACACCCACTGAATTTGAAGCAGCTGGTCGTCCACGTTCTATTTGTCGACTACGGGAATCGTGATTGTTTACCGGTGTCGAGAATCCGCCACCTCAGGCCTGAGTTCTGCCAGCTGCCGCAGCAATCCATCTGTGCATCTCTAGCCTATGTACGTAATTATTTTGCTTTACCTATGAAAATAAGATTGAGTTTCAGTCTTATTTTAAGGATGGTGCCACTTTTTCTCAGTACTCTAAAGCAGACGCTGCACATGTCATGGTTAATACACCCACAGAGTTAACGGGGCGTCTGCTGAATTGGAATTGCTACCCCCTGCCGGTGGAAAAGGGCATAAGTCTTTCTCAGGTGCCCTCTTTTTTTGGTCTAATTGATGCTTTGAAGGATGGTTTTGAATAGTTTGCTTGATCGATTGTCCTTCCCAAAGAACTGCAGTTTTGTTGATAATGGTAGTTGAAAGTTCTGTCATGATTGGGTAGTAATTGGGTACTGCATTAGTTAAGTTGCTGTTGACTTAAGGTAGCCTGTAATATTTTTTCATTTTCAAAAGCAACACAATGACTTGTGATTATAAACGTGTGTGTAGGAAATTGAATTCCGTTATCTTGCTACAGGTGTCTCCAGTAGATGAGGTGATGTGGACCACATCACAGATAAAATGGTTTGCTGCAAAAGTGACAAATAAGACTTTTTACGCTGTCTTCCACCACATCCAAGGACGCACGTCTGTCGAACTCTATACGATGCCCAAGGTTAATGGGAAGTACACGTGAGTTGGTGTGAGTCAGATCAAGCCATTACTGGTGTCAGCTGAAAAGAACATACGGTCCATTGTGTATTCGTATTGTAAAATTTCCACCGCGTGCCCCAGTCCTCATGGGACAACGTGTGTATGTTGAGTCCCCTACACCGTCAAAGTGCACGTGGTCTGGCGCAGTGCTGTGGTGACATCGCCGCCACTTAGTGGCGAATGGCAGTTGTTCCCCGACCCACCGTACCCCCCTCAAACACCTTTGTACAATATGTAATAAGTAGAAC
>JAZEWT010000001.1:23652783-23671586 GCA_036362905.1 Mordacia mordax
GAATTGCGATCTTCAGGTTTTGTTGCAGTTCAAATTGTGTTAATAAAACTAAACAAGCAACAATCACATTAAACAAAATTACAGCAATGTATATCACTCCACAATATTTGCCTGTGCATACAACAACCCACAGTATTTGAATTGTCACAACCTCTGAAGGAACCAACGCGACTCTTGAGCATATTGTTGAAATGTCAATTCCTGCATACATCATACACCTACTCATCACACTTTTTGATACTCTTAACAATATAACAACACAAGCATATGTTGTAACACGTGAATTCTCTTGGTCACATTGCTACCCACGAACGTATTTCAAAGTAACGGTCTCGTTGCAACGGATTTTATACAAATCACAACGTTGTTTCTACGCATATACCAGTCAGAAACATAAACAAGTGACTAACATACAGACAATGCGCTAAGATTCCTTACAAGCACAACAACTGATTCAAGAGCCTAACAGCATGATGCTGAAACACACAGCTCCTCGACTCCATGCGATCCACCAAATGTATTGCCTAATTGCCACCTTTCGATTCCCCATGCGTTAGCGTTAAAGATGGTTTTCTGTTGTCCATTCCGTACGTCAAGCGTTGTGCATGAGTGTAAGACCGAACAAGTTAAGGCTCATGACATCACTCCATCGAGCTGCCAGAACCACCTGCTGCCACGAACTCATGCAAGACATCACAATTGTTATGTTCGAGTGCAAGGTGACATGGACATAATTGTGTGCTTGTTATTGTTGCAGATATGGAACAAGCTTATCTGATATGATGCTTTGTGATGGAATGGCAAGCAGGCATGGCATGCATGGATGCTCAGGTTGTGCATCCCACATGTCTGGTTTTGATTTATAGTGAAATGCACACGACATATAGTCCCCCTTATGTATGATTTCTCTGTCCACGGTTTCACGTACTTGTTGCAGCTACTTTTTGAATATGTTGTCAGAATGTGTTGATATAATTTCATTTGAGTTTAGAGTACAGCTGTGCTGTTACCATGCATGTAAATGGTTGGTAATGCTTTTACAAGATTTTTGAGCATATTTATGTTGATTTGCAGGGTGTAGTGTAGATTGGACAGGTCCTACAATCTGCTTTTTTCACTATCCACCATAACTCTTGTCCTCAATCACTGGATTTTCTATAATGCTGCTGGAGTTTTGCTTGAGTCATGGTATGCACGTATGTGTATTGACGTCACCACCACTAGTGGCGAACGGATGTTATTGTATTGTTTTCAGAATGTGTTTTCAAAATACAGTGACATTGAAGACATCAATAGTAATTTTTAACTTATATGGTATAACTACTGCCTTATTACTGCTAGTACTTGTACATTCCTCTCATGATTTCTTGGGAAACTGCTGAGCACATTCTAATCTGCACGTGGGTGTGCCTTTGTTGCCTAAATGAGGAATCACCCTCTACAGTAGCAGTGTCATTCACAAGCTGAAAAGAAAAATAATTGCATTTATAGAGCGCTTTTCACCCGAGGCTCACAAAGCACTTAAGCAGCATTAATCATGCCAAAAGAAAGTTTCTCACGATGGAGTAATGGAATATATTAAAATATATGTTGTTTAGGGAAGCTCATGAGATCGGTATATGTCTTTACTTTTTTTTACATTGCAGATATTAGTCGTTTGTGATTTCTCTACCTCGAAAAAAATCTAATGGTGTCAGGTGTGGCTGTGTATCATTTTACTATTTTGATTGTGATCTTTAACAATTTTGCTCACAGGACTTCCTCAGTGTGATGCAATTGGGACTAAAATTAACCGTTCATTTATTACGCATCTGAATGTCCTTAAGCAAAGCAAAAGAACTTTGATGATAGAAAAATCTTGCCATGCCATTCCTCAAAAGGTGATACCACAACACCGTATTTTCAGATGCATTACACGGGGCCTTTTTAAAACCGTAACTTTGTGCCTACAAATTATTAATTCATTTATTCTGATATGTTTCCTTCATGAAGTTTAACAACACACTTTTCGATCTAACAATGTTCATGTTCTTTTTTCAAGGATGAAGGACAAGTGTCTCAAACAAGGTTTTTTCAAAATTTTTTAAAAGTTGAGAGAAAAGCTAATGAGCTGTCGATAGTAGATAAAGATAATGGCAGAGACAATCATTACACGCCTGCGAGTGAAACAGTTGATGCTACAATAGCGAACAGATTGTACATCTTTGAGAAGAGTGAGCTGTTGACAGAGAATGAGCCAAGCAGTTGTGCTGATGTAACAAATGGCAATATAGGTCATGCTGGTGAAGATGAGCAGGAGTCGACAGATCATAATGCAGATTTTGCAAATTACTATACTTTTCCCGAGTTCAACAGAAATGTCAACTTTGTGGAAAGTGCAATGCCGGCTGCTGTTGGCGTAGAGTCCGACTCAACTTCCAAATATTCATGCAGTCCTTGTGATAGCCACTTTGAAAGAGTTGTTGATGATAAACACGTGCTAGCTCAAGAGTTCAAGCATGATAGGAAAGAATATAGTTTGCCATCGTCAAAAAGCATCGTGCAAGTTCAACAGAGTTCACGAAAAGTGCTCACTGTAGAAATACACGACAGATGCAAAGACAACAAATTTCCAGGTCGACAGCATGGCGCAGAGTCTGCAACAAACACCGTGGAGTGTACAGCGCAATTCCAAGGTAATGAGGCTTTTAGCATTTATCAATAAAGTTGTGTGAGAACTGGATCAGTCCCTTAAACATTACACTGGAGGTGAAGGTGTTGAATTTAATATGAGCACTTAACACATCTCAAGAAAATGTAGTTAAAGATTAATGATGTTCATGAAAATTGCTCTGAAGTATCACCAGTAACCTGATACCTACCATATGGAAGTGAAACTTCATGAAGGAGAGAGGAGGAATGCTGGACATGACTACTTGAAAGAGCAGCTCTTTAAAGCAATTCTCATATCGAGCTGTGAAAACCTACATGAATAAGTTTATTATTGAGACGAAAACGAATTTTGGTACCGTTCACACTATGCTCTTGCTGCTGCAGTACTGGATGTCGCCATACAAATTGTTACTCAACCAAAAATATCAATACGAATCCATTCTTAGATATGGCAATATGTTCAGGAGCTAAAGGCTGATGTTGAAGTTTGCTAGCCACTTGAGTGCTTCAGGGGAGAGTAAATGGTAGTTTTGCTGTTGCCCAGATTTAATACGTGGAGAATACATTGGCTTATTAAGCGGTCTCCCACCCATCAATACCGGGTTAGACCACTTTATATTTATGGTTTAACCTGCTGGCTATCATGAGGGGAGAGACAAGGGCCTGTACCATCCTCCTAGAGACTAGCTCATGCTTTGCATTTAACAAGGAGATGGTGCATGTCTGAGGCTTCTGGGCCAACGTCTCCCCTAGGGGCTACTGGCAAGTCATATAAGGTTGTGTTCTCACGTGAGAGTAGCAGATTTGTATGGTGATATGTTTGTATTAAAATATTTACTGAAACCCCATGCATCTCACTTTGCCAATATTATTGCAGGTTTTATCAAGTATGTCTAATTGCATGAAAGTACATTTTCTGCAAATGTTTTATTTAGGCTAAAGGTTTTCAATTTGGATAAAGGAAACTACATATTAAGACAACAAAAACGACTTGGGTGGCAGGATAGCAGTGGCAATATATGTGCCTCACAAAGAAAGTCCTGCCTTTGAAAGTTAGATTTCTACCTCTGGCACCTTTCTGTGTGAAGTTTGTGTTTTCTTCCTGTTCTGCTTCAGTTTAGTCCAGGTTTTCCAGTTTCCTCCCACTAGTAAAAACACTTGTTTATTGGCTGATGACCATACATAGCAAGCAGCGTCTGGCAAATGTTGACGCTGGCTGACTGCATTGCTGCCTTCCCCGCACATCTGGTTTCCTAATGCCTCCACAGCTGTGCCTCGTTCATGACGAGGCATGGCATTTGTGCATATCAACAGTATGATTGTTATGCTGAAATATAAAAAAAAATATCATCAAATCTTGACCTTGAAATGTTTAATGAATGATTGAGAGTAAGTGACTTATATGAATTTCAATATGTTGTGTTTCCATTGTGATAAACTTTCAAGTGATTATCTGTTAACAGAGCCATCAACAGCAGCTGGAGGTTGTGGCACTGGTGTGTTTCCAGCAATGGAGCTTGTTTCTCCATCACAAGAATACTTCTTTTGCACAGTGATCAGTATAGGTGAGTCCTTGCTTGGGTTCAGTTTCGTATGTTCTACTCACTGAGAATCTGGTGTAAAGGCAGATGTGTAAAAAGGTTGAATATGTGTGAATGGCAGGTTGTGACGGTGGTAACGTGCACCTTACAGAAAGAAGGTCATGCCCGAAGCAGTTTACTTCCCGTAGTTACACCATTCTCTGTGGAGTTGGTATATTCGTTCCCTGTTTTTTGTGGGTTTCTTCCCACATTCTCCCTTGCCTCCCACAACAAAAATGCTCGTTAATTGGCAGATAACAGGATGGAGTGGCTTATATATTGGCTGTGACAATCCGCGTGGCTGGCTTTTCCGCCGCTGCAGCATCCTCGCACCTCTGAATCATTCTCTTAACGAATACCTTCGACATTGAAAGAATGTGTGCGTTGTAAAGTGTAATTATTAAAATGACGTACCACCAAAAATGTTACCAGACGTGAAGCAGTGTGCGTTACACATGTAATCTGCATTTTTATATGATTATAGGAAAGCAAGGTACACGAGTTTATAATACCAGCAAAGTTCAGATATGTGAATGTTTTAACTAATTTAAAAAACCTACATGAGTACTGCACTTGGTGTGGATGTTCAGTTGAAGAGGGTGGCTGCTCTACCACCTACCTGGAGCCTCCACATCTTTTGTCAATGAACTGTCTTGAGCTGCTTTCTAAGCTGTGTTCCAGTTCAACATCCATGTTGACTCTGTAAAGAGCCATCTTGCAAGGGATCTCATGGCTACTCTTATCTCGGCTTCATTCAATACGTGACATCTGCCACTCATGCAGCCATACTCTCAACTTGGTTTGCTCATGGGGCATATCGGTAACCAACCTGTCCGTCACTGATCCTGGTCTGTCTTATCGCTCGCGCTGTGTGGTTTGATCTTCAAGTACCGCCTCTCATTTCCATCACCAAGCACCAAATCCAATTTTTAAACCTTAACACCCTCACTCCAGACATATTCACTGGAGCAATTAACAGTTCATCACTCTCCGCCTCGGCTCATTCTGCCTCTGATGCGACAGCAGAAACTTACAACAACGTGCCATCAAGCATACGGGATGATTTGGCCCCATTAAGTTCACACTATGTCTCAGGTGGAAAACTATCCCCTTGGTATACTGCTGAACTCCAGGATATCAAGGCATATGCGCGCAGGGCTGAACGAACTTGGAGAAAATCTGGCCTCACCGTTCATGCCCAAGTCTTTAAGGAGCAGCTCATCCATTACAGAAGGCACTTGACTGTGCCTGTACCAACCATTTTTCCACCATTCCGACTGATACCTGTGACAAGACCCAGATTATTTTCTCGACCATTAATCGGCTCCTTTGTCCAACCAGTTACTCACCCTTACCTCTCCACTAATACAGATCAGTTTTTCTCAGAAATAACTGAATCACACCGTATCTCTGCCCAGCCTCCACCACCAACCAATAAATACCTCAATAAATGTTCCTCCATCCACCTTCACCTCAAATCTCCAGGAATTTTCCGAAATAACGGAATCCGATGTCTCTTCAGTTACCAGATCTCGGCCCATAAACTGCTCAATGGACCCTTCCCATCCACAATCATCCAAACAAATTTCAAATTCCTTGCCACATTCATCAGTAATCTCTTAAATAACTCACCTTGGCTCTGGCATCGTTCCGCCAATATTCAAATGTCGCAGTTACCCCTTTGCTAAAAAACCTGGCCTCGATTGCAACATCCCTGATAATTATCGCCCCGTCTCATCTACCTCTCGAAGGTCCTTAAACATACAGTAGCCGCACAACTCCAGAAATACGTTCTCAACAATGACCACTTGGATCACTTCCAATTTGGGTTCAGATTCGGCCATAGTACTGAAACTGCTCTGGTCAAAGTGGTTAGTAACCTCCTTGTTACTGCTGATGTAGGCTTTCTAAGTATTATTGTTCTCCTGGACGTAAGAGCTGCATTTGATACCATTAACCACCTGATCTTAAGCAATTGGAGGATATAGGGGTCTCTGGCTGTGCCCTGCATTGGCTGAAGCAGTTCGTTAGCCTAGGAGGACAAAACTCAGAGATGTCTCCTGTTTTGTCTGGAGTTTCTCAGGGTTCAGTCCTCAGCCTACTCCTCTTCAGCATCTACATACAACCACTTGGCCATATCCTGCGCAGCCTCAATCTCAGATACCATTGCTATGCCGATGACATCCAAATCTATATCCACGCAAAACCATCCATCAATACATCTGGTCTTTGCTTGTCGTCCTCACTCTCAACTGTGAAGGCCTGGCTCAGTTCAACTTTCCTAAAACTAAATGGTGACAAAACAGAAGTTTTGCTTGTCGGAACCTCATTCCAATTGTTTAAGGCTGAACTCATCCAATTGATGCTTAACGACCGGACCGTTGGAGTTGCTAAGGCGGTCGAGGTGTGACTCTTGATTCCTCACTCAGCTTGGAGACACATCAACAAGGTGACGAAGGTAGCGCATTTCCATCTCAGAAATATAGCCAGACTGTTCAACAGCCTGTCACCCGCTGATACTGAAAAGCGAACACACATCTTCATCTTCTCACGAATCCATTGCTGCAATGCACTACTCCCTGACACCCCTGCCTATGTAATCAATCGTTTCCAACTTGTGCAGAATGCGGCTGCTGGAGTCCTCACTCACACACCTATCCACGATCACATACCCTCAGTACTGATGACTCTACTGGTTACCGGTTAAATACCGGATTAAATTTCAGATCCTTCTCACCTACAAGGCTTTCACTGGCGCTTCTCTAATAGATATGTGACCTACTTCAGGCATCCTCAACACGACCACTTCGAACCTCCAATACATGCTTGCTGCATTTGCCCAGATTGCGCCCCTCGTGACGAGCCTTTTTGTGCACTGCTCCCAGACTCTGGAATGCCCTTCCATTGGAGATTCGATCAGCTGAGTCCCTGGGCAACATCAAACCTCATTTCAAAACTTGTTCCTTAAGGCTTTCAAGTCCTCTGGCTAGGACTGTTAATGTGGGCTCACTGTCGGCGTGCTTTGATGATGGCCCTCTCCCGACCCACGTCTGCTCTGGAACATTTATTCCTTTTTGTTTATTTTTTTTGCTTATTTTACGTCCTATAATTTATTGCCACTATTTGACTTTAAAGTTGAACTGTCCTGATGTTTTTGTTCACTTGTCTTTCTCTCCAAAGCTCAGATTTGTATTAAACAAAAACCCCCAAAAAAGTTTTTTTGCTGATTTGCTCTTCTTGTATCGTTGTTGTTGCTGGTGCCTGTCTTCCCAGCTTTGTTTAGCGCTTTTTGACCGTCGGGTGAAAAGTTATCTAAAAGTGCAATTATTATTATACGTGATGTACTCTGTTGCTCAGCAGTATTTGTGATGCCCATTTTTTAAGTTCGATAAAAGGTTCTTTCATTATGCTGAGTATTGTTAGATTTTATGATATTTTTAATGTTTTGCATATGGAGACTACTATCGAACATCTTTTTCAGTCTCTCCAGGAGAATTTTATGTTCACGTCAAAAGTGAATGGGCCACTGATATGGAGCGGATGTGTCAAGATCTTGAGCGACTCTACAATTCAACAGAAAATCTAGAATTGGGTATGTTATGATTAGTGTATCGTGTGCTTTAGATTGCCTACCAGCAGTGTCCACACTCCAGGCTTTCTTGTTCGAAGTAGGTAAGATTTTTGACATGTCGGTGACATTTGCTGCTGACAACTGCTTCGACCGGAATTTCTTCCTGATGTCCTTTTGAAATACTATTAATACTCTGAAGTCTCAGGGTATTCAAATACATGAAAAGTAATAATAATAATGAATTATTGCAATTATAGAGCGCTTTTGACCCGAGGGTCACAAAGTGCTGCACAGAGCTGCGGAGAGAACGGCATGTCAACAACGACATCAGGGCAATTCAACTGAAAGTCAAATAGAATGATGTAACGCCAGTACATCGCCGGGCACATTTTTTAGAGCAATTTACTCAACAGGCCAATGAACGTAGGCAGCAGCGTGTCTTTGGATGCTGGGAGGAAGCCGGAGTAGCTGGCGAAAACCACGCAGGCAAGGGGATAGAACACGCAAACGCCACACCGGCACCCGAACCAGGAATCGAACCCAGGTGCTTCTTGCTGTGAGGCGACAGCGCTACTCACTTCGCCACCGTGCCACCGAATACAGTACGTAAGATTACAGTAGCAGCTTTATATCAACCGTGCCAGTAAAGCTGAAATAATACTTAAAATCCTTGTGTTGTTGTGTGGATTCGAACCTGAAACTCTCGGTGCAGACATCCAAGCCTACATCAAAACATTTGCTCTATTACATTCATTAGCATTGCCCGGTGATGGACTGGCGTCCGATCGTGGATATATCCCTGTCTTGCACCCTCTGTCTGCCAGGATAGGCTCTGGCTCACTGCGACCCCTGTACAGGATTAAGCGGTTCTAACAATGAGATGAGATGAGACATTTATCAGCTAAACCCCTTTGTAACACCTGGCCAAGTTCGTGAACAATTTTCATGCAGTGATATGATCTCTACATGAGATTGTGTGAACGCCATTGCAGAGTTTTACTCCCATATACGTAATCTGGAGTTGTTTGCTTTCCATGTAAGTAGCTCATGTAATGGAGAAGGTAGACGGTGGGTGCAGTGAAACCTTTCCATTGACGACATTTAGAGTATTCAAAGTGTTCAGCTCAGGTTCCCAAAATTGTGCACTGCAGTACACAGTTGACTGATTTCTTGTGATGCTTTTCCATGTTAATCACAGCTCGTTTATTATTTGCATTTGATCGTGCAGTTTAATAGCCTGGCACCTTGCTTTTTTAATAGTTTTCTCCTCAAAGTTATCTGTGCGTCTTCGTCGTCGCTAAGTTTTATTATTCTCTCGTAATTTATTTAGTCTCTTATGATATGTTAGAACACACTCGATAGTGCCTTAAAATTATTTAGACGGTTGAGCCATATGTATACGTCTTGTGGGGTATGTAGCGAGGACGGTACACATGTGTACTTGAATGAAATTGGTATTTTTGAAGTATGCATTACAAAAGCAGAAAGGATGCTATACTTATAAGCGCTGTAGAATGCAATTGCTTATGCTCAGTATCACAAAAGCAGAAGAACATGACTCCATACAATAAAGAAATAAGCACTTTGGAAAAATACCTTAGCGAGTTGTATATTTAACAAATATTTAGCCAGTTCCAGGTAAAATAACCACAAACTGGTAAACAATTCCCTCTCCAGATCTCCTCTCCTTGCAAACATAACCTTTACAGTTCGCTGTCGCAGTATGTAAGTGTATTTTAATATACCAAAACCAGCTGAACTGGATTAAAAACTGGCCAGACCACACTTATTGCTAGGATGGACCTTGTCTTTGGGCCGATTGTCCTGCACCTTTCATATAAATGGTAGGTCATGTGTGGAATAACATTCCCTTTGGTTTTTTATTCTCTTCCAGGTGGTAAGACAGAGGATCTTATTGGGAAAAGTTGCTGCTTACGCATTTGTCCAGGGCAGCGTTGGTTCCGTGGCCTGGTCACCATGGTTAGCCCGCACAGTCAGTATGCCCCAGAGCAGGTGCAGGTGCTGCTTGTGGATCTTGGTCAAGCTGATTGGTTCCCACGGTAACAAGTTTTTGTGAGCATACTTCTAAGCTTAAACCGTACATTATCAAAATTAGAAGTTAAAGTATTTTTTTTCATTTCATATATTAAACACAATATAGATTTGGTTTACACATTGATGGATGAAGTTCTTTTCTAATCTATTTAAATCACTTTAAAAGTTCAAAAAATTATTGAGTATATACTTTAATGAAACTATACTAGTTGCCATATTGTAACATATTATAGTCTATTAAGATTTGTTGCATTATTATTTGCTATGCTCTCATTGGTGCTCTTTTAGATGAATCTATTACATTTCTACAGGTTTGAAGTGAAAAAACTTAAACCTGAATTTGAGAAATATCCAGCATTTGCTCAAAGATGCTCCCTGTTCAACATCCAACCCACAGAACAAAGTCAGTAAGTGGTGCTTGTTGTAAATTAAGCTTAATGTATGCATATACATTTGTAAGTCATCGTTTATGTATGTTAAACATTTTCAAGCCACTTCAAGAAGCATATACAGAGTAACAAGGCCATTACAAATAAAAAAAACTCACCATTACATTGACACAACAACTATAAAGTGCTTTTTTTCCTTTGAATGGTATCAATTTTCACCGTACCAAGTCCCCTGTCTTTATCATCCCTTCTACCACACAACACTTAAGGAAATCTAGTAATCATGCACAGTTCCTGGTCGTCGTCCAGCAGATTGTCCTGACTTTCCTGCTGGTGATGGCTTTATTAGCCCGCTGTTGTAAAGTACTTATTATTGTTGGCATCAATGTAAAAGGTCCAGTGTGTGACAGTCACGTTTGTTCAGTGGCAGGAAGTGGACCCAAGATGCTCTATACAAATTTGGCCAAGTGACTGACTACAACAAAACCTTTATGGGCAAAATCTGCAACAGAAGGTAAATATAGACAATTACCTTTATTATGCTTATTATATGCATAAAGTACACTTTGCATAATCAGATATTAAGCATGGTGCCATTGCCATATAAAGTGAATACACCCAATTGGACTGAGAATGAATCTTAATAGCTTTTATTTTCAGGATAACTGTGTCGAATGTTAATTCGCTCCATCAGATGTTTGCTAGGTAATGGCTGATCATACGGTCACCTGTTGTGTCCAGTGTGGGAGATGAGACATTGCAATAGAGAGAAAAGTCACGCTAGACATGGTTATCGACGCGGCTGTGCCAAGAGAGCAGCTTTTCGAAGCAATCATCAGACATGGCTATCTCAAAAGAATAGGAATTGGACAAATTTTCATTGGGTTTTAAAAACCTGTATCCCAACTAACTTGTTAATTGTCCAGTTGTGCCAATTGTCCAATAAGGTAAGTACGCAGCTGTTGTAAGATTGCACGTCAATATGTTTTGTAACTTGAACTTTTACTGTCAATGTGTCACATGCACATTCTTAGGTGTGCATTAAACTATTATTCAGCCAGTTCTTTTTGTGTACTCTGCAGAACTTTGCTATCTCGGGCAAAGCAATTGATCACACATTGACATATGTTTGCGTACCACTGTGACATTTGTGAGCTGTTTTGTTTTTCAGGATATAAATTTCATGTTTTAATGTCATAGTGAAGCACATTAATTACTTATTGAATAATTAAGTTTACTTGCACCATTTGATAATATGCCGTGACACCATGTACCTTGCAAGCTTGGACAAATATACATCGGTATTTGTGGTATTAAGTGTTGCTAATCCTATTACTTTTACTGTGCATTAGTGTTTCAGAAGGACTTGATATTGTGCTGCTGGAAACCTCAAATGACCGAATCGTCAATGTGAATGAGTTGATGGTTCACTGGGGGTATGCTACATACAATGAAATGCCACGAACCACTGAGAATTTGAGCCACTCATTAAAAACACTGTCGTGTAACCTGCAAAAACATTGCACATACAAGAGTCTCCAAAATCTTGGCATTGTGAGGAGCAAGGGTGAAAAATTGGCTAAAAAGCCATATGAAGTAATTCAGAAGGCTCCTGACAAGATTGGTGTAGTAATGAAGCACGGTAAAAGTCGCTCATCTAATGCTTTACACTGTGGTAAGCAATGCATCATGTTTACTAGACAATGTTATAAACGATTGCTTACCAAGGCTGGTTTTTTTGGATAACCGTGTCGAGCAGTCCTCTCATTTGCGATGTTTCCCCTCCTGCTTTGGAGGCATCTTCAGGTGTGCTGTGACTGCTATGTATAAATGTGCTGTGTTGTGTGCTGACATCAGCTGATTTGCAGCACCACCAGCATTTCTGTGGCTCTTCGTCAAGCTTCCTACCCTCCAAGGTCCCTCTCTTCTCTCTTCCTGGGATCCATTGGCTTTCTCACATACTTGAACCAATTTAACTTTCTGATCTCATCCCTAATTTAACATTCATTTTAAATTTCATTTTTTTGTAATGATTGCCGAGTTGTTTTTAGGGCTGGAATTTTTGTTGTATTGTTTAGAGGTTTTCTTTAAAGGCTACTATTACCTCTAGTTAATTTGTTGGTCCATTAACTATTAATTTAAAGCTCGCTGCCATATTTGGCTGTTTTCTAATTTCTTGTTTGCGATGCATTTTTTTGGTGTCTTGTGAATCATTATTGCTTCACATTAATCTTGGGCCCTTTGTGCATTACAGCTAGTAAACGCATGTTTTCAAAATTGATTGTGTGTTGTCTATGCAGTGTGGGCTGCCCTTTTCCATTTCTCCTTATGCAGCAAACGCACTGCAGCTACGTGCTGTTCCTTTGTAGTGTTGATCTTTCTGTTGGTTTGACCTATATAAACTCGTTCACAATTGCTGCGTTGTATGCAATACACACCTGTCTGCAGTGGCAATCATTCTTTGGGTAATTTGAGCACATCCTGTACCTTTCAATAATAAGTCTTGCCGCGAAAACCTATATCAGTGCAATATTTTAACGTTGCATACAAAATGTGTACCTAAAAAGTATTGAAAGAAAGTAATACTTCCTATTTTTTACACCTAGTTTTTATTTCTTCCTCTTAAATATTAGCCATTAATTTTGAGCAACTGAAAAAAATCTGAATATATAAATGGAAAAATAATCTATATAATGGCAATCATTCTCCAATACGACAATGCCAAAAACCCATGGGCCTGAATATCTGAGTCTGATGGAGAGGGTAAAGTGTTCTGTCCCACCCACCATGCAACCAAGATCTATAACCAAAATATTTAGATCTGTTTGGCCCAGTGGAAAATGCTCTCTATGTGCATTATTTTGAAACTCTACTCTTTTTAAACAGTTACATTATGATTATTGCTTCCAAAAGCTGCTCTTTCTGTATAGCCATGTCGATCGCTCATTCTCTTCGCGACATTTCGCCTCCCATGTTTCAGTATCGGAATGTTCCACGGGCTCCAGCTCTGATGCGAGAATTACGCAAGCGGTAGCGCAACACATGGGGGACACGGACGACTGCGTCGCGCTAAACAGCTGGGATCCACGTGCTCAGGATTTCCTCTCAAGAAGGAACAACTATGCTGTTTCACCGGACGACCTCAGTGTGGCGATGACGGGCCGTGCGGCCCCCAGCCATAAACGCTGTCAGTTATGGCAGCGTGGGCGATGCACATATGGTGATAGGTGCCGCTTTTTGCATTGCTTTCCTGGTGAGCAGTGTTGCAGGAGAGAATTGTGGAATGAGATCAGTTTATTTTGGCAGTCGGTTTTGCTGGCAATTTTTCTAAAACCGCAGGTATAAAAGGGAGCACTTAATATGTATTGTGCATTTAGTTTATTTTCTTAAAAGCATTTGCTATCTTATATTCTATAATATTATTTATTTTTACGACTTATCTGTTCTGAATCATGCCTAATCCTTCTAAATTGTTTATCATAAACAGGCTTTTAGAATCTGAAGGAATCATTTTAGAAGGTTGAGAAGCTTTTACATTTTCTCCAACCAGAACAGTTGTCTACATTTGTATACTCAAGAGTGGCTTTACTTTTATGTTTTCTTGGACAAACTATATTCACAGTGAAATTTGAAAAGCTTTCAGTTATAAGATAATTTGAGTTGAATCTGAAGGATCTTTTCATATTCGTAAAATAGTGAATGTCTGTCTTATAGTTGAGTGCTGGAAAAGTGGTTAGCAAACTGCTCCTAAACCAGTTACCATATTTTGATTCCTGACCACAGATAACATCTGCGTCAAATATCTAAACTGGTTCTGGGCCTTTCCCAAGGTTGGTTAAGACTTAAGCGAGTATCTGGGGAAATTTTTTACATCAGCTCTTTGAAGACAATAGCAGCCATGTGTGTTAATTGATCACACCACCCCCTCGTATATCGTGGTGCAATTGGGTGATTGCTAATAGCATCACATTCAAAGGTCTTTATTATAATAGATTTCTTTGTCATTTGTACATGAGCGTATCAGGACTGCTGTCATTTGCATTGCATGTCATGAGAAGTTTTAAAGGAGTTTGACTTCGATATAGATGCATTCTGGAACTTATGTTGAAAGCACGAGTGAGGTTCAGTGGTTGTTTTAAAAAGCACTCCTATTTTTGATTGGGAAAATATTGCAGTGATTTTTTTTCATGTTTTCTGTTTGGTTGATTTTTCTATTGTTATTGCTGTATGGGTGGCATGTTGCTGTGATGAGGTGTTACATGCTTATAGTTTCCTCTTCATTATTCTTGGTAATTTATTTTATGTAAACGCTATAAGCAAGTATTTTTTTTATAACAGTGGCATTTTTGTATACCAATCATAATAGTGGTATGGAGATCAATTGTTCAAAGAGTGATGGGGAGTAGTATGGAGAAAGGTTGTGTAGTGTTTTCTTAGTTGACGTTCGGAGTGGTTTTTTGCAAAAATGGTTGAATTTTGTACGTGTTGTGTTGAGGTTCGATTCCTCTAATAGAGTTTCTCTTCGCTATGTTTTTATAGGATATAATTGGGGGAAAATATTGTTGGAAGTCCTCTGGCTAGGACTGTTGTTGTACTTGGATAATGGCTGCCTGTTGACTTTTAGATGCTCAGGAACTTATTCATTTATTTGTTTAACAATTATTTTATCTATTATTTTACGTCCTTCACTAATATATAGTCATTATTTTACTATTAATTGATTTACTCTGATGTTATTCTTGTTGACATGCCGTTTTCTCCACAGCTATGTGCAGCACTTTGTAACCCTCTGGTGAAAAACACTCTTGAAGTGCAAATATTATTATTATGTCCTGACCAACAGATAACATCATGGAAGACATGCAGAAGGTGTACTGCAAACCATTTAATGTGCAGCTGCCCCATCAAGGATCTGTGGTGTCCCTTTTCATCACTAGTATCCAGAACTTGTGTCACTTTTGGGCGTGCCTGACCCCTGAAAAAGTGTCACATGGCACAAAGATGGTTACAAGTGAGTTTTGCTATGCTACATTTATTGAAATTGAATAGCATTAAATAATAACATTCCTTAAGTCAATAAAACATCCTTGGTTTGTGGCCTTGGAAAAGGCTTACGACCATGTGTCCCAAGGGGTTCTGGAAGTACGGGGTACCGGGGCCTTTATGACGCGCCATTCGGTCCTTGTACAACCAGAGTGAGCGCTATATTTGCATCCTTGGCATTAAGTCAAGCCAGTTTGTAGTGGGTGTTGGACTCCATCAAGGTTGTGCCTTGTCTTCTATTATGTTCGTGATTTTCATGCACAGGATATTAAGGCGTAGCCGAGGACTAGTGTATTCAGTTTTGGGTATGAGGTTGGTAGCTCTTTTTTTTGCAGATGATGTTGTCCTCTTTGCTTCATCAGGCTGTGATCTCCAGCGTGCACTGGAATGATTTGTGGCTGGAGATGAGAGCATCTCCAAATCTGAGGCCATTGTTCTTGCTCTGAAAAAAGATGGATTGCCCCTTTTGGCTAGAAAGTGAGCAGCTGATCCAAGTGGAGGCGTTCAAGTATCTCTGGGTTTTATTTACGAGTGAGGGCAAAATGGAGCTTGAGATTAACAGATAGATGGGGACTGCTTCTGCAGTAATGCAGGCATTATGCCAGACCGTCGTGGTGAAGAGGGATCTGAGTTGGGGGGGGGCAAAGCTCTCAATTTACTGGTCAATCTTCATTCCGACCCTCATCTATGGTCATGAGCTTTGGGTAATGACAGTGTGAAGTCATGGATACAGGTGGCTGAAATGAGGTTCCTCCGTAGGGTTGCGGGGCTCAGCCTAAGAGATAGGGAAAGGAGCTCAGTGATCCCGGAGGATCTCAGAATAGAACCACTGTTTCTCCGCATTGAGAGGAGCTAGTTAAGGTGGCCCGGCCATTTGATAAGAATGTCTTCAGGACGCCTCCCTTTGGAGGTATACCAGGTATGGCAAACTGGGGAGACCCTGGGGCAGACCTGGGACACATTGGAGGGATTATATTGCTCAGCTGGCTTGGGAATACCTTGTAATCCTCCAGCAAGTACTGGAGGAAGGTGCTAGTGAAAAGGACGTCTGGGCTGCTTTGCTAGGCCTGTTTATTCCGCGACCCCGACCCGGATAAGCGGCATGACGATGGATGGTACTTTCAAAGACACTTTTTTTAAGTGTGTTTTTATATGTAATTCCGAAGGTTTTCAACTATTACTTTGCAATTAAATTATTCGTTGATATGTGAAATATATTCATTTTCTATTGTAGAGGTTCTCAACCTGTTGCAACCCAAGGCCCAATTGGATATGATCACCATGGAACGCTAGGTGGAGCTTGCAGCCCACTGATGCTTCACGACCACCGGTTGAGAATGCTGGCTTTCGAGGTCTATGTGGCAGAGGCCCCTTCATCATCAGTGACATGAGAAAGGAGTTGCAGGACTGCATCTTCACCCCTTTTGGCTTTGTTTTGCTACTGCAGATGAGTACAGCAAAGGGGTGGTGGATGCTGTGGTCTCACAGCATTATGACCTCGAGACATATCAAGAAATGATGGTCGACTTGCAGGAATATTATAGCAAGTATAGCTTCCATGAAGCCTCGGTGACGCTGCCAGCGCTGGGTGAGCTGGTGGTTGTGCTCCTGAACTCCGACAATAAGTTCTACCGCGCTCGCATGTGTGAGCTGCATTCGTTACCTTTTGAGGTTAAGGTAAGGGTTAAGGTCTCTCATTGTGCTTCTGCACTTCAAACTTATATTGCCTGTGATGTGTCTTATGCAGAATGTGTATGTTTATTGCTATGTTATTTTAGTATTTAAACTTTCACCAATGTTTTGTTTAATTCAAGGTGGTTCATGCTTACCTTATAGTCTTCTTTTTGCCCTGCACTGGTCTCTTGCCTTATTAAAGACCGTTTGTCACTATTTTCATAGTAAAGTTTCTCTTAGTAAATGTGTCGAGATAATTGTATTTTGAACAATGGGAGTGTTCATTTAGGACAAACTCAGCTGTAAAGAGTACAGCCTACCTGTGGTGTGTAACCACACACTCTTATTGGCAGAGGTGTAATGATGCATTTATTAATGTAGAGAGGAAATGCAGTCCAAACACAGGATGGTTTCAATAACAATATAAGCTGCTGTCTGGAGTCTGTGAGTCTCCTATTTACCAATCATCAGTCCCTGCTATGGCTGCCTGTAGGTGTTGTGGTGTCAGCAAAGTTGTGATCATCTTGTAACTGTTTTATGTTGCAGGTGTTTCTAGTGGACATGGGCAGAATGGAGTGCGTTCTGCTGTCGCAGATCCACACTATGAAGCCAGAATTCCTTCACATGCCTTTCCAGGCCCTCGAATGCAGCTTGCATGGTGTTACTGTGACGGAGGCAGGGATGAGCAAGTTAGCGAGGTAAATGTCAGCAGCAGTGCGTCAGTGAATAGAAAAACTGTGATGATTAATTATTTAACGTAGACAGAAAAGACTATGAACCGCAAACAAGAAATGAGAATAAAAGTCAGCCACACCTGGAGGCCAGTTATTGAAGTCAACAGTGCACAGCTATAGAGCTGTGAAATGCTCAGTTTGATAGAACTGAGCAGGCTTTCACGAGATGCAGGCTAGTAGGTGAGTCAGAGGTGGAATTGGCTTGGGTTAATGTGATTCCGGTGTGTGAACAAGACAATCGAACCCTTTCAAATGGACCCCGACCTTCGTCCATTGTTCCTGGAATAAAGCAACGCTATAGAAGAGACTTAACACATACATAGTACCTACATATAAATAAGAGTCGCACACGACACACACACAGCGCCTGAAGATGCCTCTAACATGTGAGGCGAAACGTCGCGGCTTCCCGAGAGACCAGTTTTTCAAAGCTTATTTGCACATTTTTCCACAAGCAAAATGGACACTTTGAAAGGTGTTTTTGATGTTTTAATATTTTAAACCTGTATAATTGCAAGAAATGGTAAAACATTTTTAAAAAGTATTTTTTACACATGTTCACTGGCAAAAGTACCCATACCTTTTAGATTTGTTTACTTGTATGTGATTATGGTTAAAACTTTCAAGGGAAACATTTTAACCTTAAACACCTTGCCGTGGATTGACAAATGGTTCGTTATCTGTTATGTGAATTAACTTCCACTTGGTTATGGGTCAGGAGTAGCTGACCCATAAAGAAACTAGTCACGACAAATGTGAACATCCCACCACTGATCGACTGTGGCCATTAGAGGAGATTACAACGCCGAATCAACATGAGCACTGAGATAGCTTTGACTTTTTGTGCCTCTTACAACATTTTATTCTTTGTTTAAAAATCATCAATGGAATGTCACATGGTGGGAAATGGTTTAACTTTTATAACAGTACAGCATCCCCCGACATACAGAAAATATATATGGATACTCTGTACAATGAAAATTAGTAATTGGGGACAATTTTGATACATCCATCCATCTTCATCCGCTTTATCCGATGCCGGGTCGCGGGGGCAGCAGTCTAAGCAGCGATGCCCAGACTTCCTTCACCCCAGACACTTCCTCCA
>JAZEWT010000001.1:23673600-23690249 GCA_036362905.1 Mordacia mordax
AACCTCCCGCACGAGCTCAGGCTCCTTCCCCCCCAGCGAGGTGACATTCCATGTCCCTATTGCCAGAGTTTTGGTCCAGGGATTTGGTCGTCGAGGCCCCCCTCCACGACTGCTACCCAGACCACATTGCACCGGCCCCTCACGGACCTTCCTGCGGGTGGTGAGCCTAATGGAAGCAATAAAGACACGTATTGCTTAATACTCATTTCACCGTGTAAGTTATTTACTGCATAAAATCTCCAGGATCTAAGTGTTAATTATGATCTGTTTATGTAAATATGAGGGGGTGGGTGAGAAGGGCAGCCATTGGTGCGGTGGTTCACACGACCAATCCACGAACACGGTGACCTGAATTCAATTCCCAGCCATGGCTGACATCTGTGGCAAAATATAGCATTAACCAATCCTCCAGTAGGCTCACCTTCCTGCGGGTGGTGAGCCTACTGGAAGATTTTGATACACGTAATTTAAATTTACTGTAAAAGAATTGTTTTGTCTCATGTATTATGCTGTACTCTTTAACATTCTGCCATATTCAAATCATTAACTTGGATGTGTGACTAGTTCACATTTTTTAAATCCATCTTAACTTTGTTTCTTGCTGTTTGTTCACAGTGCAAGCTTTAAGGAACTGGTCTTTGAGAGAAGGCTAGTTGCCCGCGTGGAAAGCGTGTCGCCTCTGCACATTGTGTATGTCACTGCATACATCAAGCGTGATGGCTGCAAACAAGAGCTCAACTGCTGGCTGGTGCAGCAGGGTTGGTGTCAGACCATACCCTCAACTCGTAGGCAGGTGCCTGCAGAGACACCCTCTACATTTAGAACCACGCTGGAGTATCTAATGGTTCCTGGCTAGCCATCTTCCGCTAGTCATGGGTAGGGGGCAGTGCAGGTCTAACCTTTCGACTTGTGCCGCGATCCATACTGTGACTTGATAAAATATCGCTTGTATCTGCAACTGGACAAGATATGCTTTCATTTCACTCTAGACCCAGCCTGATCCTCTTTGATTGGACCTCCAGATGAGCAGTTCAATCTGACTTGCTTTTATTAGACCCCTTAGGCAACCTGCTTTGATTGGACACCTGACCTGAACCTGCAAAAAATAAGTGTTTTGTTTTCTAACTTAGAATAAGTTGCCAGTTCTGAAGCACTAGCTTTTAATAAATCCGGTGCTTCTGCTACAAAATATTGAATCTGAAAAGTTTAACCATATATGGTACACGTTGCTGGAAAATTTGTACATAGTGTCTGTTATCTGTATTTCGATGTGTCTATATCTTTGGGTCTGCATGTATTGGAAGCTCCAGCTGCAAAAGCTTTTGCCATATTACATGATCACGGTGTATTGAGCCTGTTGCAAGGACTGGTGATGTCAATGCTAATTCATGGTGAATGGCAGCTGCTGCATGTCTGTGTGTCTATCTGTGTATGTAGGTGTCTGCGTATCTGTATTTACGTACCAAGGAGGCAAAATAGATCAAGAAAGCAAACCTTTGTTAGAATTTATTGTTAAATTACAGTAGGAGAAGGATGCCTTCTAGGTACCATAGCCTAAAGGACATTGGTGACAATGGTCTTCCACACATTTCTGCGCTTTGAAGTTCTGAGAATGTCCATTGTTAATATGTTCATCTTGATAGATTCTTGACATAAGCCAATGTCTGTCGTCCACGAGCTCTCTTAGCTTCAATTTTGCAAGTTATAACCAGTTGTTAAATTTCCTCTTTCCTCATAATATTGTTGAGAAACTTCCACTGTCTCTAATGTCATTCAACACCTTCCTGAATCTTATTCGTAACAAAATTTCTTCATATGAGATGTGACTTGTCCAACGTTTTGATGCATATATGAAAACAGGTATAACATAACAATCGAAAACTCTTAGTTTCGTCCCCATAGAAATTTTATTAGCATATTTTTCATTTTGAAAAAGCACTCTTTGGCCAGGGCGGCGCGGTGGCCCAGTTGTTAGCGCTGTCGCCTCACAGCAAGAAGGTCTCGGGTTCGAATCTCTCGGCTCGGGTGCCTTTCTGTGTGGAGTTTGCATGCTCTCCCCATGTCCGCGTGGGTTTTCGCCGGGCACTCCGGTTTCCTCCCACAGTCCAAAAAGCATGCTGCTACATAGGTTGATTGGCTCGCAGGCTAAATTGCCCCGCAGTGCCCGGCGATGGACTGGCGTCCCATCGTGGGTATATATCCCTCCTTGCGCCCTGTGTTTGCCGGGATAGGCTCCGGCTTCACCGTGACCCTGTATAGGACTAAGCGGTTTCAGACAATGAGATGAGATGAGACTCTTTGGCCATCCCTATCCATGGTTTTATTTCTTGATCACATTTACAATCTGATGGTATCCAGTTTTCCAGATGATTGAATTTATTGACGTTACATTTTCATTACCTATTTTGATGTTGCATACAGGTACGCTTTTCTGCTTTGAAATACCATGCATTCTGTTATCCTAGAATTGATAGTTTTAAACCCTTCTCACTTTTACTAACAACCTTATACAGAGTTTCTCGCAGCTTCCCCTCTGAATGATTTGCTGTATGAGAATTTATCTTCTCATCTCATCTCATTATCTGAAACCGCTTAATCCTATATAGGGTCACGGTGAGCCGGAGCCTATCCCGGAAACACAGGGCGTAAGGCAGGAATACACCCGACGAAGAGACGCCAGTCCATTGCCGGGCAATGCGGGACAATTTTAGTCTTTGAGCCAATCGACCTATCCAGGAGCATGCTTTTGGACTGTGGGAGGAAACCGGAGTACCCGGCGAAAACCCACGCGGACACGGGGAGAGCATGCAAACTCCACACAGAAAGGCACCCGAGCCGAGAGATTCGAACCCGGGACCTTCTTGCTGTGAGGCGTCAGCTCTAACCACTGGGCCACCGCGCCACCCGAGAATTTATCTTAAGAGCTTCTGTTCAGGATAGTCTTGTTAAGCGTTTCTTTAGTCCTTCGCGATGTTACGCCTTCCACAGTGAAGACATTTGGCTTTTGTCAGGTGTAGCTTAACAGAAAAAAGAGCTTTAGCATACTTAAACATTCTATTGATGTAGGTTTTCACGCCTCGATGCATGATGATTGCTTTGAAAAGCTGCTCTCTTGGGACAGCCGCGTCGATCACTCCCTCTCCCTCCATCACCTTAAACAGTTAAATTAACTGGCAAAATGTCCAACTGCTTCTTCACTCTATACACTTTACAGTGGCCTGGGTCATATGGTTCTACCGACACTGAACCCCATAAACTGCTCTTTGCAATTCACTATGGGGTACCATTGACTCCATTATTTGGCAGTTAACGGCCAGCGTATGATGAATGTAACCTGATGCCTTCCATGAACTGCCATCCTCAAGTTTTGCTACTGATCCATAAACTGGGCCTGTTTTACAGGAAATTCACAGGAACCGGTCTCAAATGGTACAGAATTTCACATTTGGTACAGACAGTTGTCATTTAATACTTTTAGCTTAGTGTTGCATTTAATAATTAGGTTTGCTGATAAAAATATTATAGCCAATTTTCTGTATACTACAATTCTGTATTTACTTATTTCCATTTTGACCGATTTGAGGGAAGCCAGCAGTGTTCGTATCATTTTAGTTCGTTGCACAGACTTAAGCTTACGTCTGCTGTGTTAATAAACATTGCAAGTTAAATGGGTTAAAAAAAGCCGTTGTGAATATGTTAGAATAATAAAAATGTTAGTGCATGAATTACTGGTGATATCCACTTCTTGTTGTTTGTGATAATGCATTGGCTTGTGTTGTAGCCTAGTATTTTCTTGCCCTTTCATGTTCAAACCTCATGTCAAAACACTGCTGGATGAGAGCCTATGCCGTGCAGGCCTTAGTGTTATAAAAACATATTAACCCAAAAGTTTTTATTATATATTTCTTAGAACCACAGAGTCAAACCGTAAACCATTAATGTTTTAAAATTGAAACTGCAAACCGAGCACAAATATTCTGTTGCTCTGCAATTAAATACACTCTGTTAACAAAAACAATAAGATGGTACTTTATAGTCTGGATGTCCAGACTAACAATGGTCACGGTCTTTTGGCCAATTTCAGTGACCTGGTACACCACAGGGTGTTTTAGCTGGGGTGTCCGTAACAAGGACGGCGAAAGCATGGAACTCAGCAGTTTGCACAAGGCCACGTGAAACGATTGCAACAACTAATGAGAAATAAAGAGTGAAGGCTTAATTATTTCATCTCATTATCTGAAACCGCTTCATCCTATATAGGGTCACGGTGACCCGGAGCCTATCCTGGAAACACATGGGCGTAAGGCAGGAATACACCCGACGACGGGACGCCAGTCCATCGCCTGGCATTGCGGGACAATTTTAGTCTGCGAGCCAATCAACCTATCCAGGAGCATGCTTTTGGACTGTGGGAGGAAACCGGAATAACCGGCGAAAACCCACGCGGACACGGGGAGAGCATGCAAACTCCACACAGAAAGGCACCCGAGCCGAGAGATTCGAACCCGGGACCTTCTTGCTGTGAGGCGTCAGCGCTAACCACTGGGCCACCGCGCCGCCCGGCTTAATTATACTTTACAATTTAACCAGTCCCGCTGTTTGCATCTCTCCATCAGCATCTTAGTTTGTGTCCATTTGCATCTCCATTTTAATCAATGTTGGTCTGTACATCGACATTTGCGTTTCCGTTTGAAGCTACCTCCAGGCGAGTGTTGCCTGAGACAGCGGAGAATGAGAAAATATCCCATAAAGGCTGTGCGAGACGTCTGTTTGGAAGACTGCTATGTCATTGGTATTGCATCATCTCCCCAAAGCCTTCGGCACAAGTTAAGGATTAGTGTCAACATTATTGCATGTTTCATTGTGAAAATGCACACGTAGTGTCACTAGAATACTGAAACAACATCCAGAGGAAGCTCAATCTGGCAAATCATGATCCCAATGACGGCAAACTGGGACAGAGTTTGGCATTTCATTACGTGGAATTTACCATCACGACCAAGTCTAAATCTGGCGGCGCAGTGGTGCAGTGAGTACAGCTCGCCTAAAGTCCGCGGTTCGCTTCCCGGCTCGGCTGCCTTAGTGTGGTGTTTGTGTGTTCTTCCCGTGTCCAAGTGGGTTTTTGCCAGACTTCCACCCTCCAAAGCCACGCTGCTGGCCAGGTTAATTGGCCTGCTGAGTAAATTGCCCCCAACCCCCCCGCCCTCCCCCCAAAAAGGGCCCCTTTGATGTACTGGCATCACATTATGAGTATAGCTCTGCCTTGCACTGTCTGCCGGAATAAGTTCTGCCCCCTGCGACACTGTACAAAATTAAGCGGGTACTGAAACTGAACTAAGTCTTAATCACAGTCTTTGGAGTTGGAACGTTTAAGTTCAACACATTTAAGTCGGAGCTCTGAATGCAAGATCATGGGAACTAATTTAGATTGCGAAGGTTTGTACGCAATAAAATAATCTGTTGACGCAAAACTGTCGTTAAAACCCTGCCGCTTAGGTTAATTGACCTGCTGACTAAATTGCCCTCGGTATCCTGTTGTGGATTGGTGTCCCATCCTAGGTATAAGCCTTGCTCTTGTGCTCTTATCTACCGATGTAGATTCCAGTCCCCCCCTGATCCCGGATTAGCTAAAGCCAGCACTGATAATGTCACCACTGCCGCTGCCGGGCGCTCTTGAGCGCCAATGTTCTCTCGTTACCTTTGGGAATGTGCGCAAGGGAGGGGAGAACGGGTTCGGTTATTTGTGATTTTACCACACACGAGATATTAAATCTGATCAGTCTTTTGGCGGGGAATACACTTTTATGCCCCTTGTGCGCGGAGATGTTCACTGGCATTAAGCACCGTGACAATTGGAATTTTATTTTCTTGTAAAACAAAAGGAGTGCCCTTGACCACATTTTTTGGTGATGCACAAATAATTTGG
Source organism: Mordacia mordax (assembly GCA_036362905.1). Classification (NCBI taxonomy): domain Eukaryota; kingdom Metazoa; phylum Chordata; class Hyperoartia; order Petromyzontiformes; family Petromyzontidae; genus Mordacia; species Mordacia mordax. The sequence continues at coordinate 23,679,527 of JAZEWT010000001.1, forward strand.
CAGGGGTGCACAAGCATATGATAAACACACACTTATCAATACCTGACCGGTAAAGTGAAAGCAATAGGTAACGTTGCAAGCAATGATCCTTTATAACAATTAAGAAGGGTCATTACCTGAAACGTTACCTGTTTTAAATTAAAGGCAGTGTTTTGATGATTTTTTTAATCGATTGCTTTCTATGCCAATGCTAATTTTAAAATTGCTCTCCAAAAACTTCATTTGGCAGTGATTTTAAATTGAGTTGAAGCTGTACGGCCACCAGATGTCAGTATTGTTATGTTCTAAGGCTTGCTGTTTGCCGACACTGCTGTTTACCCGAAGCGCCTGCTCGGTCTTGCTTACACAAGTTGTGGCTTGTCACCCTTGTTAGTTAACACATTTATATTATCCAATTTCACCTTCAATCTAGTAATTTGTACTGGCACACAATTAAAACTGGATAACTGCAATTTACAGAACTTTATGCTGTAATACTTTATAATTCAATCTCTGAAACCGAGTCATGTTTAGAGTAATGTGCTGCAATAATTATGTGGAGTTGGGGCTTTTGGGGACGGACAGTACGAACGGACAGTACGATTACGAGACCCGTGACTCATCTCAGCCTCGTGTTGTTGACTCATGTAATCCCGTGATGGTGAGCTGTTGTTTACTCATTGTCCCATGGTGTTTGCATGATGTCGACTGCTTGAGGTGAGGGGGGGGAACGGCGGTGATTGGTGGGGAGAGAGACGACGCCTAGAGACACAGGGGGAACAGTGGTGATTGGTGGAGAGAGAGATGATGACTGGGGACCGAGCAGCGGGCATTTATAAGTCAGTAGTCGAGCCAGGAGTCGGACGGAGATTGGGGAGACGAAGAGACGTTCAACATGTAGGTGGCTGCTCGTGTTTGTTACGCCCGGGCCCGCGTCGCTGTGTTCCAATAAAGCATCACAAGTCAAGAAGTCTCTGCTCGCTGGCTGAACGATCGCGGAGTGAATGCCGATCCCTGCCGTGGTGTTACCGCCAAGCCGTCACGAGTCCGCGGTCCAAGTTGTACCACAACTATGTTTCTTCTTGTAAAGCATGTAGCACATAGTTACTGCAGTAAGTCTATTAAGTCTGTTGAAATCACCCTTGGTTTTTGGATTTGAGGTGTTTTTTGTTGGATCTAAGACAATGTGAACTATGGGTTCTTGATTTAAGATAAGGGGGAAGTTGACGGCATGAGAGATTTGATAATTTATCAAAAGTAAGAGATATAAAAAAATATTTTTACTTGGTATCATACAGATTTGCAGAGTACCTCAACAAGGTATTCAATATTTGGTTGTAAAATAAGAGCTAGATGCTGTACCTCTAATAAAAATCCATCTCTGCTCTTACGATACATTTAGGCGTATGTAGCACACAACTGAGAAAAAACCTGCAAAGAAATCATAGAAACGAGGTGGTCATCAGGAGTAAACGTAAATTCTTGAAAAAAATCGTGACTCGTAAAATTGTATAATATAAATGTGTGTCAATTAACAAAATTGCTGGGAATTGTAACCCGCCTGTTTAAAGCTAAAAATTATGTTACATAGAGTATAGTACTGTAATGCCATGGTTTTCACGCACCCCACACCAAACAACAACATAGAGGCCTACATTGGTGCACCCTGAGACCAGGATTATTGGCTTTAGACCAGGACCCCCGCTAGGAGGGATAAATTACAAGGTTTCTCCCAAGTTGTGGAAATTTGGTTCAGCCGGGCTGGGGGCACCGTCAAGGGCCAGGATCCAGCGTAGGACACCCGACTGACCAGTTAGGAGCAGAGATACTGGTGGGGGGGGGGGGTGGTAAGAAGAGGACCAATGGGAGATGGGGATGCTGGCGATTTGCTGGATGAATCAGAGGGAGAGGAGCATCTGACTCGGGCTTCAGGGAGGACGAGGGGCCGCAGGAGAGCTGGCGTCCAAGTGGGTGTGGGAAGAGTCACTATTAGACGGTGGGGAGATGATCGTTGGGCACACGGAGAGAGAGAGAGACGTGGGGAGAGACGCAAAGGGAGAGACACATGAACACTGGGTTGGCAGAGTTGACGGGAAAGGTGGCCACCATTTAATAGACGAAGAGCCAGCTGAGAGATGGACCTAACGGGCGGTGGAGAATAAAGTTTGTCTACATCACCCATGGGCGGCGCGGTGGCCCAGTGGTTAGCGCTGACGCCTCACAGCAAGAAGGTCCCGGGTTCGAATCTCTCGGCTCCGGTGCCTTTCTGTGTGGAGTTTGCATGCTCTCCCCGTGTCCGCGTGGGTTTTCGCCGGGTACTCCGGTTTCCTCCCACAGTCCAAAAAGCATGCTCCTGGATAGGTTGATTGGCTCGCAGACTAAAATTGTCCCGCAATGCCCGGCGATGGACTGGCGTCCCGTCGTCGGGTGTATTCCTGCCATACGCCCTGTGTTTCCGTGATGGGCTCCGGCTCACCGTGACCCTATATAGGATTAAGCGGTTTCAGATAATGAGATGAGACATCACCCATCATGTGTATGGTAACTATCGCTGGTAAGTGTGGCGAGCGTCGGCGCGGTGTAAAACCTAATGCTGGTGACGAGAGCGGAGCAGTTAGTGCTGTGGGTGAGTGGAGCAGTGGCACAATGGTTAGTGCGCTGTGGGTGAGTGTGGAGTCGTTGTACTGCAGTTAGCCCACTGCCTGTGGGTGAGTGGAGCGGTGGCGCAGCGGTTAGCACGCTGTGGGTGAGTGTGGGTCGGCGCAGTGATTAGTGCACTCTGGATGAGTGGTGCAGCAGTTGGCGCACCGTATGTGTGAGGGTCGGTGGCCCGCTGTGGGAGAGTTATGGAGCGGTGAGGCAGCGGTTAGCACAGTGTGTGTGTGTGTGGCGCAGAAGTTAGCACACATACGGGGAGCGTCGCGTGGTGAGCGATGATTGTTGGAGTGCGTGGAGGAACGATTGGGCCTGGGTTCGTGTGCTGGGATGGCGCGTATCAGCACATGAGTTTCCCTCGCTAAGACGTTAGAACGTGCGGTGAGGATGGAAGGGTGGGGAGCGGCCGGACAGCTGGGTATTGCCGTGACGGGACACGGCGGGGCCCCCCCTCTCCTCCTTTCCACGGCTGCTACCCCACTCGTTATCGATACAGCAGGGATTGAGGAGGCTAGGGCCAGCAACCCCTATATTTCTAGGAGCAGCAACCCCTACACTACACTATTTTAAAGGTGTTTATATATGTCTGGAGCAAACACATCTTGTATAATGCGGCAAACGCACTTCTCGGGTATATTTGGGTAACCAAAAAACACTGATATTTTTGTTGCATGTCGCATGTGTGTGAGAATTGCCAAAGCAAAATCCTCTCAGATGACGTATTATGGGAATAGGGAGAAGTCTCATCTCATTATCTGAAACCGCTTAATCCTATATAGGGTCACAGTGAGCCGGAGCCTATCCCGGAAACACAGGGCGTAAGGCAGGAATACACCCGACGACGGGACGCCAGTCCATCGCCGGGCATTGCGGGACAATTTTAGTCTGCGAGCCAATCAACCTATCCAGGAGCATGCCTTTTGGACTGTGGGAGGAAACCGGAGTACCCGGCGAAAACCCACGCGGACACGGGGAGAGCATGCAAACTCCACACAGAAAGGCACCCGAGCTGAGAGACTCGAACCCGGGACCTTCTTGCTGTGAGGCGTCAGCGCTAACCACTGGGCCACCGCGCCGCCAATAGGGAGAAGTATTAATTCATTATCAGTACCCTCTGAATCCTATACTATCCTGGAGGACAGAGGAGGGCTTAAGGCGGGGGAATACCCAGGAAGTGACGCCAATACATCACGGTACACTTTTTTGGAGCAATTTATTCAGCAGGCCAATTAACCTCGGCAGTAGCGTGTCTTTGGACGGTAGGAGGAAACTGGAGTACCCGGCGAAAACCCACGAGGAGAAGACTAAAATTCGCACAAAAAGGCACCGGAATCGAGAATCGAACCCGGGCCGTTGTTGCTGTGAGGCGACAGCGCTACTACTCATTGCACCACCGCGAGAAATATTCATCTCATCTCATTGTCAGAAACCGCTTAATCCGGTAGAGGGTCGTGGTGAGTCGGAGTCTATCCCAGTAGACGCAGGGCGCAAGGCGGGGATATACCCACGATGGGACGCCAGTCCATCACCGGGCACTGCGGGCAATTTAGACTGCAAACCAATTAATTTATGCAGCCGCATGTTTTTGGACTGTGGGAGGAAACCGGAGTGCCCGGCAAAAACCCACGCAGACACGGGGAGAACATGCAAACTCCACACAGAAAGGCACCCGAGCCGAGATTCGAACCCGGGTCCTTCTTTCTATGGGACGACAGCGTTACTCACTGGGCAACTGAGCCATTATGCCGCCCGAGACATATACTGCATAAGCAAAATGCGTGTTTTGGCTTCCAGAATTGTGTCATCACCTAAGACGTGTAACAATTACTTCAGTATATGGTTGCATTTATTTCGAATATTAATCATGAAATTAAAGTTTATTTTTGTCTGGACTACAGATGAATACCAAGCAAGCAGACATACTTTTACTGTCTATGAAATAAAATACTTTGTTTGCCCTGCAGCTAAAAACATTTGTTTTGTAAAGAGAATGCTAAATGAGATTTTCCAATTTTTTTTCGTATTGTGTTAAGAAAATTTCAATTTGTGAAACAAAAAATCATTCCCAATATGTGTGTAAAGTAATACATAACCCAAAGTCAGGGCATATTTTGAAAAAAGAGTGTTTTATAATTGGGAGAATATGCTACTTCGTTAAGCTTCCAGAAATAATTGTGAATGCTCTGCTTTAAAACGGGGAGTTGGGGCTTTTCAAAATTAGTCTGAACAACCAGTGATATTTTATGTCCCTTTAATAGTATATTGCTGTAAAACCGTCTACTGGAAGGCGATTCTGACCTCCAATGTCCTAACGTTTTCTAGTAGTCCAATGCATTCTCCCCATTATAAGCTAAATACTCCCAACCTTTGTTTCAAGTTTTGAAGCGATAAAGATGTCAATAAGCTTCTCAGCATCGGAGGGTAACAGGATGTTGCGCAGACTGACTATATTAATGACATGGAATAAGCTACCTTCGTCACCTTGTTAATGTGTGCGAAAAATCAAGAATCACTCCTAGACTCCGGACTGCAGCCAACCCACAGGAAAACGGTTTGTGCATGGCTGAACATCATCGTGATCTTGTAGCAGTCCGGGCAGTTAACATCCATAAAGTATGAATTGGAGCTCTACAAAAATGCGTTCTTGTGAAGCCTCTCCACTTTGAAAGAAAGGTGCAGCAGGTACTTTGCAAGAGGCAAATAGAAATAGCTTGTTGATGTTCAGGCCACATTTGTACGTCATACAGGAATCCATTGAAATAAAAATTGCAGTGATGACCTCTCACAAAACTGAAGATTTTTGTGTGAGTTGCTTGCCAAAAATTTCTTTAAAGGATATATGTTTAGAGTGCTCAACCTCTCTCATTCGCGATGTTTTGCCTCCCACATTGGAGACATAAGCTTTATAAACCTTTGAATAGAAGATGAACACTTGACACGCCTATTCCAAAACAGCAGCTCTTAAGAGCAATTCTCATACACCGAGCCATGAAAACCTACATCAATTCTCATACATCGAGCCATGAAAACCTACGTCAACAGTGCAAACTATGATCAACATGTGCACACCTTTGAAAATCTCTGCACCTGCCAATAATATCTCTTTTGAAATATATATAATCTATTTTGAGTTCGATATGTCGAGCCTTCCATGCAGTGGTTTTCAGATCGCACGACTCATTCAAGTGCAGTCACGATTGCAGAAATGCCTTGCTGTCTTCCAACTCGTGCAGACAAATGATCTGCGCGCCTGTACCTCTGCTGTCGCAATTATGCTTTTCAGGGATTTGTAGTTGAAGTGGAGGTTTCCAAGAATTGTATTGAATTTACAACAAGGTATTTCCCAAGCAGAATTCACGTGAATTAAGAGCATTTTGATAGCTGATCGTAGTCACAAGAGGGTGCATTACGCAAACTTTCGTTTCATTCGTACTGGGTTTATAATTTATAAAAAAAGCTGTACATTTCTTACAGGATCTTGTCATCTTCACACATAAAATGTCCCGCTTGTTAGAATGCCAACTTTGTCACGGTTTCTAACTGTTCAGTGGTGCGTTTATGTAAAAGCACGTGCAGTTTCATAAAGCAAAAAAACCCCTTTAATTACATTTGAAGCTGTTCCATTTTATTTAAATTTTCTTATAGTTTAATAAAAAGATTTTAATTCAAAATGTAATTATTTACGGCCCTTTGTCGAGCCACTGCTGTATTGAAGGCCTTCCTACACCTTGTTGCCAGAAATTAAATCAGACAGCCAGGATTAATGTCATAATGTGGGAACTGCTTGATTTTACCACTGCTGCAAAATGTTTCTGAGGTACGCATTAATCTAGAAGCAAATTGTTTTTTTTTCTTCTGTCTGCAGAGGCCATGGGGTTATTACTGACATTGCTTGTGGTTTTTTATGGATAGAAGATGCCGCCCACGCGAAATTACAAACTCTGTTTAAGGGAATGTGGGTCAATGGGTGTAAATAATTGTACATATTGAAAAATGTCTTGATTGTATATTTTGTGGTTTGACAATTTGCTTCCGAGGAGCAATAAAATCGGACTTAAAAGTCAAAGTATACGCGTCCAGATAATCATCCAGCATAGCCCTTAGGAAATTACGATGTGCAGAGATAGGGAGAGAAAGTAGGAGGAAACAAGGGAAGGAATAGTGTATGTGATAATGCTTCTGTCATGCGTATATTGTATTGGTGCAGGGCATGGTTACGCCATCTAAAAACACCACAGGCTCTGAAGGAAAGGCGAAAAAAAGACGTGCATTGATATAAAAGTCATGTTGTCTGTTTGGCAGCTATTAATTCAATTTGACATATTGTCCATGGGCCTCAGTACTACCTCAGGTACAGCTTGAGTAGTACTAATTCATTGTTACGGAACATCATAACCTCACTCATTTCAAATATAATTATCTGTTATTTACTACGATGCACACATTGAAACCACTGAAGTTATGTTACCTCATCTGGTACCCAAAGTTAAATATTTGGCCTGGGCTCATGAGCAACAGTGTCATACTTCTCTGACAAAAAATGTACGTTTTACATTGTTAATTTGAGAGAACAATTGATAAGCAACAACTACTGTACAATGCAGGTGGTTCATTCATAGATATCCCATTGATTTATAATAATTCTCCTACCCTCTTCTGAATATCTGCTTGAATGTTATGAAATGTAAGGCTCCATATTCTACAGAGGATATTTACAAGAGGTAATATGTCTATTGAGATTAGGGGGAGATGTGTAAATTCTTTTAAATTCAATTAGCGTTTCTCTAAAATGCTCCCGATTAGTTTAACGGGTTATCAATAAATGGATCGCACCATATGATGCATAGTTTGCTTGTAGAAACAGTTTCTTTGAGGATGTGTTTCATATTATAGCCTGGATTTCAAAATAATAAAAAAAATCTACTTTAATTGTGTTGGTGATTCCTTGTAATGATTTAATAGGTTATTAAATGTTCTCCAATTTCAGAATGTGCTTACCAAGTAAAGCCTTCTAATGAGCTAACACAATCAGGAGATATCAGAGTAAATATTGGAAACCAATATTCAGTTCCGGACTCAGGAAATTTGCTGAAATGGCAAAACAATCTCTTGACCTCTGCAACTGTAAATGTGACTCAAAGGGTTTTCTCGATGCATACAACACAGGCGTGCAAAGCTGTGGAATCAGAGGCGTCAAGGTTCAAATTGAGAGTATTATTTTAATTTGATCTCTGTAGTTATAACGTTTCATAGAGTGATGGTTTTATCAGCTGTTGAGGTGTAATATTTTGTCATTGATATAATATAGTATTTTCTTGAGATCTATATTTTTAATAATGGGTAATTTTTCTATTGGCTTGCAATGGGCAGATGTAAAGCACGGAGAGATATGCAGGCCGTGTGGCAGATACATGCCTTTGTTTAGCGAAAGTCTCACTGGATATCATGACTTTTAAAAAAAGGTCCTAGCAATGTTTCGTAGTAGGGGCGATGCTTGCTGTGTATAATCCAAATTGAGTCGCAACACATACAATGTTTGTTTTGGAAAAATACTTATATTATACCTGTAGGTGTCATGAAAGAATATTTATTTCCTCACATTAAGAAAAATCCAACTGTACAGTCTGGTGACCTATGAAAATAATGGCGATATTGCAATAACTATAATTATATCCCTGTTGAGTGGCTCTTGGTTGTGCCGATGAAAATTGGAACTGAGATTTTGAAACAAAATGATGGATGTGTGCTAGAAGTTGTTACTCGTTGCCAGACATTGTCCATTAATTTTTTTAAAATTCGGCTTTTTAAACTGACATTTTTTAGTATGTGAATATTCCAGTATCAGTTTGAGTTCTAAACATCAAAACATGACTAATAGTGAAACCATCTTAACATTGATATATTTTTCTAAATTTACAGTGTGCAAGTGTTTTTAAAAATTCTCCTTCCCTTTTACAGGGATTGCTATGTGTTGCTCGACCTTATACAATCTCTATTTTTAGTGACGTCACAAAAATAGTGAGATACTATGCAAGCAGTCAAATTATTAAAATCGACCAATTATTGAAAGAAACAAACGCTGCTTGTTAGTATTTTAATGCATTGCCCATCAAGCAACTAGAAATTCCCGCCATATGTGTTTAACATTTCCAGAAATCCATCAAGTGTGTTAAGTAGAAAAGTGTCAATACCATGGCCTAATGGGATCTTGTCAGGTAATTGTCCACTGTCAAGATGTTTTCATTAAAAATATAACAACCTTCTGTACAAATGTATATCTTGTGTTCAAGAAGATTAGGAATATCAGATTTATAAACAGAGTATATAAGAAGCAAACTTTTCTTATTTTCAGTGACGTAGGGAATAAATATCATAGATCTTGTAATCCATAGGGGGTGGAGCGATGGCATAGTGAGAAGTGCTGTCGCCTCACAGCAAGAAGGTCCCGATTCACGGTCCGTGAATCGAATCGAATCCGCAAGGGGAGAACACGCAAACTCCACACAGATTGGTACCCGAGTCGGGATTTGAACCTGGTACCTTCTGGCTGTGAGACGACAGCGCTATCTACTGTGCCACCGTGCCTAGGTTTTAACTAAATTTCCCCTTCGTCCGCTGAGATTTTGTCAGTTGCTTGTCCTTTTCCCCTGGACAACTGCTAAAAAGAGCTACATAGCTTAACAGTTCCTTTCAGCTTGCATCAAAACCGATAACTAATAATTTGGATGAAAAAAACGTGTTGTGGGAGGTCTAAAAGTTGTGTAACATTGCTGTGAGTGACTATTGTCAGCACTCTGCACTTTTTGGTTGTTCGATTTCTATTTAAATAGTTTCAACAAACTTGTGTCGTGTGCTGTGATTTGAACTGGTGTAATGCACTAACAATACTACCTCTTTATTTACTACATTTCTGTGACATTAATTGGCTGTTAATGTGGCTATTTCTTAGGTATATTCAGTAGAAAGGCAGCGCGGTGGCCCAGTGGTTAGCGCTATCGCCTCACAGCAAGAAGGTCCCGGGTTCGAATCTCTCGGCTCGGGTGCCTTTCTGTGTGGAGTTTGCATGCTCTCCCCGTGTCCGCGTGGGTTTTCGCCGGGCACTCCGGTTTCCTCCCACAGTCCAAAAAGCATGCTGCTACATAGGTTGATTGGCTCACAGGCTAAATTGCCCCGCAGTGCCCGGCGATGGACTGGCGTCCCATCGTCGGTATATCCTTGCCTTGAGATGAGATGAGAGATTCAGTAGAAAATTAGCTATGAGCCAAATATTCAGGCTTTACAACACTAACACTATTTGTAACCATTCTATGTGTGTTCAACAGGAAACATTCCACGCAGCTTGCTATTTATGTACCACAGGTTACTGGAGTAACATAATACAAATTCCAAGGATAAATTTGCTAAAAAAATAGAATCAATCAAGAGTGAAACATTCTTTACACTGCATTGTACTTTATTTAAAGACTTGCTCGAATATTGTTTGCAACATTCCATCAGATTTGAGTCTCTAAAGGAATGTAATCCAGTGAAAAGTATACCTTAAAATGTGTGTACGTGAAAAAGTACTTTGTTTGCAAAGTTTATATTGCATATTGTCACATATGTGTTATAGACTTGTAATACAATTCGGGAAATTTCTAAACGCCTCTTGATAATCCAGATGTTTATCATTTTTCATCTTATCTCATTGTCAGAAACCGTTTTGTCCTGTACATGGTCGCGGTGAGCCAGAGCCTATCCCGTCAGACACAGGGCACAAGGCAGGGATATACCCTCGATGGGACGCCAGCCCATTACCGGGCACTGTGGGCAATGTAGTCGGCAAGCCAATTAAGCTATGCAGCAGCATGCTTTTTGGACTGTGGGAGGAAAGTGGAGTGCCTGGCGAAAACCCACGCGAACACGGGGAGAGCATGCAAACTCCACACAGAAAGGCACCCGAGCCAAGATTCGACCCGGGACCTTCTTGCTTTGAGGCGACAGAGCTAACCACTGGGCCACCGTGCCGCCGCCTTGCAGTTACTGTGTTGGGAAAAAAGCTTTGACCAAGAACACTACAGCTCTTACATTATTCCATCAAAATAGTGCT
>JAZEWT010000001.1:23690287-23703325 GCA_036362905.1 Mordacia mordax
CCGGGACCTTCTTGCTGTGAGGCGACAGCGCTAACCACTGGGCCACCGCGCCGCCCTGTGAGTACAATTAAATTCTGTATTCATTAAAATACTCAACGGTCTTCTGCCAAACAGACCATGACCAACCGGCACTTTCAAACGTTTGATTACATTTTAATTTGGATGTACTGATTACGTATATCTAAATCTTTTCTGCTACGTATTGGTCTTATTAGGTTTATTGAACGACATGTACCAGTTTGTCACAAGTTAATTGGTTCACGTCATAGTAGCAACGTGTGAAGCGAAAATTGTTATAATTTGCGTTTGTCACCAGTGCTCCGCAGCAGGTTGGATCTGACTCAGACCCTCCCCTGCTGGTCACTAATGAACGTGACCTTTTATGTGGTACTTTTCCCCCGAAAGGCGCGCAGCCTTCGCCATAGGATTCCATGACGCACAGGTGCACGCAATGCTTTGCTGTGTGTAGTTATGCAAGACTAATGCATCAACCACACTGGAACATTTTTTATATTCCTTTAAATGCCGTTTATTTTCCTTTGGCAATTACACATGTTCATTTGTGCCCGTGTTTGTTTTGGTGAATAACTTGGTATATGCTAAGGCCGCATCTCAACATCTATTAGCAGTGATCTAATTGTGCTTGTGGCAAGTGACCATTTCGTCAGGCACATGGTAATCTCAAGCGATTAAAAAAATCAGAAAAGCAAACCCTGGTGCATGTAAAGGATTTATAACCAAACTTTTTACGGTCATTATGATGTTGAGCAGAATATTTTAGCGACTCTCATTTGTCCAATTTTATTGGTATGCTCGGTTTACCTTACGTAGCTTGCCCAGTTTCTGTTACGCAGTTCCTTTTTAAACATACTCATCTCTTTACTGGAGACACCTAGGAGCATTCAGCCAATAGAATGCCTGGATTTCCCTTCACATCTGATTGCATTGTATAACGGGCGGGATTTTGTATTCAATATAATTTAGAATAATGGAAATCACGGCTGCCCAGAAAATATTTACATGTTCAATCCATCCAGAAAATAATGTCACAATAAGTATTAACTGCTATTGATGGCACAATGCCATAACGATAGAAAGGTTGTTTTTAATTTAATGAAGATGACGATTGAAACTGGAATTTCGTTTGTGAAGGCCAGGTGAGGTGGGGAGATGGGAAACTAGCGAAATCCCTTAGGGATATGATGCTTTTGGCAATGCTGTTTGTGCACCTTGCTCTGTCAAGGTAAATCATGTCAAGGGGACATGGCTGGAAATATAATTGTAATGTCACTAAAACATTGATTGAACATATTGCATAGAGAGATAGAATGATTCATATTCGTGGTGCACAATCAAACAAGAGTGTTAAAATAGCTGTCGTTATAATGGACAGAGTGTAAACAATACATTTTGAATCCATTAACATCTGGTACTGCGGCAACTGAGGCTAGCAAACATTGTTAGAGCACAAAGAATATTTTATGGAAGAGAAGAGGTATGAAAAGTAACAGAGGGGATAAATGTACAGATTCAGGTTTTTACTGTTCGATGCATGACATTTGCTTTCCAAAGCTGTTCTTTTGAGATAACCGTGTCGAGCGCGTGTCACCGCCGTGGTAGTAAAACTTAGCGAAGGAGTGGAATGCTCGCCATGGCTAACCCGAAAGCATAGCTTTTGAAAGCAATTGTCAGAGGAGCTAAGTAATACATTAAACATACAAACTCTAAAAAATAATTAGATATATTATGAGAAAAATGATCGTCGAACAACCATGATTTAAAAAAAAAAATCAGCAAACAACGACAGTTTGAATTTCTGGAAAAAATATATATTAATGGTCAGTAATTGACAAATGGTAATCCTGACGGAACAAGAAGGAGCCATAACTCGACAGAGATAAAATGTTAAATTTAGTGGGGAACCGATCAGTCTAGAATAATAATTGCACTTCCAGAGCGCTTTTTACCCGAGGGTTACAAAGCGCTGCACAGAGCTGTGGAGAGAACAGCATGTTAACAACAACATAATTTGAACGGCATAACAACAATAACACTTTTTTGTTATAAATGTAATCTGAGCTGTGGAGAGAACGGCATGTATTTTTTCATGTCAACAACAATATCAGAGTAGATCGATTAAAAGTAAAATAATGGCTATAAATCAGAGGACATAAAAGTAGTGATAAAAAATAAAAACAAGAGATACATAATAAGAGACTCGTGTATATATCTGACCAATAAAGCACTTCTCAGACGAGTAAGTTTCTCATGTCAGACATGAGGAAGTTAAGACTGCTGTTCGCTGAATTAAACGAAAGATGGACAAGACAGTGATAGGAGTCGACAATCAGGGAAGGGAAACACGTTCTTGAATAAAATATCAGAAATTTTAAATTCCAGCACGGGTATGAATAACTCAATCATGTAATGATACCGTATCATTCTATTGACAAAGAGTAAAAAAAAAATAACTTGAGGAATTATAGTTGGGTTATCCTCTTAACGCAAGTACTGTACAAAAAAATGTAGTCATTCTGAACAGATTAATAAGAATATATAGATGCTAACCAGCCACATGGGCAAGATTGGTTTATAAATGTGTTTATGCTACCATTGACCACATTCAGTACTATCAACCAGATTTTAGAGAAAAAAAAATACGCTCGTGAATATTCATCTCATCTCAGTGTGAAAAAACCGCTTAGTCCTGTACAGGGTCGTGGTGAGCCGGAGCCTATCCCGGCAGACACAGGGCGCAAGGCAGAGATATACCCACGATGGGACGCCAGTCCATCCCTGGGCAAGTTTTTTGGACTGTGGGAAAAAACCAGAGTGGCTGGCGAAAACCCACGCGGACACGAGGAGACGGAGAGAACATGCAAATTTCACACAGAAAGGCACCCGAGCCGAGATTCGAACCCGGGTCCTTGCTGTGAGGCGACAGCGCTACCCAGTGGGCCACCGTGCCGCTCGTGAATATTGAATCCATTATTCCTGACCTTTGTGAGGTTTGTAAGAGGCATTTGACTTGGATGACTGTAATTGGCAGTCATCCATGACTGCAATCATCCATGACTGCAATTGGCAGTCATCCAAGCTCTCACAAAGCAAGGCCTACATTAAATATATATTTTGGAATAATAAAACAAATAACAAAGGGTAGAAAAGTGAGCATTAGTATGGAAGTTAGGCACGGAGTATTTTTGCATCAAAGTTATTAACAGTGACAGGAACATTCCAAATATTGTGTTGAGACAAAAGCGAGTGAAAATAAATGGGAACATCTATTAACCATTTCAGCTTTGCTGATGACGTACGTGGTCAATATATTACCTGCAATAAAATGGATAAAAAATGGGGAAATTGCAAAAGAGAATGGAATACAACTATACGGTGTATATAGAAGCATGGAGATGTGTGTACCTGGAATTGCACTGTGAGACAGAAAGATGAACATTTGCATCAGAAAATATGTTCAAGTTAGGGATATCGTAACGTACCTAAAAATAAAGTGGGCTTGCGCAGGACATGTCGCTAGAAGGGATGACAGCTATTGGTCGAGACTAACAAGGAGGGGACACGCCTGAGAGGACAACCACCGTGGAGATGAAGGGATGAAATCAGCTCATGGTGTAGACTGTAGAAGATAGATGGATTGTTGGATTATGAAACAGGGAGAGATAGACGGCAGAAAATACCCAGTGAGCTTGCAAGCTCTGGATGCAGGATTCCTACGATACAACAAACTCTTGAACTAACGTTCGGAAACAATTTATAGATTCACAAGGTAATAGAACGAATTTACAGTATTTCATTGTGCAACGAAGAAACCGTAAGCGTGGGGGTTCAAGATATGGCGACGGCTTCAAGAGGCCTTTATGCAAGTGTATAAGTTATGGTTGATGCTCATGATGACCACGGCATCTAAACATAGCTTTGAAATGACACGAGATTTATTTTTTTCTATTTCCAGTTGTCACTGTTCAATATATATAATAGGAAATAAATAACCCCATTTCATGACAAAGCAAACTCAATTAAAGATGCATTCTGCCAGAGTTGACATGACATCGGGGCCCGCTGCTCACACTGTAAACGTAGTGAGGACCAACTCAAGGGAAATGCTGGGCTGCAACGTGAGGTCAAACTACTCGACTGTAAAACTTGCAGAAAGGGGAGCAGAGTCTGATGTCATCGTTCCCTGGGAAACCTTTCATGACATTGAGCAGCTGATAATAAATTGAGGCCACGTTTCTAAAAATAATCACAGGTTTTGTTCCCCCCTCTATTTCTATAGACGCGTAGATGTTGTGTGGTCCCTCAACTCTGACCTGAAATTTCCAAAGGTTAGCGGAGATGTTAATTATGGGACATGATGGCAAAATGTCGATTTTTTTTTCAGTGTTTGTAGTTAACTTCAATGTTTAGTCTGTGTCATTTTGGAATGTTTTCCTACAACCATTCTTAGGTAAAGGCTGTTTTCACAGTTAGAATTTTGAATCACTTAATTTCTTGAAACCTTTGTGCTAGTAAATATCACTTTTAACAACTTTATTCAATAATGCTTCTTGCTTCTTGAGAATTTAGTAATGCTAATGTAACGTTTTAAATGTCAGCATGATGCTTTTTATAACCCATCAGTAACGATCTATCACTTGCGAATATTGTTTAAATTGTGGCCATTATATGAAATATTAGTCATTGATCCTGAAATGGAAATGTCCAACTAAAAATAATTACAGATGCTTAAGTAATAATAATAATTGCACTTCTTGAGCGATTTGCACCCGAGGGTCGCAAAGCGCTGCACAGAGCTATGGAGAGAACGACATATCAGCAACAACACGACATATGAACGACACATCCGCAACAATAACATGTTTTTTAAATTACAAGTCTAAGCTGTGGAGAGAACGGCATTTCAATAACAATAACATCAAAGCAGTTCAATTGAAAGTCAAACAATGGCAATAATTTAGAGAAGGACGTAAAATAAGTGATAAAAATAATTGTGAAACAAACTAAGGAAATAATGTGTGTTCCTGAGCATGCACAGGTCGGCAGAGAGTCATCATCCTAGCACGACAACAGTGAGCCACCGCAACAGCCCTAGCCAGAAGACTTTAAAACCTTACGGAACATGTAAGTTTTGAGATGAGGTTTCAAGATGCCCAGGGATCAGCTGATCGAATCTCCAATGGAAGGGCATTCCAGATTCTCGAGTCTGGGAGCAGTGCGCAGAAAGGCTCTGTCACCCATCGAATGGAGATGCGATTTGGGCCCATGCAGCAAGACTATAGGAGGATCGAAGTTGTATTGTTGAGAAGGGTGTCTGAAGTAAATCACGAATGTATGTCAGAGCAGCGCCAGTGAGAGCCTTGTAGGTGAGGAGGATTCTGAATTGGATCTTATATTTAACTGGTAGCCAGTTAAATATAAGATCCAGTATTGGGGATATGTGATTGTGGATGGGTGTGCGAGTGAGGGCTCTAGCAGTCAATGACATCCAAATCTATGTCCACGCAAAACCATCCATCAATACATCTGGTCTTTGCTTGTCGTCCTCACTCTCAACTGTGAAGGCCTGGCTCAGTTCAACTTTCCTAAAACTAAATGGTGACAAAACAGAAGTTTTGCTTGTCGGAACCTCATTCCAATTGTTCAAGGCTGAACTCATCCAATTGATGCTTAACGACCGGACCGTTGGAGTTGCTAAGGCGGTCTGGAGAATAGGTGTGACTCTTGATTCCTCACTCACCTTCGAGACACACATCAACAAGGTGACAAAGGTAGCCTATTTTCATCTCAGAAATATAGCCAGACTGCGCAACATCCTGTCACCTGCTGACGCTGAGAAGCTCATACACATCTTCATCTCCTCACGAATCGATTATTGCAATGCACTGCTCTCTGGTACTCCTGCCTACCTGATTAATCGTCTCCAACGTGTGCAACATGCGGCTGCTAGAATCCTCACTCGCACACCCATCCATGATCACATATCCCCAGTACTGATGTCTCTCCACTGGTTGCCTGTTAAATACAGGATTGAATTCAAGATCCTCTTTCTCGCTTATAAGGCTCTCACTGGCGCAGCTCCGACATATATCCGTGACCTACTTCAGGCACCCTCCTCAACACGACTACTTTGATCCTCCAATAGAGGCTTGCTGCATGTGCCCAGGTCGCACCTCCATTTGATGGGTGACAGAGCCTTCGCGTGCGCTGCTCCAATACTCTGGAATGCCCTTCCACTGAAGATTCGTTCAGCTGAGTCCTTGGGCATCTTCAAATCTCGTCTCAAGACTCACTTGTTCCGTAGAGTTTTCAAGTCCTCCGGCTCGGGCTATTGATGCGGCTCGGTGTTGTCGTGCCGGGATGTTGGCTCTCTTCCGACTTGCGCGTGCTTGGGAACATTTATTCCTTCCTCCGGCTCGGGCTATTGATGCGGCTCAGTGGTGTCTTGCCGGGATGTTGGCTCTCTTCCGATCTACACCTACTCGGGAACATATGTTCCTTCCTTGTTTTTTTAAGAATTTTTTTTTGCTGACTTTATGTCCTAGAATTTATCGCTACTGTTTGGACTTTCAGTTGAACTGTTCTGATGTTGTTGTTGATATGGCGTTCTCGTCACAGCTCGGATTTGTAAAAAAAAAAACCCCAAAAAGTTATTGTTGCCAATTTGCCGTTCTCTGCTCTTGTTGTTGACGTGCCGTGCTCTCCGCACCTCTGTGTAGCGCTTTGTGATCCTCGGGTGAAAAGCGCTGTATAAATGCAATTATTATTATTCAGCACACGGTGGAGAGGTAGGTAAGGGTGCCAGGGAGTAGTGTATTGCAATAATCGATTTGTGAAGAGATTAAGATGTGTATTAGCTTCTCAGCATAGGAGGGTGACAGGATGTTGCACAGTGTGGCTATGTTTATGAGATGGAAATAGGCTACCTTCGTCATCTTGTTGATGTGTGTCCCAAAACTGAGTGAGGAATCAAGAGTCACACCTAGACTCCAAACTGCCTTAGCAACTTCAATGGTCTAGTCGTCAAGCATCAACTGGGTGGGTTCAGCCTTGGACAATTGGTGAGGGGTTCCAACAAGCAAAGCTTCTGTCTTGTCGTCATTTCTTTTTTTTAAATTTGAATTGAGCCAGGCCTTCACAGTTGATAGCAAGGACGACGTGCAAAGACCAGATACATTGATGGATGACTTTGCGTTGGATATATATTTGGATGTCATCGGCATAGCAATGGTAGCTGAGATTGAGGCAGTGCAGGTTGTGACCAAGTGGTTTCTAAACAAACAAGGAAGGAACATATGTTCCCGACCAGGTGCGGATCGGAAGAGAGCTAACATCCCGGCACGGCACCACTGAGCCGCATCAACAGTCCAAGCCGGAAGAAGAATATAATGTTCCCAAGCAGGCGCAAGTCGGAAGATAGCCAACATCCTGGCACGACGACACTGAGCCGCATCAATAGTCCTAGCCGGAGGACTTGACATCTCTACGGAACAAGTGAGTCTTGAGACGAGATTTGAAGATGGCCAAAGACGCACCTGAACGAATCGCCAGTGGAAGGGCATTCTAGAGTCTGGGAGCAGCGCGCGAGAAGGCTCTGTCACCCATCGCATGGAGGTGCGACCTGGGCACATGCAGCAAGCCTGTATTGGAGGATCGAAGTTGTCGTGTTGAGGAGGGTGTCTGAAGTAGTTCACGGATGTATGTCGGAGCTGTGCCAGTGAGAGTCTTGTAGGTGAGAACGAGGATCTTGAATTCAGTCCTGTATTTGACAGGTAACCAGTGGAGAGACTTCAGTATTGGGGATATGTTATCATGGATTGGTGTGCGAGTGAGCATTTTCGCAGTCGTATTATGCACATGTTGGAGACGATTAATCAGGTAGGCAGGTGTGCCAGGGAGCAGTGCATTGCAATAATCGATTCGTGAGGAGATGAATATGTGTATTAGCTTCTCAGCGTCAGCAGGTGACAGGATATTGCGCAGTCTGGATATGTTTCTGAGATGGAAATAGGCTACCTTCGTCACCTTCATGATGTGTGTATCGAAGGTGAGTGAGGAATCAAGAGTCACACCTAGACTCTGGACTGCCTTAGCAACTTCCATCGTCTGGTCGTCAAGCATCAATTGGACAGGTTCAGCATTGGACAATTGGTGCGGGGTTCCGACAAGCAAAACTTCTGTTTTGTCGCCATTTCATGAGACAATTTGAATTGAGCCAGGCTTTCACAGTTGATAGTGAAGATGCCATGCAAAGACTTTGCGTGGATATAGATTTGGATGTCATCGGCATAGCAATGGTAGTTGAGATTGAGGCTGTGCAGGATATGGCCAAAAGGTTGTATGCAGATGCTGAAGAGGAGTGGGCCGAGAACTGAACCCTGAGGAACTCCAGACAAAACAGGATGGATGTCTGAGTTTTGTTCTCCGAGTCTGACAAACTGCTTCCGGTCAGACAGGTAGGAGCTCAGCCAATGCAGGCCACAGCCAGAGACCCTTATACTCTCCAGTCGCTCAAGTAAGATCCGATGGTCAGCCGTATAAGAGGCAGTGCTCAGGTCTAGGACAAAAATACTTGGCAAGCCTTCATCAGCAGCGACGAGAAGATCATCAATTACTTTTACCAAAGCAGTTTTAGTATTATGGCCGAAACTGAACCCAGCTTGTAAGGGATCAAAGAGGTATTTGTTAAGAAGGTGTTTCTGGAGTTGCGCGGCTACGGCATGTTCAAAGACCTTAGAGATGAATGGTAGATTTGAGATGAGACGATGAATATCAGAGATATTGCAATAGAGGCCAGGTTATTTTTACGCAGGAGGGTAAGTGTGGCGCATTTGAACAGCAGGGGAACGATAACAGAGTGAAGTGAGTTATTAAACGGATTAGTGATGAACATGGCAATGAATTTGAAATTTGGCCCGATGATTTTGGATGGGAAAGGATCCAGGGAGCAGTTTGTGGGCCGGGATCTGGTAACTAAAGAGGAGACCTAGGATTCCATTAATTCAGAAAATTTTAGTAGTTTTGAGGTCAAGGAAGGTGGAGGAACAATTATTGAGGTATTGGTTGGTAATTATTATTATGCTAGAGCCTCAAACAATCTCGAAAGACCATGCTTAATTTAATTCTAAAGTAAAACTCCAGCTGCCATGTATTGCAACGTCAGATATGCCGTTTTAATGTGTTCTGATAATGTATTCTTCATCTCAATGTAATTTTTTTGTGACATTTTATATTACCTTTCACATTACGATTAATGTGCACTTCATAGTGATTGGATTACCCAGGATTCTCGCCTAATCTGACAGTTTCTTCCTACTTTAACACAGAATAAAGCCTGCAATTTATGCATAAATACGGCGCCATATCATAAACATAACAAATTACAGGTTATTCATGTTTTAGAGCTACTTATACTAAGCTGGGATGATCTGTTTTAATTTTTACATTCAATGCAATTTTACTCATCCTTATTTTAATCCACTGCTGAGTGAAGGCCTTCCCAAGCTACTACAACTTTTCATGACCCTGCGATGTATTCACCTCGTACCTGCACGTGAGATGAATTAATCATTGTATCTCCTCAATGAGCACCCTCTCGCTGATACATTCAATTTCTTGGCAGCCACTGTTATTATGCCTTACTTGTAGCGATATGTTCTGCTCAAGTCCACTTGTTTTTGCTCATAACTGAATCATGCCGTTAACGTGTGTATGTTCTCTATTGCAGGGATTCTCAATATTTTGCACCTCATGGCCCACTTGGTCCGCTTGGTCCACTTGGGTATGGTCTCCACGTACCACTCAGTGATAGCCATAGTCAATTGGTGAATTTCGACCCACTGGTTGAGAATGGCGGCTCTAATCCACATGTTCCTCTGTCTCTTACTGCAATTCCAACGACGCTTCTTTTTACTTACGTTTGCTTAACTTATATTGGGGGGTGTGTGTAATGGTTAACTTACATTGGGGGATGTGTGTAATGGTTAAAATCTCTGAGCACAAAATTAACGCATTTCCGATAAAGCTGGAGAGCTAAACATTTGCACGCAGGCATAACTTGGATGACAATGCAATCTATTGCAAAGTTTGAAGACTGGTGACAAGCCGATCCTGGGCCCGTCATAGAAACGATCCTTTCAAATTACTATTTTTTTATTACCTAGATAAGGGTTGTACAGGGGAGGCGCACGCATCTGCCTCGTTAACGCAGTAGGTAGTACGTCAGTTTCATAATCTGAAGGTCGTGACTTCGATTCTCACACGGGGCAGGATCTGTCATAATTATTTTTTAAAAAATATTGCGTTTATAAACGAATATCTTAAACACACTTCAGACAATTAAAAATAATAATAATTGCATTTAGGGCGGCACAGTGGCCCAGTGGTTAGCGCTGTCGCCTCACAGCAAGAAGATCCCGGGTTCGATTCTCGGCTCAGGTGCCTTTCTGTGTGGAGTTTGCATGCTCTCCCCGTGTCCGCGTGAGTTTTCGCCGGGCACTCCGGTTTCCTCCCAACGTCCAAAAACACATGCTGCTGCATAGGTTAATTGGCTCGCAGACTAAATTGCCCGCAGTGCCCAATGATGGACTGGCGTCCAATCGTGGGTGTATCCCTTCCTTGCACCCTGTGTCTGCCGGGATAGGCTACAGCTCACCGCGACCCTGTACAGGACTAAGCAGTGTCTGACAATGAGATGAGATAATTGCATTTCTAGAGCGCTTTTCACCAAAGGTCACAAAGTGCTGCACAGAGCTGTGTAGAGAACGGCACGTCAGCAGCAACAACGACATATGCATGGCAAATCAATAAAAATTACCTTTAACTTTAATTCGAAGGCTTTCGTGACCAATGTTATCAATGAATTCCATTTTTACCCGCTTTTACTTAACTCACATTGGGAGATGTGTGTAATGTTAAAATCTTTAAGCACCAAATTAAAGCATTTCCAATAAAGCTGGAGAGCTGAAATTTTGCGCGCAGGCATAACTCGGATGA
This sequence comes from Mordacia mordax, assembly GCA_036362905.1. NCBI lineage: Eukaryota > Metazoa > Chordata > Hyperoartia > Petromyzontiformes > Petromyzontidae > Mordacia > Mordacia mordax. The sequence goes on from JAZEWT010000001.1 coordinate 23,701,301, forward strand.
CAATGCAATCTCGTGAAAAGTCTGAAGACTGGTGGCAAGCCGATCCTGGGCCCGCCATAGAAACAATCCTTTCTAATTATTTTTTTTTATTCAGTCTGATAGGGGTATATTTTCCCGATGCCAGACACGCACTGAGCTGACTTGACATTTTTATGTCTGTAGGGGGCAATGCCTAGTTAGGGGTGAACCAGTCCACAACTTTACACCTCTTAATGGTTTCTCTAAATGAATCGGGTTCTTGCCCATCATTAATTGCAGGATGCAAGAATTTTGTTTTGTTGATTAACAATTCGAACAGCTTGACTTGATTTGCTAGTATATATATATATCAAACAATATATGGCTAAGACTAAAAAAAGTAGAAAATATAACAGGATAAAAAGTAATTTTGTAAATGACCCGCTTTTACCGCACTCCAAAGTAAAAAATACATTTTTTGAACACAAAATCAATCTATTTAGGGATACAGACTAAAAGCGGGTGGCCAAACACCAACAAAAAGAGGGTACAGTAATGGGATCACCAGTCTCACCCGCGCAGCCAACCTGTATCTAAGCAGTTTTGAGGAAGAAGCCATAAACTCATCTACACTAAAACCTACCCATGGGATCGATACATTGATGACACATTCGTCATATGGCCACACGGAAGACAAAAGCTAGAGGAATTCCTTGGTCACTTAAACTCCAAACACCCGAGCATCAAGTTCACCATGGAAATAGAAGAAAACGGCCAAATTCCATTCCTGGACGTACCGGTGAAGAGGAACACAGAGGGGACGCTCAGCCACACTGTATTCAGGAAGACAACACATATGGACAGGTATTTACACGTGGAGTCTCACCATCATCCGAAACAGAAACGGGGGATACTGCACACCTTAGCCCACCGGTCAAAAACGATTTCAGACAAACAACATCTAAGAGATGAGCTACAACATCTACAACAAGCACTAGCGAGCAATGGATACACAAAAACAGAAACCCAACGTGCTATAACAAGAGAACGTAGACAGAAACAGCAAGAAAATGAGGAGGAAGATATCAAGACCCGCGCTTTCCTGCCGTATGTGAAAGGAACCACAGACAAAATTAGCAAATACCTAGAAAAATATGAAATAAAAACAGTCTTCACAACCCACCAGAAGATACAAGACGAACACAAATCACCTAAAGACCGACTACCGTTACAGACAGAAGGCGTATATCGCATCCCTTGCAGCAAATGTGAGGAAGTATACATCGGACAAACAGGAAGAACAAAAGCCACAAGAAAAAGAGAACACGAGGCAGCAGTACGTTTGCGGCACACGGATCAATCAGCAACAGCAGCACATAGTGTTGATAAAATACGAAAACTAGCAGCCATCTGCCATGAAGGTCCAAGATTAATTTGTGAAGCAATTGAGATTCAGAAGACTAAAAGGACCATGAACCAAAAACAAGAAATGAATATAAAGCTCAGCCAATCCTGGAGGCCAGTTAATGAAGTCAGGAATGCATAGATGTAGAACTATTGCGTGTGGACATCAGAAGGGGATCGCCAGGTATGTGAGAGGTTTCTTTCATGAGATGCAAATTAGGGGACTAGCCACAGACAAAGCAGGGAGGGAGTTATCGCAGTTCCGGGGTGGGAATAAGATCATGAAATTAATGTTAAAGTGATTCAGATGTAGATTTACACAACAAAAGATGTCTCGACACATGCATAGTACCCACACATATAAAGGAGCAACAGGAACTACACACACATACTGCACCTGAGGATGCCTCTAACGTGTGAGGCGAAACGTCGCGAGGAGAGGAGAGAGAGCCATTGACGCAGCTGTCCCGAGAGAGCAGCTTTTCGAAGCAATCATCAATAATCTTTTCCTTTAATGAAAACCTTTAAACCATACTGATATTAAGTGAATATTGATAGTTGTTTCTTTTACAGGGCGGCGCGGTGGCCCAGTGGGTAGCGCTGTCGCCTCACAGCAAGAAGGTCCCGGGTTCGAATCTCTCGGCTCGGGTGCCTTTCTGTGTG
>JAZEWT010000001.1:23729083-23740650 GCA_036362905.1 Mordacia mordax
GGGGGGGGGGGTGGTGGTGCTCAGCCTCGCGTGTGACATGCTCGGTGCGAGGGGAGCGCGCGTGGGGTAACTCGAGGTCATCGTGGAGATCGTAAACATCACGTGGGTCAGAGCGCGATGGGGAGTAAGCGGGACACGCGGACGCCGCAGATTGGAGGAGACATCACAAACAGCATGCAGACCGGAGAGTAGTCGTGAACCACGCAGCACACTCTGCAGAGATATAAGGAGCGCATGTGCGAAGGCGACGGAGTTTTCCGGGGACTCTGTGAGAAGGCAGCGCAGCACGTAGGACAGCAAGATTGTGCGTGGGCGCGCTTAGCGCGTGCGGGGTAGGAGTCGATGTGTGGCGCTACCCCCGGTCGTTATGTTGTGTCGTTAATAAAGCATCAGAAACCTAAAAGTCTCTGCTCATCTGTTGTCGCTGGCTGGCTGATCTATCGCAGTGTGAGTGCTGGTGTCACCGTGCTGTTGCCGTTGAAGCCATCAGAAGCCCGCGCCACATGGCTGCACGCACACATCGGAAGCTGGGTGACCGGCGGAGATGCGACGAGTTCGCTCCCGACGAGAGGGCTCTCCGTCAGGCACCACACACTGAATGTTAACAATGCCCCAACGCTCATAACTGGGCGTTGCTCATTGACCGAGGCCTGGTCAAACCACTGTGTAGCCCAAGTGCATGTTAGTATATGTTATATCTCAGGAATGTCGCAACCAGCGCTCGCAAGTACGCTGCTGTAGTAAATAATAAACATATACAGTATAGGCCCATGGGCGGCGCGGTGGCCCAGTGGTTAGCGCTGTCGCCTCACAGCAAGAAGGTCCCGGGTTCGAATCTCTCGGCTCGGGTGCCTTTCTGTGTGGAGTTTGCATAATCTCCCCGTGTCCGCGTGGGTTTTCACCGGGTATTCCGGTTTCCTCCCACAGGCCAAAAGCATGCTCCTGGATAGGTTGATTGGCTCGCAGACTAAAATTGTCCCGCAATGCCCGGCGATGGACTGGCGTCCCGTCGTCGGTATATCCTTGCCTTGCGCCCTGTGTCTGCCGGGATAGGCTCCGGCTTCACCGTGACCCTGTATAAGACTAAGCGGTTTCAGACAATGAGATGAGAGTATAGGCCGAAATCGATCGTCGCTTGCTCGTCCCAAGCCCCTCGTTAACAGGGGAATGGTCCGTAAGCTAACAAACACACTGCTCTCTATGGAGGCTCATCGTTAAGCGATTTGTCTTTAACAAGGGTGGTCGTGAAGAGGGGTTCTACTGTATATGTTGGTAGATCCACGTTTAATTTTGTAACTCCCTAGCTCACATAGCTTAGTTGTCCAGGAATTGGCAGAATAGCAAATGGTTAATGGGTCTGTGTGTGCTAACTTAGGATTCCTCTCATATAGTTGTTGAGTCATTGTCAAAACATTCCATTCCAGGAACTTTTGGAAAATAGTCTTTGACACTAAGTTCAGATATATAATTGAGATCGTTATATACAAGTATTTGCAATATCCGTAGTTGCATTTACTTTATATTGTGCGAGATATTTCGGGCAATTAAGATAATTTTGAAAAGTAGAATTGGATAAATGCAGATGATTACTTCGAAAAGCTGCTCTCTCGGACAGCCGCATCGATCGCTCCCTCTCCCTCCATCGCGACGTTTCGCATCACACGTTAGAGGCATCCTCAGGATTTTCGAAGCAATCATGCATCGAGCCGTGAAAACTTACATCATTACAATGCAGATGATGAAAAAACGGTTACAGAAGAAACACTGGTGGAAAAAGCATTTGTATGTTTATATGGTTCGTCTACCGTGACAACATTTTCAGGGATGTGTCAATGAAGCACTCTCTGGGATTATTATTCACGTCAGATGGGATTATTATTCACGTCAATTTCAGGTATGCTGCTCATACCTGAAATTTCTCTTTGTATTTGCAATGTATGTAAGGACCACTTCACAAAACTGGACAAGTTATTATCACTGGTCTTGAGACTATATCATTTAACTCTTTTAACTTGTTAAATATATTGAAAATATTATAAGGTCATGTAATAAAAAATATATTACTTTATGTGTCTTCTCTCCACAGCTTTGTGCAGCGCTTTGTGACCCTCGGGTGAAAAACTCTCTAATAATGCAATTATTATTATTATCCCTCACACGTACAGAGTCAATAACGAACACAGCCTCTCCTGGAAACACGAAATTATAGTGTATTAAAAAAAAGCATCTGCGGGGATGGCACCATCCTTCAATAATGCTTTGCTCTTATTGGTAATAATTATTGTCATGTTACACTCAACTGACAACCGCATTATTTATTGTTACTTGGTGACTTTTTCTGCAGGCCAGGGGTAGAATTAATGTTTATTGTTCCAGTAACGTTGTTATTGTTTAGCAGCAGTGATTGGTAAATGACAAAGTACGCCTGGATGTAATTACAGAACCATCATTGAAATAATTGCCATTCATACTGTCCCTAATATTGTGTAATACACTGTTTAAGAGGGCGGTACGGTGGCCCAGTGGGTAGCGCTGTCACCTCACAGTAAGAAGGTTCCGGGTTCGAATCTCGGTTTGGGTGCTTTTCCGTGGAGTTTGCATGTTCTCCCCGTGTCCGCATGGGTTTTCGTCAGGCACTCTGGTTTCATCCCACAGTCCAAAAAACATGCTGCTGCATAGGTTAATTGGCTTGCAGACTAAATTGCCCTCAGTGCCCGGTGATGGACTGGCGTCCCATCGAGGGTAAATCCCTGCCATGCGCCCTGTGTCTGTCGGGATACGCTCCGGCTCACCACGACCCTGTATAGGATTAAGCGGTTCTGACAAAGAGATGAGATGAGACACTTCAAGTGAATTTGAAGTAAAATTGAAGGAATAACTATTCATTTTCTTAGTACTGCACTTGTAAGGTATTGTTTGTCATAATATTATATTTGCAATATGGTACAGCAAGTGTATGTTATGAAGTTTTTGTATATAGTATTGTACAAGGTAGATACAAAAATATTTCCCAAAATATGAAAAGAGTCATAATGCTTATGATTTATCCAGAAAAACCTCTCACTAAGTCTCAAGACTTCATTTTCTTGAGGGTGGTGCCTTGGGATGTTTTGTGACTGTCATTATTGAGTGTTTTGGAGTCATGTGGAAGGGAACCAAAATGCTAGGGAAAGCCTGCTCTATGTGATGGCGTGACAATCAGCACTGCCATCTCCTACCACGCTGCAGCCCCTCGCTTGTAACACCTGGCAAGTTGTCACCAAATATTCCCAGAAGTGCTTAGCTGCTGAGATCCGATAAGATGTCAGAAGCGTTAAATGTCTGCTTCTGTTCACTCAGGCGTATTTTATCTGTTGTGGAAAGCGATGGCATTTTTTTTTCATGTGGTGTGCTATGAAGTACATATATGTACAGAACTTCTGTTAATCTACTATTGGATCAGGGCCTTCTCACACCCGGGTCATAGGGGCTTGTGTATTTTAACATACCGGTCAGTGGGGGTTGGTGACGGGAAGGAGCAGAGATGTTTCAGCATAGTGCGGTACATGGACAGATGTTGCTGCATTGCTGATGTTTCCCCACAGAAGCCTACAACACACGTGTTTGAGGCATGGTGGTCTCCCATCTAAACTAATTTCTGCTTAGCTTCTGGAATATGAGCAAATTGGGTAGACTCTGAGTGAATTGGCCATAGGTATTAAAAGTGGTCCTTACATATACGTTGCATGCATACACAACGTATATACACGTCTTTAATCAGGTATTTTGTCGACTGTGTATACTGCTGCAGTTGCTTTAAAAATACAGATATAAATATGAAGATAAGTGTGATGTAGAAAATCTCATATAAAGACGTAAAAAACATGCATGTACCGTATGTTACATTCAACGGCATGTTGTAGGCTACTTTCTAGGCTTGTACAGTTTATCCTTTAGTAATAAATGCATTCGTTTTTTTTTATTATCAGACAATTCAAAGAAGCCACTGGGCGATGGTGGTAAAATCTGTCAGACGTGTTTCACACGTGTTATGCGCCAATGCTACACTGCGCCTGTCACAATGCAGGCTATGTTGACTGCAAAGTAGAGATGTTTAATATTGTAGCAACGAACCCACGGTGATTCCCCAACCAGTCAAATGTGACGGATGGGTTTTCACGAGCCTGACGTCATCACTGCCTATTTGTTGTTGGGCCCGAGCCGTGGGGTGGGGTGGTTGAGGCAGGGAAATCCGGTCTCTGTGGGTGGGCCTTAAGGATGATTCTACTCATGGTTTATTCCAGTTTTTATGCTCAGTGTGAACTCTCCCTGTGCCAGCACTTTCTGTGTTTTGTTTAAGAAAAAAATACACTTTTGAATGTCAGATAACAATTAGTGTTACATATAAAGCTATTTTTTTCATCATTTACATTTTTGTCTGAGACTGTAGAGCCATATTATATTTGCGTTACTGTTAGTTCAATGTTGAAGATATATGTGAAAACATCCAAACTATGTGAATAGAGGCGAAACGTAAGGTGATTTAGTTGCTTTACCAAAAAACTATCTTTCCTTTTCTGGACTTGCATGATGGTTACTTCTGTTTATTATTTCTTCAAATAATTGTACTTAACGGGCGTGTGGTGGCCCAGTGGGTAGCGCTGTCGCCTCACAGCAGAAGGTCCCTGGTTCGAATCTCGGCTCGGGTGCTTTTCTGTGTAGAGTTTGCATGCTCTCCCCGTGTCCGCGTGGGTTTTCGCCGGGCACTCCGGTTTCCTCCCACAGTCCAAAAAACATGCTGCTGCATAGATTAATTGGCTTGCAGACTAAGTTGCCCTCAGTGCCCGGTGATGGACTGACGTCCCATCGTGGGTATATCCTTGCCTTGCGCCCTGTGTCTGCCCGGATGGGCTCCGGCTCACCGCGACCCTGTACAGGACTAAGCGGTTTCTGACAATGAGATGAGATGAGATTGTACTTAACTAGGTTGCCTTGAGACGTCGGTTTAAATAGATAGTTCAATGATTGGACCTCGTCCAGTTCAGAGATGTGGTCTGAGTACACATAACTCTCCTGCTGCGGTTTCACAGAGTGTCAGGTATATGGGCCTATACTGCACCATTATCCAACATTGTTGTGTCCATGGGGCAAATTTCATTATTTGTCTGATTATGATTGGTCATCGGGCACCATTGACAAAAGTGATTAAGCCAGCTTGTCTGCCGGGATAGGCTCCGGCTTCACCGTGACCCTGTATAGGACTAAGCGGTTTCAGACAATGAGATGAGATGAGATTAAGCCAGCATACAATACTATGCACAAAGCTGTCTTGGGTAATGATTAGGGTGTGCTTAAGTGTCTATACTATTGCAGCTGAACGTGGTAGGCTGCGTAGTTATGGTGATTCACTGTGCAAATGAGAGATGGTTGTATATGTAGTGGGTGTAAATATGTAAAAGATATATTGTTTTTTTTTACAATATGATCATGGGCGGCGCGGTGGCGCAGTGAGTAGCGCTGTCGCCTCAGTAAAAAGTTCCCCGGTTAAATTTCAGGCTCGGGTGCCACTCTGTGTGGAGTTTGCGAGTTCTCCGCGTGGATTTTTTTTGGGTACTTCAGTTTCCGGCCACCATAGAAAACACACGTTGTTGCCTAGGTTAATTGGTCTGCTGAGTATATTGCCCTAAAAAGTGTGCCATGCGATTTACTGGCGTCACATCCGGGATATTCTCCCGCCTTGCGCCCTCTTTCTGCCAGGATAGGCTCTGTCCCCCCGCGACCGTGTGCAGGACAATGCGAGTATTGATAATAATAATAGTTGCACTTCTAGAACGCTTTCACCTGAGGGTCACAAAGCGCCGCACAGAGCTGTGGAGAGAACGGCATATCAATAACAACATCTGAACGGCATATCAACAACACATCTGATCCATGGAGAGAACGGCATGTCAACAACATCAGAGTTGAATGACTGAATATGATCAAGTGCATTCCAAGTTGGTGACCGTCTATGAGTGAGAAGCAGCTAGTTATTTAGTCTAGGGCTCAGAAAACATAGTTCATTGACTTGTTTAACAGTTCTTTTTAAAAGCAGATAATCCACGCATGCATGGATAATCATGAGTAAACTACTTTTATTCACACAGAGAACACATACGATTTTATACAAGATGTCACATATCTCTAACATGCAGCAATGAATGTATGGAAGAGTTTTAGAATTTAAAAATGTAAACAAGCCCATGAATTATACACACACATTGTGCATGCCGATTCGCACACACGCTCCCCTCTTTGTAATAGCAGCATAAATACGGTACTATATTTCCTGTTACTGACATTGTGAACCTGTTTGCAAGGTGACACCGTTGGGGGAGGAAACAAAATGTACTCTGCCAGTGAGATCCTTAAATGGAGAGTATGCACGATTAAGGCTGTTACAGTGTCACTGGCACAGACAACTTTGAGGTGCTTAAAAAAATAACCCGGCTATGTGAGTTTTCTAATAGCATTGACAAGCTCTGGGTTCCGAGTTCCCCTTTAACAATTTACACTAGCAAGGTGAAGTATGGTCAACTCTCCCCCCCAATCCCCCAATAACCAACATGATCTACGCAAATCTTTGTTCAATAGTGGAATGATGCAGGCCTACATTATTACCATTAGTGTACGGAAAGTAATAAAAATGTTAATTCTGAAATTATGCTTTTTCTAATATAATTAATCAATATGTCGTTAACATTATCATTAACAATACCAGCTTCATTGTGTACAGGGTCGCGGGGGACTGGAGCCTATCCTGGCAAACAAAAGGCGCAAGACGGGATTATACCAAGGATATGACGCCAGTACATCGCAGGGAACAGGGGGCATTTTTTTACTGTTTAGGCCAATTAACCTAGGCAGCAGCGTGTCTTTGGATGGTGGGGGGAAAGCGGAGTGCCCAGTGAAAACCCACGCAGACACGGGGAGAACACATAAACTCCACACAAAGAGGCATCTGAGTCGGGAATTGAACCCGGGGCCTTCTTGCTGTGAGGCGACACCACTTTCGCTGCACCCCTAGTATGTACGTTATTTAAACATGTTATATGGTAGGCAGTGTACTGCACAAAAATAGAATTTAAATTATTATTATGCCCGTCTCTAAATATTATAGCCATTATTTAAGTGCCAATTAAACTGTTCTGATGTTGTTGTTGACATGTCGTTATCTCCACAGCTATGTGCAGCGCTTTGTAACCACCGGAGGTAAAGCACTATAGAAGTGCAATTATTATTATTAGATGCACCAGTTCTAATACAGGTATCCGTGAAGAGCCTCTATTTCCAATAGCTCTGCAGAGTTAAGGAATGGGGGGGGGGGAACTTTTACTGTAGAGGGGGGACCAACGCCACGTGGGGGACGGGCAGCACAGTCTGCGGGGACTTTTTTTGGAGAGGGGGGACAAAGCCACGTGAGGTGACGTCGGTTAGAACTTTCTAGAAGGGGCCGCGGGGATAAAAGGAGTGGGGGGTTGGAGGGGCGAGAGAGTCTCCTGGGGGAATTGGAAGGAGGAGGCAGCGTCACGATGTAGGGGTTCGTTGTGTGCCGCTACTCCGCCTGTGCACTGCTGTTTGAATAAAGCATCGAAAATCAAGCAGTCTCTGCTCATCCGTGCTCGCTGGCTGATCTATCGCGGAGTGGGTGCTGATCCTCGCCGTGGTGTTGCCGCTGTAAGCCGTCACAAGCCCGGAGTCAAAGTCGTGGTGTCACAGCTCGACAAGGTGGTCCAGATGTCTTATAGCTACCAACATGTGTTTTCCCTGGCTCATTGATTTCCGTTTCAAATAACCCTTACGTACTAATTTCAGATCAATAAAGTTTACTCGTGTCATTTTTATATCATTCTTACTGCATCACCCACCCATTGGTATACTTAAATATTAAGTTTTAGAGTACGGCTTCTCGAGCATTTGCACCTCAAGGTCCACTTGGCCCACTTGGGCCTGGTCTCCACAGAGAACGAGGTGGCGTTTGCGGAACACTACTGGGTCACGACTCACCAGTTGAGGATGGCGGTGTCAGATTATTAAATGGGGGTCACACGACATTTGGATCACTCTGAGTATCAAAGAATGGGCCACAATAAAAGATCTGTGCTATGGAGGTCGTTATGACAAGTGTTTGCTGCTTCTGAGCTCATCACCCAAAAGAGCCACAGTGGACCGCAGCAAACACCAAATAACGAGAGGTAATTTCTTGGTATTGAGAGAAAAAAGCCGACTAAACTGTTAAACATTTTTACAGTTTTTGATTTTTTTTCAGTCCTATTTATCTAAATTATAAAATGAAAATATATACTTATTTGCATGTATTATTACAGTGATTGGAGCAAGTTGTTATTCAACCGTTATCAATGTAATTTTGTAACAGTTAAATTGTGATTTAATTGACATTTTGTCATTAACACTACTACGTGCATAATTGTGTATTGTTTCACGGTTATTCTTTTTGTTATTGCGATAAAGTTTTGAACTTGCGTATTCATCCGTTATATGGGATAATTGATTTGACAGAATTGCCAGATGAGACGTTTATGAAATCTGCAATTCCCCACCGAATACTGCACGTATGACGACACACACTTGTCACCGATGAACGTGTGCATACAAACTTGACCCACGCACAACGATTGCAGAACTGCCTGTGAAGGCATTCAGCCGGCTGTGGCACTCGGACATGTTCTGCTCGGTCGCCACTGATATATTTCTGAACGAGACGCGGAGCGCTACTGCCGCTGGTGGATTTCCCCCCGCCGTGGCCGACGAGGTGGCTCCTGTGCCCCGCGGCGTGCGTCCTCTGCTCGCCGCACACCCCGAGACCTCCTTAAGATCTGCTGGTGCCGCTTTCAAGGCCCCACCTGCCCCGCCCACGTGACGTCGCTGTGGAGGCTCGCATCCCGACGGGGGTTTCTCCCTGCGCGCCCGAGTGCCGCCGCCGCCGCCGCCGCTGCTGCTGCTGCTGCGCGCCCGCTTCCTCCTGCGTCTCTCGGTGAGTGGAGTTTTTTTTTTGGTGTCGTCCCCTTCGTCTGTTCCCCGTGAATGTCAGCTTTTAGAATCCTAGCGGCACGTATGCGTCCTCTCCGACCACAACTCAACCCCCCCCCCTCCTCACCACCGGCTGCGGCTCTTTCATTTTATTAACATTACTGCAATAGTGTTATTAAAGTGACTGCATCGTACCGCTCGCGTTTTGAGGGAAAAAAAAGATATAGGCGTGCTTTTAAGACGTACGGCTGTGTGTTGTTTGTATGGTACTTTATATGTTACATTGTGGACAGATAGAAAAATAACAAGGCTTAATTGCGAATGTGCTTGACAGCCGCGTTATCATCGAAGCGATGAAACATCGAAGCCGCTTCCATTAAACAGTGGAGTTGACGCTTCTCGAAATGTCATTCGGTGCTTCGTGAATTCTTTTGAGATGTAATGACGGGCGACCCGGGACCAACGTGACGTTTTTGCAAAGTACAGGAGGCGAACAATTTAGGAAACGTTTTCACGGTTCCGTGGGAGAAAACCCCGCACACTGAGAGCGTAATAATGTTTCGCTTGTAAAGTTTACAATGTTTTTCGAATATAATGGCATCGTAAATGTCTCCGTCACCGGCGGATGGCGTCAGCTCATGGCTCAAGTGCGAATGCATCGGCTGCAACGTTGGATAATAAATTTAAATGTGTCATTTTAAAATACAAGGGCTCTCTGAATATAAACGTTACTATTAAAGATATGTTTTACCCGCTTAGTATAACGTATGTCTCACCTAGCTTATGTGGCAGAGTAATCGTGCCTCACAGCAAATAGTTTCTAGGTTCGATTCCCGACTCGGGCACTTTTGTCGAGTTTGCATGATTTTACACCTGTTCTGCATGGGTTTTCCTCCCATATCCATAAATAAAAAGTTACGGTAACTGCTATTGGCCTAACATCCCAAAGCTGAAAAATGCAATCGAATTACTCAGGTGGTATTACACGCAGCAACATTGCCCCTATTGTGAAAACTCGCAGTACTGTAAATGATATAGATCTTTCACGGCCAGAAGCGTGGTAGTTGCTATCCGAAGCTGTCCTTTCGATGGCTGTGTTCAGCACTCTCCCTCTCAGCTGCGAGATGTCTCGCCTCCTACTTCGCCTCGCGCTTCAGGCGTACTGAGTCTGAGACTTCGAGTACCCGAAGAGTCTCAGCACACCTGAAGATACCTCCAGCGCGGTAGGCAAGACGTTGTGAAGGCGAGAGGATAAGCGCTTTGGATCGAGTACTCGCCTTAAAAAAATAGTCTTGACACTCAGTGAAGCTTTTTGAGTACAGAAATATAATAACGTGCCTTCAAAGCACGTACGAGTATGTTTTATTACATCTTTGTTTACAACAGTATGTTAAAGTTGTTTCCATGATGCACAGCTTATAGGCCACATTTCACAGTGTGACTTATGACAACGCTGACTGACGTATAGGATACCAGACAGCAGTGTATTTGTAATACATATACTATTTCTTACAAGTGGCACACATTTTGCCTTTGGCAATTTGGCATTTATTTAAGTCCCTTTTATGGACATTAATACATAAGCTCGTTTATTTTAAATACCATATACAGTTTGGGTTAGGCAAGGGACTACCACCGAAATTGGGAATTTATTTACGTAAATATATAAGCGTACAGTATATTAGATCCTACCGTGTTCATTGTTTATTTACGTGCGTAATGTGTGTGGTGTAACATGCACGATATACATTTCATTTTGTTTGCAGGCGTGTTAAAGACGTTACATTTACAAGTCTTGAATTCAAATTTAGCGATCTTAAAATTCAGCTTTCATTTTGAGGAAAATATATGAGCCTTTTTATATGCATTTGCAATATAGTAGTAATTTAGAAAAAAGCTTGGCATTGAGTGTGTTCATAGTCATCTTTTGGTTAGCACAATTTCTATGCATTTTTTTTAGTTCAGTGATATCTGCTACAATATGATTGACTTAAACCGTTTTTTCATAGATGTGTTATCCATAGCTTACATGAAAGAAAAAAATATATAATGTAACATGATAAATTAGGCACAGTGCAAAGGTAATGCCTGCTGGGAAACAGGTGGTATAATTAACCTTTATAAAAAAACATCTTTGGAGGAGTCCGTTTGCTCTGGTTTTCATGACATGTTGGACGCATCAAATATGCAGAGGTAATGACAGTTACAGCACCAGTGGAACATCCAGACCCGGTGACGCTACAAATGGCAGCACATTCCAAAATTGCAAGCCAAGCCAAAACCGTGAGCGATAAAGACAAAACATACCGCTGGCATGGAGACATGAGGAAATCCTATGTGCCGTAAAACCTAATTGCCAAATTTAGTAACGGCCGTAAAATGAGCCTTAAGTACAATATATGCATATTTCCTACCCCCTTTCTCCTCGACGATATGGTGTATAAACATGTAAATAAATTCTGTTATTTGTGAATTTTAGTTCAATCGATCTGAGCGTTAAGACTGTTGCCCCAGGACAGAGTGGTGAGGTCTGTCATCGCAGGTACACACATCATAGG
>JAZEWT010000001.1:23741107-23764404 GCA_036362905.1 Mordacia mordax
GCAGCTATTAATATGCCATGTGCAACAATATATGAACCTAGATGCAGATTGTACTGTCCTGTGTATATTCTACGCTGTATAGGCAAACGTTTGAACAGTTCCACAATTAACTTGCCATGTATGAATGCTATTGTAAAAAGATGGATGGTGCAAATACGTATCGTATCCTAAATATATCGTTATGAACATGAAGGTAACGATGTTGGTCGCGTATTTTACACACACGTTTTCACACATGCTCAAGGTGACGTTCAAATACGAACATTTTGTATTTCATTAGAATAATTATTTCATTGTTTTCCAGTTAGTTGACAGTAAGCACTCAAGCATTTTCCTGTCTTAATTAAATTGTTAAATGAAGCTTGACAATACATGGTATGTGAGATAAATGTTATTATAGTGTCTCAGTCTGGAAACAAGTTGTGACAGGCGCATAAACATGCATTTGAATTGGAGAACACTGTTAATTATGTCATTAAATAGCATTGCAACAAATGCAGTGCTTCTGAATACAGTACAATGAATTGCAACAGGGTGGTTTCTTTAGTTGATCAAACGTGGTAATGTTGTGCATTAAAACTCATTAATGCTTCAAATTTATATTAAATGCGGGCTGAGTAACCATCGTTGCAGCTTTCTTTCTTTATAGTTATTTTATTGTATCTTTTTATATGTTTATGTAGGTTCTTGTAATTTAACTTAAAATTAATAATAGGAATAAGGCATTCATTAGGTAAACACAGCTGAATTATGCGACCTCAGAATTTGAGTCTATACCCCATATTTTATAGATAGCATTATATCGGTTTCAACGCCAAGTTTGGGACTGATACATTTGAAAAAATAATAGCATTTATGGAGCACTTTTCACCCGAGGGTCACAAAGCGCTGCACAGAGCTGCGGAGAGAATCGCATGTCAACAACAACAATATAACAACGGTATATCAGCAGCAATAACGTTTTTTGATGATTGCTTTGAAAAGATGCTCTTTCGAGACAGCCGTGTCGATCGCTTCCTCTTTCCACCTCGCGAATTGCTTTTCGAAGCAATCATCGTGCATCGAGCCGTGAAAACCTGCATCATTACAATAACGTTTTTTTGTTGTTGTTTTTGTAGTGAGTTCTTTTCCCTAACAGCATTTGTTATTACTATTTTTAATTCAGATGTGTCAATCATAAAGCTCTATATTTGTGTAAATCATAATTTTATTACAATGTAATGATTTTATAGGTAAAGTGAAGTAAATTGTCAATTCACACGTTTCCTGTGTCCAAAATATAGATACAGAGACAAATGGAGATCTAGAGAAACAATTGTATATCTAGAGGTACATACAAATACGGTGTGTCCAGTAGATCAGGATTTATATTTTTAAGGTTTTGAGTGGAATATGTTTGTTCTCCCCATGTCCGTGTGTGTTTTTGCTGGATACTCCGGTTTCCTCCCACTGTCTAAAGACACACTGCTGTCGAGGTTAATTGACCTGCTGAGTAAATTGCCCCCAGTGCCCATTGATGTACTGGCGTCATATCCTGGGTATAGCCCTGCCTTATACCCTCTGTTGGCCAGGATAGACTCCGCCCTCCCGTGACCCTGTACAAGATTAAGCGGGTATTGATAATGATGATGATTTAAGCAGTATGTCTTAAGATTATCAACTTTGATCCACTGGCATACATGCCAAAATTTGTACTGATTATCAAATTATGTAGATGCGAACAATTTGAAAATGTTATTGAATATTATATCACTAAACTCAACAAGTGTGATTCCAATAATAACCACAGTATTTTGCAATGGTCTGGTAGGACTTGGGTTGTCTTTTATTGCCATGGTTTACTGCTAAGCCAGTTTGCAGCTAATGAAAAGGTCTATTACTGCAAGAAAGTGAGCATTTGACTTATTGGATTCTCACCTCCTCTATCGAAATTGAGATTAAGTGAATGGGCTAACTGGGAGTCTTAAACATTCACAGACAAGCAACTTGGCGACAGTTGCAAACGTTTTCTTTAGATCGATAAGTACGTTAGGCGTATAAATATATAAGTACATTACCGTAGATATTCTCAAGATTGCATCCAGTCTTCACATTATATATTGTAAAAAAAATACATATTTAAAATAGTGTTTCAAAATGTAATAAAACAATAAATCTAAATAAATAAAACAATAAGACCGACAATATTTGCTATGGGTGTGCAATGACACAACCATGGTAACAGACATTATACGGTAAATTATTAATAATTTAGCACACTTGTTGTTGCAATAATATACTATGAATTATGTTCCACTATTAGCACTCAAAGAACAGTCATAATAGAGCAAATACAACAGATTAGCAGAAATGTTGGGGGATTTAACAAGGGTTGGCTGGAGCAGTGATTGGTCCCTACCAGATTGAATTTCATCTTAAGTGCTGAACAATGAAGATCGAATTATAGGTGCGCATGAAAAAAATCGCACATGAAATGTATTCAAACTATACTGTTAAGTTATTAACATATACTCTTAACATTAGTTTAGTATATGCCACACACCGACAACAGAGTGCGCTCTTGTTTTTTTTTTTGACACAGGACACAATACCCCCTTGAAAAAGCTGAACACTTTAAAATTATTCCCGGGCCATTGTATCATCAAGTCACACCCATTCGTTAGACATGTGTGTGCTTTGTCCAACGTGGGGTCTGTAGACTACGGAATGATTTGATCTGGGGGTGAGGAGGGGGGCACAACCACTGCCTACCCCTCACCACATTCACACACTTCCACTACAATCTCGCACTGACTAGGATTGGAAGTGATACAATGATGGATTTATTAATACTGATGTTTAATGTAATGATGTAGGTTTTCACGGCTCGATGCATGATGATTGCTTCGAAAAGCTGCTCTCTCGGGACAGCCGCGTCGATGGCTCTCTCTCCTCTCCTCGCGACGTTTCGCCTCACACGTTGGAGGCATCCTCAGGCGAAGTGTTCGTGAACCGAAAACAAGAAATGCGTATAAAACTTAGCCAATCCTGGAGGCCAGTTATTGAAGTCAGGACAGCAGGACATCAGAGAGGGAAGGTCTAATTGTGTGAGGGGCATCTTTTTTCATGAGATGGAAATTAGGGGACTAGCCACAGACAAAGCAGGGAGGGGGAAATCACAGTTCCGGGGGTGGGAATAGGATATGGAAATTAGTGTCAAGGTGACTTAGAAGCGGACTCACACAACAAAGAACACACGCATCACGCCCACACATATAAGGAGACAATAGAAGCCGCGCACGAACACTTCGCCTTAGGATGCCTCCAACGTGTGAGGCGAAACGTCGCGAGGAGAGGAGAGAGAGCCATCGACGCGGCTGTCCCGAGAGAGCAGCTTTTCGAAGCAATCATCACTGATGTTTAAGTTCACAATCCACTACCGAATCGCGTGTGGAAGAAATTAATGTATTTCGGTTCTTATATACAGGGGTGAGGAGGGGAGTTGTGGAGCAGTGGGTAGTTGGCTGAGCTTTTAATACGGCAGTTGGTTTCTAGCCACAGTTAACATCATTGGGGGGTGGGGGTGATATCTAAACCGGTCCTCCCTACCTGCCCCATGTCCCTCTTCGCATTGACCAGCATAACCCTCTTGACCAATGTGGTGTGGGAAGGCCTTCATCCGGCAGTGTGCTGAGAAAAGGGCTGAAAAATACTGATATCATTGCTATTTATAGTCTCATTATTTATATGACGTGTATTGTGACCATTACACTGATCACAATTGAAATACAAAAAGTCTTGGATGAAATCATGACCATGGATTATGACAATTCATCCAAATTTTTTCTGGTGTAAATCTTTACATCTCTTAGCTTTGTTTTTCCATACTCTTTTTTCATTAGCACATTATATATTTTATTATTTTAAATGACATTCATGCGCAGTTAATAGCAATGTACGTCTTGTAAGAGTATAGATTTTTTGATGAAAAGCTGTAACTTGGTTTTCAATCGCCCACTGTGCTGCGGCACAGTAGGCAGATGAATCAGCGGCAGTTTTCCACACGTCCCCCACTAGTGTAAGTCATATCACATCACCACATTTCTCCGAGACACATTGGGGGATTTTTATGTAATTCTGATAGTAGAGGCAATACAGATTGTGCACAACACATAGACCGAAGTTTAATTAGATGGTTGGATACCAACTGTACATCTATTTGAGCTGCTGTGGCACACGTGTTGGTAGTGTGGCCAGAACCACACACAAGTGAGTGCCCTTTGGCACTGCAGCACTCCTGATAAACACATCATATTTGTTGAACACTCAGGCAAGGTGACGATACGATTTACCACTTGCAATGCTCATGGCCAGGAATTGAACTGCGGACGACTGGGGTTTTTGCCCACCACTACCGTTATCCTCAACACGACAACTTCGATCTTCCAATACGGGCTTGCTGCATGTGCCCAGGTCGCACCTCCGTTCAATGGGTGACAGAGCCTTCACGCGCACTGCTCCCAGACTCTGGAATGCACTTCCATTGGAAATTCGGTAAGCTGTGTTCCTGGACATCTTCAAATCCCGTCTCAAGGCATTGAAGTCCTCTGGCTAAGACTATTGATGCTGCTCACTGTTGGTGTGTTTGAATGATGGCTTGCTGTTGATCTGCGCCTGTTCAGGAACACTTATACTTTAATTTATTGAACAAACATTTGTATGTGTTAATTTCTGTTCTTCACTGATTCATAGCCAGTATTTGACTTTTAATTGATCGACTCTGATATTGTTGTTGTTGACATGCCTTTCTGTCCACAGCTCAGATGTGTAAAGAAAATATTGATGATATGCCGTTCAGATGTTGTTGATGCTGTTGACATACCGTCCTCTCCACAGCTCTGTGCAGCGCTTTATGACCCTCGGGTGAAAAGCGCTCTAGAAGTGCAAATATTATTATTATCTTCTAAGGCAATCCCTAGCAGTCGAGGATGATTGGATCCGTAGATGTCTTATATGTGGGTCCTCGTTTCTGGGTTGGGTGAATGGCCAATGAGTCGTTAATTCGGTCTGCGACACGTTGTTTCTGCCTTTTACCAGAGATAGATTCCCAGTCACGGCTAATATGTTTTGCAAGTCACAACTAAACCAGTCCTGGTTCTACTGTACCTTTACTAACCCACACTCAGCATGGTGAAGTATGGTCAAACAACCCCACAAGGCTGATGGGGCAAGAATATGCCTTTATGTGGCATTGGGTTAAAACGACCTGCAATGTAAAATTCGTATTATTGTAATTGTTATTTGCTTTGTATGGATTACAGTACTGTACTTCGGTACACTACAAGCTGTGCTTTATGTGCTTGGTAGTGTTTGAGCAGAGCATTTCAAATTGACATGCTTTTGTTAAGCTGCCTGGGTTTGACATGACAAAAATTGCTTGTACAGGCAAGATTCCAAAGTAGTAAAGCAGGTTCGCCTACTTCTCTAATAATGTGATGCTGTCCACATGACTATACATGACTAAAATACTGTAAGAGATATGAGAAATATAAATAGTGCTTTGTATATGTTTTTTTTATCTGACTCGCCTTCTTCAGGAACGAGTTTGGTTTAGTGCCGCCAGTCTCGACCAGTGGGTCACGACCCATGAGTGGGTCGTGAGTTCCACCTTGTGGTCCTTGAAGACCATATCCAAGTTAGCCATTTGGGCCCTTTGGTACAAAAGGTTGAGAACCTTTGGTTTATAGCAAATATAATCTTACATTTTCTGTAACGAATGGGTGGTTGGCTTTGTCCATGCATGGTGATGCATTTAATAGAGGGTGTGGTGAATTGTTTGTGGCAGTGTGAGAAGGAGCCAGTTTTGTTGCAGATGTTATAAAATCTCTGACTTGTCTTCAGAATATAAACACAACTGGAGTAATTTAAGAGGTTATAAATGGCGTGTTCTCAAAAAAGGCTGGTTGTGATGCTGTAATTAAGTATGGCCTTTCAGGACTGCAGTGATTTGCAATGGGTGTTTTTGTGGACCTCTGTGAATGCAATTTGGGCTGTTCAAATTCCACTTAATAACACAACTATACATATGTATGAATATTTCATTAATTTATTCATTATCAATACCCATTTAATCCTATACGGGCTCGTGGGGTGCCATAGCCTATCCTGACCGACAAAGGGTGCAAGACGGGGGAGTACCCAGGATGTGACGCCAGTATATCGTAGGGCACATTTATTTGGAGGGGGGGAGCAATTTACTCAGCAGGCCAATTAACCTCGGCAGCAGCGTGTCTTTGGGCGGTGGGAGGAAACCGGAGTTCCTGGTGAAAACCCACGCGGGCACGGGAAGAACACTGAAATTTGACACAGAAAGGTACCAGAGCAGGGAATCGAACCCAGATCCTTCGATCTGTGAGGCAAAAGCGTCACCGTGCCACCCTCAATATTTAATTCTGAACATAATTAGCATAGTATACATACACATGTATAAACATAACATATAAATTTTGTGCATCTCACATGTGTATCACATGTTTTGGGCAGTAGAGGACAATACAGAAACATATTGTTGTACGATACCTCTGTGCTATTTACCTTCACCAACCTACAATGAGTGGTTGGTGGAGTATGGTCAATATGGATTGAATGAGCACCATATGTATATGTCACACAAGTGCAACACAATTGTCTACTAGCATAGCCAAGTCATGCATGGACAATGTACGTATGATACCTATTAAATACATACATAACACCGTGAAGGTACCCTAGTTTGTGATCGTGGATCTTGCATTGGGATATGTGTGGTGGGTCAGCATATTTACTGATTAGTGTTATGGTAGCAGATGAAACAATTGTTTCAAACAGATACACTTCAATGGAAAGTATAATGCAAGTGTCATTCGGATTTACCAGTCCATAATATTTTATCAGCCACTCATTGAAGTGTACAGGGCCTGGATTTTGGGCTGAGATAGTTAAAACCATAAACAAATAACAGTGCTCTTAACGTTGTCTTTTTAATCAGCCACATACTATATAGTACTCCATTGAGTATATCGAATATTAATACACAAAAATGCACAATTACAATTTGGAAGTCATTTGTGGCTTTGTTTTAAAGTCTTTGCCATCTCAAATATGTGGACCCAACAACCACAGAGTGCTATATTATTATCATTTAGCACAGTTACCTTGGTATCATACATCTGCCTTTAGTGGTGATACATTCGACTGTGGTAAATAAACTATGCATTGCTTAATTCATCCCTTTAGGCAATGACAATCCAAGCCTGCTTCAGATTTTTTTTCGAAAATACAAGGCTGCCCCTGGCTAAGAAAATTGTACTTTGATGCAGTCTTGGACATCAGTAACTCGCCCGCGCCTGGGACACCACATTTCTTCCTGCTCCACCCATATGTAGTGTCACAATATTAGTGATTGTTCAGTTACACAGCAGTACGCTCTTCTGTGATTCACGAGGGGGAGGATGATACACAACTAAAATGCATTGTGTCAGCAGATTGCAACTGAAACAAACTGCTGTGCTATACAATTCAGTACCTGTAAGTCAAGAGATTTTCAGCTCGCTTAGTGATGGCATAATTTAAGAAAACAAACTACCTCATGACGACAGCCTGTGGTGGCTATAAATATTAATGCAGAATCAGTATATTTTTTCATGGTAATTGATGATTTATATTTGGCTTTTTCAAAACGATGAGTCTAAAATAACTGAACAATCTCGAATAATGCTTAAAGTATAAAACGGTCCACCGTTTGCATATTCTGGGACCAAACAAGGATGTGTACATGCTCTCTTTGAAGCAACTCAAGTTAATGCAGTGCGCACCTTACACAACTGTCTGACTTGGGAAATTTCTGCAGGAATCTTATTGGATGTATACTATTACACTTTGCATTAAAGCCGTTTAGCTCAATGAGTCTATATAAAGTCTAAAGTTCAAAAGTGAGATTTTTAAAAATGTTCTTTCCGAAATGATGGGTGTCTGTTTGGGTAAGTCCAATTTTAAAACCGACATTCATTTGAATAGTTATCTCAGACTGTTTCTGTCATGGAATATGTGTGCAATAGAATGGGATGATATTAGACACATCGAACTTCACTAAGATTTGGTTATCCAGAAATGATCTATGAATCGCTGGCTCCAGCTGACCAAAATTATGATTAAGACCAATTCCATGTTGCCAGAATCACCATTGATTTGCATTGCTGATGCCAAGTAGTAATAATAATATTTTGCATTTCTAAAGCTACACAGAGCTGTAGAGAGAACGGCATGTTAACAACAATATCAGAGTAGATAAATTACAGTAAAACAATGGCTATGAATCAATGAAGAACGTAAAATAACAGATAAAATAATTGTTAAACAAATAAAGGAAGTGTAATGATGTAGGTTTTCACGGCTCGATGCATGATGATTGCTTCGAAAAGCTGCTCTCTCGGGACAGCCGCGTCGATGGCTCTCTCTCCTCTCCTCGCGACGTTTCGCCTCACACGTTGGAGGCATCCTCAGGCGTAGTGTTCGTGCGCGGCTTGAAGTCAGGAATGCAGGACATCAGAGAGGGATCGTCTAATTGTGTGAGGGGCATCTTTTCATGAGATGTAAATTAGGGGACTAGCCACAGACAAAGCAGGGAGGGGGAAATCACAGAATAGGATATGGAAATTAGTGTCAAGGTGATTCAGAGGCGGACTCACACAACCAAGAACACACGCATCACGCCAATACATATAAGGAGACAATAGAAGCCGCGCACGAACACTACGCCTGAGGATGCCTCCAACGTGTGAGGCGAAACGTCGCGAGGAGAGGAGAGAGAGCCATCGACGCGGCTGTCCCGAGAGAGCAGCTTTTCGAAGCAATCATCAAATAAAGGAAGGAAGAAGTGTTCCTGAGCAGGTGCAGGTTAACAGCAAGCCATGATCCAATCACAACAGTAAGCAGCATGAACAGTCTTAGCCAATTCCTAACAGAACAAGTGAGGCTTGAGATGGGATTTGAAGATGCCCAGGGACTCAGTTGAGTGAATTTCCAAAGGAAGGGCGTTCCAGATTCTGGGAACAGTGCGCTAGAAGGCTCTGTCACCCATCAAACAGAGGTACGATCACACACAAAGTTGCTGTGTTGAGGAGGGTGCCTGAAGTTGGTCACGGATGTATGTCAGAGTGGCGCCAGTGAGAGCATTGTAGATGAAAAGGAGGAACTTGAATTCAGTCCTGTATTTAACTGGTAACCAGTGAAGAAACACCAGTACTGGGGATATGTGATCATGGAAGGGTGTGTGGGTGAGGATTCCAGCAGCCACATTCTGCATACGTTGGAGACGATTGATCAGGTTGCAGAGATGCCAAGGAGTAGTGCATTGTAATACTCGATTCGTGAGGAGATGTGTATTAGCTTCTTAGTGTCAGAGGGTGATAGCATGTTGCGCAGTCTGGCTATATTTCTGAGATGGAAAAAGGCTACCTCCGTCACCTTGTTGATGTGTGTCTTGAAGGTGAGTAAGGAATCAAGAATCACGCCTACACTCCAGACTGCCTTAGCAACTTCAGTGGTCTGGTCGTCAAGCATCGAATGGATGGGTTCGGCCTTGGACAATTGGTGCGGGGTTCCAACAAGCAAAGCTTTTGTTTTGTTGCCATATAGTTTCAGGAAATTTTAATTCAGCCAAGCCCTCTCAGTTGACAGTGTTGACGACATGCAAAGACCAGACGCATTCATGAATGGCTTTGCATGGATATAGAATTGGATGTCATCGGCATAGCAATGGTAGCTGAGATTGAGGCTGCACAGCATATGGCCAAGTGGTTTTATATAGATGTTGAAAAGGAATGGGCAAGGACTGACCCCTGATTGGATTTGTAAAAACAAAACCCTGAAACGTAATTGTTGCTGATTTAACGTTCTTATGTCGTTGTTGTTGACATGTCGTTCTCTCCGCAGCTCAGTGCAGTGCTTTGTGACTCTCGGGTGAAAGGTGCTCTATAAATGCAATTATAATTATTAGAGAGAAATGGTAATTTGGAGATGGGGCAATAATTATCAGGGATGCTTCAATCAAGGCCAGCTGTTTTGAGCTATTGGCAACTACGTCACATTTGAAAAGTTGGGGATCAATGCCGGAGCGAAGTGAGTTGTTGAAGGGATTAGTGATGAAGGTCCCAAGGGATTTGAAATTTGCCCAGATGAGTTTTGATGGGAAGCAGTCTAGGGAGCAGTTTGTGGCCGAGATCTGGTAAATAATGAAGAGACATCATATTCTGTTAACTTGGAAAGTTCCAGGATGTTTGAGATCAGGGTGGTTGAAGAAAGAATTGTTGAGGTATTGGTTGGAGGTTGAGGTTGGGTGGAGATGCAGTGGGCTTTGTTTCTTTTTTTTCTAATAAAAGCTGATTCAACTCATCCGCTTGGTCTTTATTCGTGAACAGAGGTGAGGGTGAGTGACTGATTCATGATGGAGCCGATGGATGGTCATGAAGAGATTTCTGGGCTGGCCCCAGGTATCATTGAGAGTGCTGGAAAAGTCGTTGGTATTGGCGCAATCAAGTTTCTTCTGGTAGCGATTGGGGCTGTTTTTGATAGATTTGAGCGTGGACAGTGAGGCCAGATTGTCTCCAAGTCCATTCGGCTCTGCTTGCATTCACCTTGAGGTCCCGGAGTTCAACAGTAAACAGGCCTTCATCCACTGCAACAAGTAGGTCATTAACTACCTTGAGCCTTGCAGTTTCAGCTCTATGGCCAGATCTAAATCGAGATTGGGTTCTAGTATATGGCATTGACTCAAATTTACCACTCTCATGAAATGTTTGAATGCATATTGTACGAGTCAATACATATTTGAATGATGGCCATAATTTTGTTGACTTTAATGAGATGTGGAGACGTGAGTCTGAAGTAATTAGTTAAACACATACCATGTGACATTCATTCAAGCTGTGCCAAAGTTTGACTGTATTTTAGAAAAACTTGAAGCAACTGATCTACTTGTCAGCAGTTCATGAACTTGACGAGAAATGTAAATGGTAGAGAAATATGAAGTCAATGGTCAGCTACATACATTTTTCAATCTGTTTTTTGTATGCCAAAACATAGTACATGTTCAATTTTATACATATGTCTATGAAATTGTCTTTGCTATTCATATTTATATTCGGTACAAAGTCTTGAAGGACTGAAATAGCAACGCATCATTTCAATGAATAAACTTTTCAACTTGATACAAGCTTTGTTTGGCTTTCCTGCGTACAGGAATCTGTTCCGCAGACTTTCAGTTGTCTCCTAGAAGGCATACATGGCCACTTTAGGCAACATTGTGACGTCTGCGTGCCATCACGGCTATATTTTCCCATAACCTTTTTCAACCATTTAAACAAAGGTTTTATATTTATCGGCATTTTTTAGCGTACACTTGTTTATTGTACATTTCCCATGGTGAAACTGTGTCATTAATTCGTTAGCACATTGAACGTTCATGGAAAGGCAGTGCTAAATGAGTTCATGGGACTGTCCTAGCCCTGTGATATTATTGTAAAACATTTGAAAGTGTATGCATAAATAGATGCTTATAGTATAAATGTATATATAGATGTGCTATTATGTATAGTCAACGAGTGTTGAGGAGAACTACAGCACACATTCAATGTTTCAGCCATATGTATCATCATTACGCAGTGAATGTCTTAATGTTAAATGTGTAAGTGTTAAAATTCAATCTCGGTAATAAGTACACTGGCTATTTTCCGTGGTGACCTACGTCTGTACTATGTCACTAATTTCATATTATTATTATTGACTTGGAGAATTTCTAGGATTTTTTAAAATCAAGTGTAGAATATTTATTCAACCAAACATAATGAATATATACTCATTAGGCATCATCAGGCAACTGCGCCAAATCTGCTCGCCCAGGTAATTAATGCATGTATCTTTTTTGCAAAATATTGTGCGGTCGCTTTTCCACACATCGGTGTGCTGAGATAGTAAAGGAATTGGCACGTTTTCTGTTCACGTGACAACCCCTTACTGATTGGCCGTGTCGGGTGTGGAGGGTTGAACGACACTTTTTAAATTATTTTCTACGTGACCTGACCCAAAAATGAATTTAATCGATAAAGTAATGTTTTTGAACTATACCTTTTTGGGCTAGCTATGTTTCTGTTTTTGAGCATATGTCATTTTGTGTAATAGTTGAATTGTTTTCCAGTGAACTTGAGATTCAGATCTTCAGCACCCTGACACGAAGTGTGTTTGTTATTTATGAGACCGTGTTAGGGTTAATGTTTCAGCATCCAGTGACCCATGCCTCAAACAAAAGCCTGATTTCAGTAGAATGGATATCTTCTGATTTACTGATTCGTAGTGCTGCCATTGGAATTGTCAGCTTGTGTTTATTGAGGGCGTAAGAGCCCAACGATGCAGTGAACACAAGGGAGTGAGTGTGCCTGAAATCGTGCAAGTATGGGCAGAGTCCACAGTGGAGACTACTGTGGTTACCACATATTGCGGTCAAACAAGCGTACATGTTCGTGAAGGTAATAGAAAACGTGGGTGTTGGTAATGTTCTTGCATTGCAAATCTCCTCTCCGTGCCATGTTATGGATGAATAAACAAGGTAGTAGCCGCCACTCTAAGAAATATTTCAGGACATTGTCTACACGTTCTTCGTGGTGTACGATTGCGATTGAATTCACCGAATGTGATAGTTTTGCTCTTAGACTGACTGATATTAAACTGGTAAGAACAGATACTTAGAGAGCTTTCAGATTTGAAGTATAAATAAAACACTACACCCCGCTGCTCTGTATTTTCCCCAGCTCAACATGGTCGTTTACTCGTTCTTAGTATCCCTTGACAATGATAGTCATTATAAATATAATAATTGCTTTTCTAGAGCGCTTTTCACCCAAGGGTCACAAAGAGCTGTGGAGAGAATGACACGTCAACGACATAAGAATGGCAAATCAGCAACATTAACTTTTTTGGTTTTTTAAAATAGTAATAAGATGATAATCATGATAACATGATCATAAACGTTGATATTTTATCTTTCGTATTGCAAAACATTTCAAAATTCAATTCAGCTTCCTAAACGTGTTTTATAAAATAATTTTAAAAAACTATTTCACCAATTGTGAGGTGGTGGTAATAATTTGGTTTCACTACGTTCTCGGTAATGTCTTTTTGTTACTGCTCCCTCCATACTTCTCATTGTGTGCCATGTTTGGTGTGTCTCTTCCAAGTTAGCTTCTTATGGCTCTCACGCGTTTAGGGGTTGTGCTGATTACAAATTACCCTACGCATTGGGGTGAAGTGATGCTCATTAGAGTGCCTTCTGCTTCGCAATCTGTGAATTGCATATTGCTTTTCGCCATCTTGAATTTGATTAATATGTATACTATATGAATCTCTGAACACTGGATATATGTTTGCTTGACATGTTGGCGCTGTATCATACTTATGGTTTGCAATTACGTTGACAGCCCTACCGATGTTGCTCCTAATGCACTGTAATAGGCTTAAACTTTCCAAATATGCTAGCATTACCCATTATTAACATTTAAAATTTGAAAGCATGTCATTCAAACCCATTCTTAGCAATTTTGTGTTTGTATTTATTTTTGACAATACAATACGCAGATTGATGATATGCAGTTATAAGGGTGTGTATGACATTTAGGAAGGAGTCTATTGTTTGAGCAGAAATTGGATTAATATAATTGAGTAAAATGTTGATGCCCTCCTTTAACGTATCTGCCAAACTTGTCAGCTAAACTGCAGCCATATTATTGCTGTTTCGAATAAGTTGTATGGTACACCTTTACTGCCCTGCTAATTAAAACGAGCAGCACATATATGAATACAAGGTCTACAACTGTGAAGGTTAAGAGGTTTCACTCATGGAGATCACAGAAACGTAAACATACTTTTTGCTTGATAAATATGCACTCATAAATTAAACAACATAAACAGCTGCTCTTTCAGGATAGCCGCGTCGATCGGTCCCCCTCTTTCCATTGTGATGTTTGCCTCACACGTCGGAGGCATCCTCAGGCACTGTGTGCATGCGTCACATATATGACTCCTATTTATATGTAGCCACTATTTGTGCCATATGTGAAAGGCACCACAGACAAAATCAGAAAATATCTAGAAAAATTAAAATTTAAACAGTCTTTACAACCCATCAGAAAATACAGGACATACTCAAGTCACCCAAGGCCGACTGCCGTTACAGATAGAAAGCATGTATTGCATTCCTTGCAGCAACTGTGAAGAAGTGTACATTGGGCAAACAGGAAGAATAATAGCCACAAGAAAGAAATAGCACGAGGCAGCAGACCGTCTGCTGCACACGGATAAATCTGCAACAGCAACGTACAGTGTAGACAAGCAGCACACAGTGTAGACAAACAGCACAGAATCGATTTTGACAAGATGCGAGTACAAGCGGCTATCCGCCGCAACGGCCCGATATTAATCCGTGAAGCAATAAAGATTCATAAGAGAAAAAAGACCATGAACCGCAAACAAGACATGAGAATAAAGCTCATTCAAACCTGGAGGCCAATTTTTTAAATCTGCAATGCACAGCTACAAAACTCTGGACTACGGACATTAGGAGAGAATCACAAAGTGTTTGGAAAACTGGACAGGCTTTCATGAGATACAAACTAGTAGGTTAGTCAGAGGCATAATTGGATTAAGTTAATGTGATTCTAATATGTGAGCATGACCATAAAACCCTTTCATATTGACCCCCGCCCTTTTATTGTTCCTAGAAGACAGCAACGCCGTAGAAGGGACTTAGCATATACATAGTACTTTCAGATAAATTGGAGTCATATACTTGGCACACGCACACAGCGCCTGAGGATGCCTCCAACGTGTGAAGTGAAAAGTCGCGATGGAGAGAGGGGGAGCGATCGACACAGCTATCCTGAAAGAGCAGCTGCTTATGTTGTTTAATATATTCGTGCATATTTATCAACATTCTTTTAATATATAGTCCATTAGTATGACGTCATACATGTGTATGTGAGCGGAACTAGCCATTTTATGTGTTAATGCTTTATCTCAAGTCAGCAACCCCCTTATCATATATTATTATATACTGCCTTTATTGCGTACATTTCTTTATATCCTGTTTATGACTTCCTGGTCTGTTGAATGACTTCGTTAAACATTAATAGTACCAACAGTACACTTTAGCCCCATTAAGTGGTTTCCGGTATTATTTCCATAAGCAGGGTTGGTCAGATATACCTGGAGTCCCAAGTCCAGACGTCCAGGTTTTAGAGGCCAGAGCTGAATGTTCTTAATTCATTACCAATATAGCACAAGACCTTCGTGTGGCCGTCTTTTGTATGATGCCCAGGCATATTGCCCCTTTTGCTCCCATGTTGGTCGCCCTGACCATAGGTATGTAAAGTTGTTTTTTTTTATTGAAACGCTATGCGTAACAAAAAGCACAAAGGTGAATCCAAAGCCAATCGAATGAGGTTAACAGCTGTCAATGTATACTGCCAGTGTGTTAGACCATCCACACATTCCTCGTTTAGCACCGCTGCAAACGTAGCGTCGCCCAAAAAATTTGCTTCATTTTATTTGTACACGTGTGACACATTCTCACGCTTACATAATAATAGGGTTAAGAAAGTAATACATATTTAGTGATAACATCAAATGTGGAATATTCTCATAAAGTTTCAAACAGCAACAAGTGAAGGAACAATGTTCATGTCTTCTGATTGGTTCGATACGTACTTAGCGTTAAATATCGTTATATTATTGTTTTGAGCAGTACTATGCAGCAAATATGATTCACCACATCTTTGATATATAATAATTTAGTAATTTTACCATGTGTCCTGACACAATTGGAATGAATGATTGTGATCCACACACGTCCACGTTTCGATCTGCAGAGTACAGTGCCTGATGAGTTGAACAGCCTCATCTCATTCTCTAGCCTCTGATTAAGTCGCCACTCAAATGTTCTGTGCACAGTGTCACTCTCCACAGCACCCAATCTGGACACTTATGTCAGGAAATTGGAAATGAGGAATTGCTTCCTTTGCAGTGTACTGTAGTCAGCACGCATGTAGTGATTTTCCCTTGACCCTCGCATAGCTATTCAATGAATTGTTACAGTTCAATTAAATTATTAATTGATTTGTAATTGATTATTTGGTTATGCCACCTAATGATCTGTGTTCTGACCAAATTCATATTGCTAAGATCCACCATCGTTCACTGTCGTGAAACAATGAATAATGCGTTGCGCTGTTATCCTGGTTGTGTGCTTTGCATTCTCAGCCATTAATAACGTTGGTGCAGTAATATCTCATCTCATCTCATTATCTGAAACCGCTTAATCCTATATAGGGTCACGGTGAGCCGGAGCCTATCCCGGAAACACAGGGCGTAAGGCAGGAATGCACCCGAAGACGGGGCGCCAGTCCATCGCCGGGCGGTGCAGTAATATGTGATGTCTTAATAGGTCCTCTGCTCCGCCTGTAAACTACTGCAGGGGGTTTCAACCTTTTGCAACTGAACGTTCACCTGTAATTACTATTATTTGTTTACGTCGTTGTCTGCTTTAGTGGTATAGTAATTAGAGCGTGGATTACTACAGCAAGATTAATCAAGAATGATCATCGTCCCATACGGATCAATAAGATTAGTATCACTTTTTGTGAAGCCCGAAGTGATGTCTTATGTGTTGACTGTCCTATAGCACATGCAAGTATGCTGCACGACAAACTTCGGGCTGTAAAGATGAGATTATCAACTTTAAGTGGGATTCACTGCAATAATTGACATATCTGGGCTGTCAGTGTGATGTGATCAGCACTCAATGCATACAAATTACAGCTTTGAGAGTTGCGTGTTTGGACAGCTGTATGTTCAAACGGAAAATTGTGAATGTAGAGCAGTCCGTGAACTCATATATCTAATTATAACATAACCATGCCCTGCTACACCACGGTGCAATGAATATTTTCTGACACTAATGAGGTTCACATAACTTGGCCTTAAATGGTTATAATTATTTCTAATTTCATGTTATCACTTGATTTTCAAAACAAGAGTGTGGAGGCATGCAGTTGTTGAACTTGTTAAATGTGAGCTGCAATTGTTTATATCTTTGTGTCTGTGGAACAATACATAATAATTAATAATTGCATTTATAGTGCCTTTTTCACCCGAGGGTTACAAAGCGCTTCACAGAGCTGCGGCGCCAGAATAGAAAATCAACAGCAACAACTTTTTTGGGGGGTTTAAAAAAAATATATACACAGCGTTGCAGAACAACAAGCAAAACATGCTCAGACCTTCACATGACACTGGATTTGGAACAGTTTTGGTGGTATTGTCATAACTTCATGATGTTTAAATCAAATGTAACTTTTGTCTAATGGGAATATAATGTTGAGTGTTTCCCCCCCATACAGCGTAAGCATATTCCAAAAATACCAAAACGTACGATGTCCGTATCACCTGCAGCTGTAAGCAAAGGCCATGGAAATTTATCACTTTGTAAATATTTTAGCGACACACGGGCCATGCTCGGCAAAGGGGCCCTGGTTATTTTAAGCATGTAATGTTTAGACAACACTATTCCTCTTCGCACCAGCAAGCTTCATTTGTGAGCAAACAGCCAATAAAAACTCTCGCCTCCTACTTTATAGCTCATGCTGTGATTTACCTGAACTTCACCATCCTTATTTTGTTACCCTAAAGATTGTTTAAGGTATCTTAATTTGCCATTGTTTATGTATATATTTTAAATTATAGCGTTTCTGCTGTGTGTATTAACAAACACGAGGTGGTGCTTATCTGACTCGTATCAGCACTAAGCCTATGGTTTTAATTCAAATGGTAGGGGCCCCTAAGGTGATGATGTGCTGCCGATTCGAGAATTGAACTGGTAACGTTGTATTTATTGATCAAGCATCCTGCCAATGTTTTATGGCTTTGGAATTATTTGCGTTAAACTTTTTTCTATCTCTATCAGGGTGGTTATGTTTGTTTATGTACACACAGACAGGTCTAATATAGAAAAAAATGTGCTGGATATGTAGGCACGTGTTTAAACTACGCAACACATTTACAGTAGTTTCACAGATGGGTTTATGTGGACTAAGCATTGGCTAGTTGTCGGATACATTTATAAATAAGTTTAAAAAAGGAAAACTAATGCTGATACATCATCTGCAACAAATGTTTATTTACCCAAGCGTGACGTTAAATGTATTTAGCTAGACTGTGTAACGTCCTGTCACCCACACTTAGAAATGAATCGACCTCATCATCTCTTCATGAATCGATTATTGCAATGCACTTCTCCCTGGCATCCCTCTCCACTTTATCAATCATCTCCAACGTGTGCAGAAC
Source organism: Mordacia mordax (assembly GCA_036362905.1). Taxonomy (NCBI): domain Eukaryota; kingdom Metazoa; phylum Chordata; class Hyperoartia; order Petromyzontiformes; family Petromyzontidae; genus Mordacia; species Mordacia mordax. The sequence continues at coordinate 23,759,513 of JAZEWT010000001.1, forward strand.
GTGGTTGCTAGAGTCCTCACCTGCACTCCCATCAACGATCACTTATCCCCAGTGCTGGCATCTCTCCACTGGCTACCGGTTAAATACAGGGTTGAATTCAAGACCCTCCGTCTCACCTACAAGGCTCTCACTGGCGTTGCTCCGATTTACATCTGTTACCTACTTCAGGCACCTTCCTTGATACAACTTTGAACCTCAATACGGGCTTGCTGCATGTGCCCAAATCGCAACTTCTTTGGATGGGTGACAGAGCCTTCTCGTGCACTGCTCCAAGACTCTTGATTGCCTTTCCATTGAAAATTCGGTCAGTTGAGTCCCTGGACATCTTTAAATCCCAACTCAAGACTCACTTGTTCCATAAGGCCTTGAAGTAATCTGGCTAGAACTGTTGATGCTGCTCAATGCTGTGTGTTTTGATGATGGCTTGCTGTTGACCTGCACCTGCTCAGGAACATGTATTCCTTTATTCATTCGTTATCAATATCTGCTTAATCCTGTACAGGGTCGTGGGGGGGAGGGAGGGGGTGGAGCCAATCTTGGCCGACAGAGGGCGCAAGGTGGGGAATACCCAGAATGTCACACCAATGCATTGCATGGCACACTTTTTTGGGCAATTAACCGAGGCAGCAGCGTAATATTGGATAGTTGGAGGAAACTGGGGTACGCAGCGAAAATCCACGCGGACACGGGGAGAACACACAGGCTCTACACAAAGGCTGCCGAGCCTAGAATCAAACCCGGTTTGGGTGCCTTTCTGTATTTGTTTAACAATTATTTAATTTGTTATGTTATATCCGTCATTGATTTATAGTCATTATTTACTTAATTGATTTATTCTGATGTTGTTGACGTGCCGTTCTGTCCACAGCTTTGTGTTGCGCTTTGTGTCCCTCGGCTGAAAATTGCTTCATAAATGTAAAAATGATTATTATATTGTCGATGTAATGGATTGATAACTTTTACTCATCTCCGTCATCTTTATCAATACCTGCTTAAGCCTGTACAGAGTCTTGGGGGGCTGCAGCCTATTCCGCAGACAGAGGACGTAAGGCAGAGCTATACACAGGATGTGATGCCAGAAAATTGCAGGGCATGGAGGGCAGTTTACTCAGTAGACGAATTAACATAGACAGTAGCGTGTCTTTGGATGGTGGGAGGAAACTAGTGCACCCGGCTAAAACCCACGCGGACATGGAGAGAGAACACGCAAGCTCCACACAGAAAAGCAGTGTTCTGTATATAACCTCCAACGGTATTTCTGAATTCAGGGGATGTCAGTGGCTCTTCCTCTGCTACACGTTGTTGTAGCAGCCTTTGTTAGTAATTCATTCCGTTTTTTATTGCAATGTCATTACGCATCGCTACGTTTTCAAAGCTACCGCCCCCTGCTCATCCCCTACGTTTCCCCTCCTCTTGTCTTTTTAGAGTCAGCGTTAAGTGAGTCGTGTGGATGACCAGAGCAGGGAGTTTCTGAACAGAAACATCGTCAGAGGAGGGTTCGTAGGAGTGGAAGCAATCGAGCGATGTGAATACCCCCTCTCGAGACTGGTAATAAGCACGGCCGTGGCTCACCGGGGTGGTTGTGGTTTGTCGGTGAAATTAGCGGTTTTACGAAGAACCGCAGTGTTGTCAAGTCAAGCGGGGGTTGAGTGCTATCCGCAGGCTGCTCTAAGCATTGCTTCTGACAACATGATGGACACTGTATATGCAGCGTAATCACGCCAACTTCAATTTATGTGGACAGTGTTGAAAGGAGATAGCGCAAGATGAATCAAGATAAATGGACAACGCTGAGCCCTGCCGAGTTCTCCCAGCTCCAAACGTACACCGAATGTGAGTTGTCGGGTTTTTTTTACATGCTTATTTTTGCTCTCCGTGCTGCAATGCTGATTATTTGTGAAAACAAGTATTTCTATGTTTCACCTATGGTTTGCACGTGCTAACATGATGTTGTTTTTCAAACTGTCCTGTACCACTTGTAGGCATAACATATTTTCTAGATTTTTTTGTATAAGCAAGCACAATTGTCTGATGTCCATTTATAACAGACTCTTAACGTGCAATGCCATTACATTTATCGAAGCACTGTTACATGTGGTGGTGACAAGTGGACACAAGGGCAGGTGTCCGTTATGTGTATGTGTGCTGTGAGCAGAATCCCATGGTATAACTGCAGAGCTTGGGCTGTCTCTATTGTCTGTACCTGTTTAAATCTAACACAATGTAGCCTGCTAGTGCATTTCATCTCCGTGCTGCTTTAGACTACCTAGGTAGCTTGATGTTTCTTATATATATATATGAATAGGTTATCATGTGGAGAGTATAAACAGAGGGATCAACTGTGTGCATGCAGTAGTATATAACCTCTCTGATCTTGCCTCTAAACGTGAAAAAGGCGAACTTCGTGAAAGAGAAGGAACGCTCGACACGGCTATCCCTAAAGAACAGCTATGGATAGCAATTCTCAGCTATTGTTAACTAAAATAGTATTTGTTTATGAAATTTTGCCAGTCTGATATTGTTTTCATCCAAAATGTTACGTAGGCCTTCAAGCCGTGTTCAAATGGAGTACTGATTATAAATGTCTAACTTACGTTTATATATATATGTATATATGGAATATTGGGTTCGTGGTTAGTCTCGTGTTTGTGACAAGGTGCTTGCATCATAACAGAACGAGTTGTGAAATTAGTTGAAAATAGACATGCTTATAAAGAAATTGCATTTACCAGTATTTTAGGGTGTTTAATCAAAACATTGTTTTTCCATAAAATTTATGTTTGTAATGAGCCCCGAAGCATCCGCATAAATACAAATATTCGCCGAGTTAGTATTCTATACCGTAGTATAACGTTCTGTAATACAGTATATACTGACAAAAACATTCTGTAACCTGTTTGGGCAAGTGCTGTGTTAGTGAGCATCTATCAAAGCCTTCTTAAAGAGGAGGTGTTTCCACCACCACACCTTTGTCTCCCAAGTCCTGATATTTAAAATTGACTGTGTGCTTATTTAAGGCTGAATCGACTTAGAGACTGCACAGGACAGACTCAGATACCACATGCTGGGTATTGAGGTCTTATCAATGTCTAGGTGTTGAACGCAGGTTATCAGGTTCGTAGTGCATCGTACTAGCAATTGAATCAGCTTTCTTCAGTCACACACAAGCATACACATAGCTATGCACGCATAGTTCAGTTAGTCACCCATCCATTTATTTAGTTATTTATTTGTTTCTTTTATCAATTTGTCGGAAGCACATATATATTCTCATCTCATTATCTGAAACCGCTTAATCCTACATAGGGTTACGGTGAGCCGGAGTCTATCCTGGAAACACAGGGCGTAAGGCAGGAATACACCCGACGACGGGACGCCAGTCCATCGCCGGGCATTGCGGGACAATTTTAGTCTGCGAGCCAATCAACCTATCCAGGAGCATGCTTTTGGACTGTGGGAGGAAACCGGAGTACCCGGCGAAAACCCACGCGGACACGGGGAGAGCATGCAAACTCCACACAGAAAGGCACCCGAGCCGAGAGATTCGAACCCGGGACCTTCTTGCTGTGAGGCGTCAGCGCTAACCACTGGGCCACCGCGCCACCACATATATATTTCTCTTGTTATTTATTGAAACTCATATTGAAAAAAAAGGATCTGACCCAGAACCGGTCTCCAAGTGAGACAGCACATTGACTCCATCAGCACATTGACTCTTCCTCAAATCCTATTTTCAATTGACTCCTTTAGTCAGTAGTTGGTGGCTGCGTGATCACCCAAGAAGCCAATTGCTGAATCATGTCATACCCTATGCAGTGATTTCAATGACGCCATCATTATTCAAAACATGAGGTCACTGTGTACCAGTATTAAAATCCACATTCCAATATCCATATTCAAAAGTCATATTGTCTCTGCTAAAACGAGCACTGCGCGATGCCCATTTCTGTTTTCAGTCCTGAGCCAGTGGATAAAATTATACATACTCATGGCAGAGCCACTCTCTTATAATGTCAGCAATTGCTGACTTTTTACAAAGTGAAATCCAGCTTATTTATTGTATAAAGATAATGGGCTTTTTTGGCCCTTTACTGAGGTTTGAACATATACCCTTCCAAGTGCTGGTCAAGGGCTTTGCCATATTGCCACACAGTTGGGCGGTCGCGAATGGGGAGAACACAGTACTGCACATGAGAACTGTCTGTGAAAAAAAAGGTCATGCCATTCCTTTATCTTCCACCCACTTAAGACTTGAATACAAGATCTCACGGTTGCTGGATTCATATTGCAGCTACTTGAACCACCTACGCATTTTATAAGAAATATTCTCAATATAGTCAGTAAAAAACTTAAATATTTTGCATCATCTAGCTACGTTATAAAAGCAATTGTCACTTCATTAAATCACAAGTGAAGCCCACATAAAGTAAACATAGACGTAAAATGTATTTGTTTGAAATGCCTTATGCATTATGTGAATCTGTTTCAGTGAACCACACTGCTGTTAATGTGTAGTAATAACTTTTGTTCGTGCAGTGACATTTAAACAACCAGTTAAAGTGGAAAGGCAGCGTGCAAAATTCCACGGATCGCAGAAGTCCAAACACGTCTTTAAATTCCAGACCAAGTGCTGCCTGCAGCACAGCTTCATTTGGCCTCCCAAAGACAGTAAGAGAAAATACAATTTTCATTTTAAACGTTTTCCTCTATAAAAAAAATTGGAGACAATGAAATAATGATTCAATATACAATTTGAAACACTTGATACACATAAGGCATAACACTTCTGTGTCATGTAGTGATTATAACCATATTTAACCCTGACAAGCGAAATGGCCTTGTTTTTTTTTGCAAGATTAAGTTTAAAGGTAGGTAATTAAGGCATAACGTTT
>JAZEWT010000001.1:23784718-23799981 GCA_036362905.1 Mordacia mordax
CACCGTGCCGCCCTGGCCATATCCTGCACAGCCTCAATCTCAGCTACCATTGCTATGCCGATGACATCCAAATATATATCCACGCAAAACGATCCTTCAGTGCGTCTGGTCTTTGGATGTCCTCCTCACTGTCAACTGTGAAGGCCTGGCCCAATTAAAATTTCCAAAAACTAAATGCCGACAAAACAGAAATGTTGCTTGTAGAAAGCCCGCACCAATTATCCAAGGCTGAACCTACAATAATATTCATTGCATTTATAGAGCGTTCTTCACCCGATGGCCACAAAGTGCTGCACAGAGCTGCGGAGAGAATAGCATGTCAACAGCAACGACATGAGAAAGTAAAATCAGCAGCAATAACATGATTTGTTTTAAATACACGTCGTTGCAGAATAAAATGTAACATATGAACTCATCTCATTGTTAGAAACCGCTTAGTCCTGTACAGGGTCTCAGTGAGCTGGATCATATCCCGGCAGACACAGGGCGCAAGACAGGGATATACCCACGATGGGACGCCAGTCCATCACTGGGCACTGTGGGCAATTTAGTCTGCCAGCCAATTAACCTATGCAGCACCATGTTTTTGAACTGTGGAAGGAAACCGGAGTGCCCGGCGAAAACCCACGCGGACACGGGGAGAGCATGCAAACTCCACACAGAAAGGCACCCGAGCCGAGATTCGAACCCGGGACCTTCTTGCTGTGAGGCGACAGCGCTAACCACTGGGCCACCGCGCCGCCCCAACAATAAGATAAGAACGGCAAATCAGCAACGATAACGTCTGTTTTAGTCTTTTTTTTACAAATCCGAGCTATGGAGAGAACGGTATGCCAACAACATCAGGAGAGTTCAACTGAAATTACAGAAGGACATAAAATAAGCGATTAAAAAAACAACAAACAAGGAAGGAATAAATGTTTCCGAGCAGGTGCAGGTCGGAAGAGAGCTATCATCTTGGCACAACAACTCTGAGCTGTAAGATTACAATAGGTTTTACCGTATCTGGCGATTATCCAGGTGTTAAGATCTTAACACCTTAACACCTGCATAATCGCCAGATACGGTAAAACCTATTGTAATCTTATATTTGTATACTGGCAAAAAAGTACTCATAGCGTTAACTCTGAGCTGCATCAACAGTCCTAGCCGGAAGACTTGAAAGCCTTACGGAACAAGTGAGTCTTGAGATGAGATTTGAAGATGCCCAAGGACTTAGCTGATCGAATCTCAATTGATGCTTGACGACCAGACCATTGAAATTGCTAAGGCAATCTGAATTCGAGGTGTGACTCTTGATTCCTCACCCATCTTCGAGACGCACATCAGCAAGGTGACGAAGGTAGCCTCTTTTCATCTCAGAAATATCGGAAGAATGCGCAACATCCTGTCACCCGCTGATGCTTAGAAGCTAATATACATCTTCATCTCCTCATAAATCGATTACTGCAATGCACTGCTTCCTAGCACCCCTACATACCTGATCAATCGCCTCCAACGTGTGCAGAATGCAGCTGCTAGAGTCCTCACCCACACACCCATCCACGATCACATATCCCCAGTGCTGATGTCTCTGCACTTGTTACCAGTTAAATACGGGATTGAATTCAAGATCCTTCTCCTCACCTGCAAGGCCCTCACTGACACTGCTCCGACATACATCCGTGACGTATTTCAGGCATCCTTCTCAATCCGACCACTCCGATCCTCCAATACAGGCTTGCTTCAAGTTGCCTATGTAAGACCTCCATTCGATGGGTGACAGAGCCTTCTCGCACGCTGCTCCCAGACTCTGGAATGCCCTTCCATTGTAGATTCGATCAGTTGAGTCCTTATGCATCTTCAAATCTTTTTTCAAGACTCAAGTGTTCCATAAGGCTTTCAAACCCTCTGGATAGGACTTTGATGCGGCTCAATTGTTGTCCTGCCGGGATGATGGCTCTCTGCCGACCTGCTCCTGCTGGGAAATATTTATTCCTTCCTTGTTTGCTAAATAATAATTTTCTTTTTTTGATTTGCTTATTGTACGTCTTATAATTTCTATTATTTGACTTTCTGTTGAACTTTCTTGTTGTTGATGTTGACATGCCGTTCTCTTCATAGCTCGGATTTGTAAAAAAAAAAGATTCCAAAAACGTTACTGTTGCTGATTACCCATTCTAATGTCGTTATTGTTAACGTGTCGTTCTCTCCACAGCTCTGTGCAGCACTTCGTGATTCTCGGGTGAAAAGCGCTCTATAAATGCAATTATTATTATTATTTTACATTTGCAGGCTGGCCCAGAAGTGTGAATGGTCATTATCAGAAGCATTGTAATGTAGTTAGGTTTAGGTTAAAGAATAAATGCATCCGTCTCACATTTTTGCACCTTAAACATTTGTTAAAGAGAGTTTCACAGTTTCAAATAAGTGGCTAACTTCATCTTGTAGTTTCTGTTTTTTCCTCTTTTAAGTAAACTCAATTGTAAATACTTGAATACTTTGAGAACACGGGCGGCGCGGTGGCCCAGTGGGTAGCGCTGACACCTCACAGCAAGAAGGTCCCGGGTTCGAATCTCTCGGCTCGGGTGCCTTTCTGTGTGGAGTTTGCATGCTCTCCCCGTGTCCGCGTGGGTTTTCGCCGGGTACTCTGGTTTCCTCCCACAGTCCAAAAGCATGCTCCTGGATAGGTTGATTGGCTCGCATACTAAAATTGTCCCGCAATGCCCGCGATGGACTGGCGTCCCGTCGTCGGGTGTATTCCTGCCTTACGCCCTGTGTTTCCGGGATAGGCTCCGGCTCACCGTGACCCTATATAGGATTAAGCGGTTTCAGATAATGAGATGAGATGAGACTTTGAGAACACACAACCAACATAATTAACGCACTTAAATAATATTTACTGATTATTGTGGTCCAAAATAATGTTAGTAAAATAATAAAACTCATTACAGCATTGTGTTACAATTCCAGTTTTATATTCTTCCCGAACATGATCATTGTATTGCTGCAACGTTGTCATCTGTAAAAAAAAATCATGCTTTCCAACAAAGCATTAACCATTGCTTATTTATGTTTTGCATCATTGCTGTTCATGTTGAAACACACCAGCACCCTTCTGATTTTACATGAGTATTTTGTGAGAGCATTTCTACAGTTTATTCTTTCCAGGAGATGACTTCCTACATATCAGTGACCACACATTACGGTATTAATCCAAGCCAGAGCCCATGCCTTTGAAAGGGAAGGCAAAATAATAATAACACCGGGGTTAACAAAAAAACCCCAAAATAGATGTACACAATAGCATTATCCTACACCGTTGTATCCAAGAAGGCAGCCTCAATAATCGAATATTACGCCTTGAACATTGTAAATAATATGAGATGACCTACACACTGTATATTGCAGGCTGAGGAATTTTCAATTGTAAGTTTCCTAACCATTGGTATGTAATAGTTGCTGTTTACCACACTGCAGCTGTTTGCATAAATCTGATGGTTCATTTTAGCATTGTCTGCTAATGCTTCAGGGCAAAATACATATATCGTACAATTGAGCACTACGATATATGTTAGTGAATCATGATGAGCACATGGGGTCCACTTATTTTACCTTACCAAAATGTTTTATCAAGCTGGAGAAATGAATGTTTTGAAACTGGTCATATTAAATTGAGTTCCAGGCTATTGGTACAAGGGATCAATGTGTGTTATCGAAGACATGATTTGTTTTGCCTGTGCAGTACCTCATTGTGAGTTTATGACCCTAATGCTAACGTGAGCACGCTTTGCAATGCAGCTGTTCTGGATCACCCATGGTCTGAGGTATGGGTTCAATACGTGTAAAAAGTAATGTCCTCTGGTAAAAAGAGGTGTGCTCAAATGAGCATCGGGGCCATCCTCATCTCCTTTTAATAACCCTGAGATAGTGGATGAAATTACTCTTTCCTGTGATGGGCACAGACATCTTCAAGAGGAAACCGCTGTTGATTTCCCCACAAAGTGGCACTTATTTTATAGACTGCAGAGGGATAATGGTGGGAAAAGTCAACTGACAAACCGGCTATGAAATCACAACTTTCCAATTATAACCTGCTTGCTCTACCACTAAACTCTCTAGTAGCATTCTAGACTTAGCATTTACATCTGAATGCAGCATTGAAAATCCAATTAATTGAAGACCAATATATTACATGGGCGGCACGGTGGTACAGTGAGTATCGCTGCTGCCTCACAGCAAGAACCTCGAGTTCGATTCCCGGCTCGGTTGCCTTTCTGTGTGGAGTTTGCGTATTTTCTCTTTGTCCACATGGGTTTTTGCTGGGTTTCCTCCCACCGTCCAAAGACACGCTGCTGTCTATCTAGGTTAATTAACTTGATAAGTAAATTTCCCCACAAAAATGCCCCAGCGATGTATCGGCGTCACATCCGAGGTATAGCCCCCTTTGCATCCTCTGTCTGCCGGGATAGGCACCGCCCCCCGTAACCCTATACAGGATTAAGTGGGTTTTGATAAGGATGATAATATTATTTATTATTGCATCAATTTGTATACTGTCTTTCTATAGTCAGCATTTTTTTCATTCATTCATCAATAACCACTTAATCCAAGGCTTTTGTGTGGGGGGGGGGGGGGCAGAGCCTATCCCGGCCAACAGAGGGCGCAAGGCAGGGTAATATTCAGGGTACACGTTTCGGGGCAATTTACTCATCAGGACAATTAACGTAGGCAGTTAGTGTGTCTTTGGACGGTAGGAGGAAACTGGAGTACCCGATGAAAACCCATGCGGGCATGGGGAGAACACTTTTAGTTCATTATTAATTTAACTTTTTTTTATATTTTTAAAAATTTAGTTGTACAATCAGCAGTTAGTATTGAATAGGAAGCCAAATTACTGTCTGGAGGAGCTCTATATGGCTCCCTCTAGAGGAGTCCCTTCTGGCAGCACTGGCATGATCGGACATTTGTAGGGCTGCACCTTTACCTAATTATTTTGGTTTACGTCATGAATGGTGCTGTATTCGATAAGTAGATTTCACTAACGTATGGCGTCATTAAGCTTTGGTGAGAGAGCTGTGATAGATCATTAGTTGGGTACAATTATGACATATATGTCTGCAAATTTGACCATGTCCATTTGGCTGTAAGACTGTGACCTTTACGAACATTTCCCTCCACTCAAGTGTTTTAATAGCTAAAGCAGATAACAGTGTAGCCATAGCTTTCACATCAGCTTGTGTGCACTTTAGATAATGCAGTGGATTGGGGTAATACGATAAGAGTAATTTAAATCATGATGTTTATCAAAAATGTAATCTCATAATTTCAATCTCTCATGCTGAATATTCTTTAAAGACAGAAATGTAATATCACGTGTTATTGTTTTCTTTATTTATTTTTTAGGCTCTTAACATACTACATGTTTTTCATATCAAGGACAGATATGGTGCATTGTATAAGTAATGTATTACACGCCAGGCTGTGTGCGTACTGCATTACACAGCAGGTTGTATGTGTACCTCATCCACGGCATGTTGTGTTTAATTGTGGATGAGGCTAACCTCTCCTTTCACCCTTCCTTGTAGACAGTGGCAAGGCTGGTGAGAAGAAGATTGGCCAGAAAGGTGGTGGGGTTAGTGGACCAAGTCTAGTAAAGTCTGCATCTCTGGGGGATGTGAGCAAGACGCAGGCGGTGCACCTCAAGGATATCGTATGCTACCTCTCGCTGCTTGAGGGCAGCCGACCTGAAGACAAGCTTGAGTGTAAGTTATATTTTAGCATTCAGTTTGCCACTCGTGTTGCTCTCTTGCAGTTCCTACATCTGCCTGAGCACTAATATAGCCGCACAATCATCCTTTCATGCAGCCATCCATACATTAATGTGTCCAAGTAGTTTTACTCTTTTATTTAGCTACACATCCATTAATTCAACTATGAAATCCTTCATCAGATTAATCAAGCAGTTAATTGTTAATTTATATTGATCTATTAATTTGTCCTATAAGCCATTCGTATATTACATCATAATGTATGATTAAGCCATACATTTACCTCTGAAGCATGCTGTGAAATATATGAATGACATTGTTTTCCTAAAATAGCCAACTCAACATGAAATCCAAAACGCCTGTTGTATCCTCATCTTATTAATGCACAAAAAGTTGTTGATGCATAAGTGTGAAGCATGCAATGTGGTTATTTTTGAGCCTGATGCCTTCTGTAAGCATAGAACCCACAAGCTGTTCATACTATAATGACCTGCAAAATCAATATTGCATAAGTTATGAGAGCACACGGAGAAAACACTCCTGTGTGTGGGAGCATACCAGGGCCAGCACTCTGGATTGCAGGGCATGTATCAAGTCAGTTTGCCGAAATTACCTTGAAAGAGCCAAGAGGTCATTTGGGTGTGAGGCTTATGAAGAGGACAATATCTTGATGTACTTCCTAATTATTTGTAAATATTAATTCTCACTTTAAAAATCAGATTTAAGAAGATTGGTTGTCTTTCGTCTTCAAACAATATTTGTCTTCCTTGAAAATGGTGATTTGTGGAATAAATAAATGGAGCAATGTGATTTGGGAAATACCATAGATTTTGCTGCGTTTCTATGACACCTACTTGATCATTTAAATTAAGTGATACTGTTATCATCCCTAGCATTGGCACACTATTAGAGAGCGTCATTTTAGCAATTAAATCGTGGTTAGGCTAAAAAAATGTGATACCATCAAATTCATGATTCATGGTTTCATTGATTATATTTGAGCCTATGCTTTGGAAATGAGGTGCACCCCTGCTATGCAAAGGTGTTAATGAACAAATAGGGCTAGACTGCACATCTGTCGGTAGATCATTTGTGGTGATGAGCAGTGCGGGTTTACAAATTAATGAATCCCGATGCTCAGCTTTAAAACCAAATCAAATGTCCCAGTGAGGATGAGATTTTTCAACCCGCTTGAGCAAAAGCAATGCTCACACGGCATAAGTTATAGTCTTACTATAAGTAATATCTGGGATGAAGCGGTGGCACAGTGGTCAGTGCATGGTGCTTTGAACCCATTGACCTTCGTTCGATTTATAGCCTCGATTCACATCAATAATGAGTGACATCTGTGCATGTTCTGGGTAATCCCTTTTACAGACTGCATGATTATGTACGGTTAAATAACCCCAATATTGCTTAGGGAGGCCTCATCTAGCAGGAGCTTGACAGAGGGCTCTATATAAAATGTAATAATGTACGAATGTAGACTTCTTGAATCTTAGTAACTCAAATATCGATCCTGTTCTGCATCTCAGCTAGGCAGCTTACCAACAATGTGTTTTATGAGCAGAGGTGAAAAAGAAGGCCTTAAAATGCGAACAATGTGAGGTTAAATTGCCTGGTTAGTCGGGACAAATACATCACAGCTAGCTTCGTGGCACTGACGTTCTGGCTTGATAAGTGCTTGAACCACATATTCATCTGTGAAATAAAATTTACTTTATTTTACTTTTCACAGAATATAGTTTTGTCTGGTGCTAGTCAAGTATTTTGTTAAGGTTTTTATGAGCATTGGTAAAGATCACGAGTAACCAATTTCTGTTGTATAATCATTTAAATTAAAATGCACATTGTTAATAAGATTTATAATAAAATGTTTCGGCGATGGACTGGCGTCCCATCGTCGGTATATCCTTGCCTTGCGCCCTGTGTCTGCCGGGATAGGCTCTGGCTCACCGTGACCCTGTATAGGACTAAGCGGTTTCAGACAATGAGATGAGATGAGAATAAAATGTTTGCATTTCTAATGTGCCTTTCACTCCAGGGTCACAAAGCGCTGTACAGAGTTATGGAAATAATGCCATGTCCGCAGGAACATCAGAATAGATAAATAAGTAAAATAATGACTATACACGGCGATGGACCGGCGTCCCGTCGTCGGGTGTATTCCTGCCTTACGCCCTATGTTTCCGGGATAGGCTCCGGCTTCACCGTGACCCTATATAGGATTAAGCGGTTTCAGATAATGAGATGAGATGACTATACATTAATGAAGGACGTCAAATAAAAGTAAATAATTGTTAAAATAAATGAAGGAAGAAATGTTTATGAGTGGGTACAGGTCAATAGTGTGCCATCATCCAAGAACACAGCATTGAGCAGCATCAACAGATCTAGCCAGATTACTCAAGGCCTTATGGAACAAGTGAGTCTTGAGTTGGGATTTAAAGATGTCCAGGGACTGAACTGACCGAATTTTCAATGGAAAGGCAATCAAGAGTCTTGGAGCAGTACACTAGAAGGCTCTGTCACCCATCGAACAGATGTGTGATTTGGGCACATGCAGCAAGCCCGAAATGGTGGATCAAAGTTGTCATCTTGAGGAGGGTGCCTGAAGTAGGTAAGAATGTATATCAGAGCAGCAGCAGTGAAAGCCTTGTAGGTGAGAAGGAGGGTATTGAATTAAATCATATAATTAACCAGAGGCTAGTGGAGAGACCGCCGTATTTGAGATATGTGGTCATTGATCGGAGTGTGGATAAGGACTCTGGTAGCCGCATTCTGCACCTGTTGGACACGATTCATAAGGTTGGCAGGATGCTAGGAAGTAGTGCATTACAGTAATCGATTCGTGAAAAGATGAACATGAGTATTAGCTTCTGAGCATTGCAAAGTGACAGGATATTGCACAGTGTGGTTACATTTATGACCTAGAAACCTTCACCTTATTTATGTTTGTCTCGAAGACTCGGGACTGCCTTAGCAGCTTCAATGGTCTGATTGTCAAGCATCAAATTGACGGGTTCAGCCTTGAACAATTGGTGCGGGATTTCAACAAGCAAATCTTGTTGCCAGTTAGTTTTAATTAATTAAAATTCAGCTAGGCCTTCACGGTTGATAGTGAGGATAACATAGAAAGACCAGACATTGATTTGCGTGGCTTTAGATTTGGATGTTATAGCAATGGTAGCTAAGATTGAGGTTCAGCAGAATATGACCAAGTTGTGTCATGTAAATGCTGAAGAGAAATGGACCGATTACTTAACAGTGATGAATACCAGACAAAATAGGATCGATATCTGAGCAATATCTTCCAAGGCTGATGAACTGCTTCCAGTCAGAGGTTAGGAGCTCAACCAGTGCAGGGCACAACTAGAGACCCCATGCCCTCCAGTCGCTCCAGTAAGGTAGGGTTGTCAACATAATCAAAGGCTGTGCTTACTTCTAGGAGGACAAGAATACCTGAGGGGTAACTGCAGCACATTTTAATTGTGGGGAAATCATGCCAGAATGAACTGATTTGTTGAAGAGGTCAGTGGTGAAGGTGGAAAGGGATTTGAAGTTTGTCCAGATGAAACGGGGTCTAAGGAATGGTTTGTAGGCTGACATCTGGTAACTAGTGAAGAAACATCAGATTCCATTAACTCGGAAAATTCCAGGAGTTTTGACATGAGTGTAGGAGAGGGAACAATTGCTGAGGTAGTGGGTGGAGGTTGGGACTGTGTGGAAATGCAGTGGGCTTTGGTTTTGTCTGTGAAAAACTGAAATCAACTAATCCACCTGGTCTTTATTAATGAAGAGAGGTGAGGGTGAATCACTGAGTGGATGAAGGAGCTGATGAATGGTCGAGAATAGTATCTTGAACTTCTCACAGACATCAGCTAGAATGCTGGAAAGGTGGTTGCTACGAGTGCAATCAAGTGTCATTTGGGTAGTGATTGAGCTGGTCCTTGTAGATTTGAGCATGGATGGTGAGGCCAGATTTCTCCAAATATGTTCAACCCTGCATGTATTCATCTTGAGCTCCCAGAGTTCATTATGATACTAGGGGGATGGTTTTCCACCTGACGCCCAGTGTGGTTTGATTGTGGTCAAAACATCCAATATGCAGGATAGCGAGCTGTTGTAGATTTCAACTATCCCATCAGAGGCAGAGTGAGCCAAGGCAGAGAGTGGTGAACTGTTGATTGCAATGGAGAATAGGTCTGAAGTGATGGAGTTAAGATATCGAAAATAGTTTTGGCACTTAGTGATGGAAATGGGTGGCAGTACCTGGATGTCAAACCACACAGCATATTGATCAGACAGACCAAGATTAGTGAAGGACAGGTTGGTTACGGATATGTCCCTTGAGCAAACCAGGTCTAGGGTTGGCCACATCTGTGAGTGGCAGACATCTCATGTTGAATGAAGACAAATGAGTTTAGAGTGGCCATGAGGTTCCTTTCGAGGATGTTCTTTGGAGAGTCAACATGGATGTTGAAATCGCTAAGCATTAGAATCCTCTCAGAACTCAAGCGCAGCTTAGAAAGCATCTCAGTTTATTGACAAAAGATGTGGAGGCTCCATGTGGGCGGTAGAGCAGCACCAACTTCACAGGTTGAGCCGACCTCCAATCCAGAGACATAAGCTTGAATGAATGGAAGGTTGGTGACTGAATCAGATGGATGTCGGCAGTAGCACAGTGGAGAACCATGAGGCCACCACCATAGCCATAGAAATGAGCCTTCTGATGGCTTGTGAAGTCTTGCGGTTGAGCTTGATTCAATGCGAGAAAATCATCTTGATGGTGCTAGGTTTCTGTGAAGCAGAGCAGATCTAAATTGTTGTCCAAGATCAGTTCAGGGATGAGTAGGGCTTTTTTGTGTTCAGAGAGTGCAATTTGAGTAGGGCAAATGGGGTTTCAGACGCAGACAATGTGCGTGCTGGAGGAGCAATTACCAGTGTTATTGTCAACAACCAATGCTGAGCTGCCAATGGCCTAATTTGTTTCTTTCTCGACAGCCGATATGAAGGGTGTAATTGAGGGATAGGGTTAGGGACATCAGTCAGTGGTGGGTTCATGAGCTTTTTGTAATGAGCACCTCAATAGATGTAATGAGGTCGGTGGGCTATCACCAACTGACGGCATATGGCAAGATGGTTGTGAATAAGGTGAAATGATTCAGGGGAGAGGCTCAGGAGAGCCACACGTGTATAGGTGATCATGATCCTCAGAGAACATATTGATGAGGTGATGCGAGAACAATGAGCTTATCAGAGTTGCAGTAAGGCCAACACTGAGTGGCAATCACAGTAGTGGCGGTGACGTGGATGACAGTATATGATTTTAGGGAAGTAGTGATGTAGTAAATAATGAAGTAGTGAATGATTCATGAATAGGTGGTGATGTGGTGAATTAATAAGTGGTGAGTTGTTATGTAGTGAGGTCATGGAATGATAAGTAATTAGGCAGTGTAGCAGCAAGGTGGGGGTGGCACGGTGGCCCAGTTGGTAGCGCTGTCGCCTCACAGCAAGAAGGTCCCGGGTTCGAATCTCGGCTCGGGTGCCTTTCTGTGTGGAGTTTACATGCTCTGCCCGTGTCCGCGTGGGTTGTCGCCGGGCACACTCTGGGCACTCCGGTTTGCTCCCAAGTCCAAAAAACATGCTGCTGCATAGGTTAATTGGCTTGCAGACTAAATTGCCCGCAGTGCCCGGTGATGGACTGGCGTCCCATCGTTGGTATATCCCTGTGTCTGCCGGGATAGGCTCCGGCTCATCGCGACCCTGTACAGGACTAAGTGGTTTCTAACAATGAGATGAGATGAGCAGCAAGGTGGTGAGTGGTTAGGAGTGAGGTTGTTGGATGGTGGTGAGGAGAGGATTAGTGAGGCAAGTGGTGATAGTTAAGTGAATGTAGTGAGAAGTGATCAGTGGTAATAGGTGAGGAGGATGGTGAGAAGTAAATGACATAGGGTGGTTATAGGTGGTCAGGAGAGGGTTCAGAAGGTAAGGAGGTAATATGGGAAGAGTGAGGTGAGGTGAAAAGATGAGGAAGATGGTGAGGTGATTGAAGATGTGAGGATTTGATGTGAAGATGTGGGGAAGGTGAGGAGAGTATGGCAAGGTGAATTAGAAAGTGAGGAAGGTAAGTGAGAATTGGTGGTGTGGTGAATGAGGTGAGCAGGTGGTCAGCACAGTGGAAGGCGAGGAAAGAAAATGTAGAAAGATGGTGAGGGAGAGAAAGGGGTGGTGGATGAGGCTGAGAAGACAAGAAGGGTCGTGCGGGGAGAGAGGTGAGGAAGCTTGAGGGTGAGCGGACATAGGGAGAACACCCAAGCTCCACACAGCATTGCATGGGCTATGCTTAATTGCTTCCATTTTATGGACTGGATGAGTATTGATTGGTTGACAAAGGTGTTTCTCTGTAATAGGCAAAGGGTAACACTTTTTTGATGTTGCTAATTGTGATGTATTTTTGGTGTCCTAAGCAATCTGACAGCATTGTAGGGACAAAATGCAGACCGCTGTAATTATCCGAGTCAGACCATTTGGTCATGCACTATTTTTTATTTTGAAAAGAATCGTTCTTCGTGTGTATCGTTTTAACTTGATTTGCCTCTACTAACTGACAGTTATATTAACACATTCATAATTAATTCAACACACAATGGTACCTCTTTAGCGCACTACAGTAAACATGGGACGTTGTCCAACATTTTATCCAACTACCTTGTATACTTTTTATGACTGTAATAACAATATGTTATAGCCCTTCGTCAATCCATTGCTGGATGAAGGTCTCCCCATGCTTTATTGGCCATGCTAGACTTTGTGGGTTGAATGGGGAGCCCAGGACCAGTCAACAGTTTACTCGTGACTCATGTTGGCTGTGGCTCGAGATCGAACTCAGTGAACAAAGTTCATTCCACTCTTAATAAATCCACTCGATTTCCGCTTAAGGCAATGAGACTGTAATATTGAATAAAGAGGTGTGATGTTTTGCATTATGTGCTTACAGAACACTGCCAACGCAGCCTGACATTTTTTTTCATTTATATACATCTATACACAAAAAGTTGCTGATCTTTGAACGTCTGGTCAGGTGACGCTCAACAGAGGGAGGCATTTTGCCAAAAAAGTGTATGAGTTCCAGTATTTGCGTAAAATTAAGATTAATACTCGATTTCCAATTACTTTCCCACACATTGTTCATTACACTGTTATTTATGCGTTTTAATCAAGCCACACAATGAAGTGACGCACAGTAATCAGAATATGGTTTAACAAGAGATTATTTTGCACTGTTCTTCGTCACCTTTTCGACACGTTTTGAGGTGTGACGTTGATAAAGCAGTGCAAATCAGGCAACTGCTACTTTGATAAGGAGACGAGGGGCGAGGCACGGGGAGCGGAGAGGGGAGGCGAGGAGATGAGGGGAGACAGACGAGGGGAGACACACAGACGAGGGGATACACAGTGACGAGGGGAGACAGACACAAGAGACGAGGGGGACATAGATATGAGGGGAGACACGGAGACACAGTGACACATTTACACACAGAGCCTCGTGATTTCATGGCTCTTTATCGTGTGAGACACACAGAAGGAATGTAATACTTGAATATACCGTGCTGTTCTTGGTAGCGTGTAACTTTTTGGCTTTCTAAAACATTTAAATACTGTATATAACATAACATATACACAATAACTTGGACATCATATAACACAATGGTATATGACCAGATTGAGGCCCGAGTTTCGGGCCCAAACATCCAAGTTGGGAAAAAATAGCTACGTGCAATAATTTTTCCAACGAATATTTTCTACCAGGATGTAAATGTGTAACATAGGTGTTGTTTACTCATCGTTTCCCACAGGTTTAGTGAGCTTACCTTTGCATTTGCGTGCATACACTGTGATTGATTGCTTTGTTTCAGGCTGGGACAGCCAGCTGGTGCTATTGCCAAACACCCCAGTGCTGGGGGGGATGAGGGAGTAACTGATGAGATGCCCAAGCACCTCAGTTTGTCACTCGCCCTCTTAATTAGTCAGTGCCCTCTTCGCAGCCACTCCAACCCCTTGCACTGTTGTATTGACCCCAATTTTACAACACACAGTGAAGCATATCAAATAGAGGTTGGTAATGAAGAGCCATGCATTTTGTTGAGGTAATGTAGTAGGTCAGCAATGCATGATATAAAAGATATGTCCAGTAGTTTTTTTTGTACTAGACAATGAAAAATTGATGACACGTGGTTTGTCGATGTGGATCATATGTTCAAACATAATGACTGATGTTAGGATGCATTTCTCTAGGTTAGGTTTTGTCTGGTTCCTGATGTGTGTTCACAAATCACTATTTCATCGTGAATATTAGGTGGATAAAATAATGCTCAATGCCCAAGTCTACTTGAACGTTGATGAAAAATAACACTGTTTAAGCATTTTCGTGAATAAAGATTAAAATCATTAAGGTTGAGGGAGTCAATTTTGTTAAGTGTAAACGTTACATTAAATGAATTGGTATATATTTTAAAACATTAAATATGTATTTGAAACTTGGTTAAATTGATGTTGTACTAGTCAGCATATTGGGCAATCCAGAGGTCGCAGGTTCAATTTCCCTCGTGGGGGCATTGCTTAAATCGTCCTACTTCTGTTGCCCAACCAGTATAATAGATTCAGCACAGACAGTCGATCAGCACGTTGCATGTGGTGCAGTAATATATAGGTAATATATAGCTATACTCATCTCATCTCATTGTCAGAAACCGCTTAGTCCTGTACAGGGTCACGGTGAGCCGGAGCCTATCACGGCAGACACAGGGCGTAAGGGCAGGGATATACCAACGATGGGACACCAGTCCATCACCGGGCACTGCAGGCAATTTAGTATGCAAACGAATTAACCTATGCAGTAGCATGTTTTTTGGACTGTACTCACTATTGCAAAGGTCTTTCAAAGGTACTGTGTCTGTTGGTCAGTGTGATAGAGTTGGCCAAAACACCCTCTGGAGCAGTGGTTTTCAAAGTATGGGTCGCGACCCAGTATTGGGTCGCCGAACGTCAAACATTGAGTTAAAGGTAAATGTGTTAATATTTACTGTAATGAAAGCTCTAGTCAGTAGATTTTGTTGGGCCGCAGGCATAAACATTTATTTTCACTTGGGAAGCAAGAGAAAACGTTTGAAAATCAATACTTGAGTGGGTTTTTATAGACTTCTCACCAGTGGAGGCTGGTCTATAAGCAGTGCCTTGAGTTGGCAATTGCAGGGGTTCATCTTTAATTTCATTCATTCTGAGTACCCACATAATCCTGTACAGGGTCGTGGGGGACCAGACCCTATCCCAGCCGACAGGGAACAAGGCATGGGAATACCCAGGATGTGATGCCATGTTATTGCAGGGCACACTTTTTAATAATAAAAAGAATTACATTTAAAGAGCGCTTTTCACCCGAGGGTCACAAAGCGCAGAACAGAGCTGCGGAGAGAATGGCACGTTAGCAACAACAACATAAGAAGGGAAAAT
>JAZEWT010000001.1:23800025-23835618 GCA_036362905.1 Mordacia mordax
TTGTTACAAATCCGAGCTGCGGAGAGAACGGCTTCTCAACAACAACATCAGGACAGCTGAACCGAAAGCCAAATAGTAGTAATAAATTATGGGACGCAAAATAGGTGATAAAAAATAATTCTTCAACGAACGAAGAAAATATAAATGGTCCCAAGCAAGCGCAGGTTGGTAGAGAGCCATCATCATGGCACGACAACAGTGAGCCGCATCAACAGTCCTAGCTAGAGGACTTGAAACTTGAAAGGCAGACAGAACAAGTGAGTCTCGAGACGAGATTTAAAGATGCCCAAGGTCTCAGCTGATCGAATCTCTAATGGAAGGGCATAACAGAGTCTGGAAGTATTGTGCGAAGGCTCTGTCACCCATCGAATAGAGGTGCTATCTGGGCAAATGCAGCAAGTCAGAATTAGAAGATCGAAGTCGTCGTGTTGAGGAGGGTGCCTGATGTAGGTCACGAATGTATGTCGGAGCAGTGCCAGTGAGAGCCTTGTAGGTGAGGAGGATCTTGTATTCGATCCTGCATTGAATCGGTAACCTATGAAGAGACATCAGTACTGGGGATATGTGATCGTGGATGGGTGTGCAAGTGAGGACTCTAGCAGCCGTATTCTGCACACGTTGGAGACGATTGATCAGGTATGCAGGGGTGCCAGGCAGCAGTGCATTGCAGTAATCGATTCGTGAGGAGACGAAGATGTGTATTAGCTTCTCAGCGTCAGTAGGTGACAGGATGTTGCACAGTCTTGATATATTTCTGAGATGGAAATAGGCTACCTTCGTCACCTTGTTGATGTGTGTTTCGAGGCAATTTTCTAAGCAGGCCGTTTAAACTAGGCAGCAGCATGCCTTTGGACGGTGGGAGTAAAGCGGATTACCCCAGCAAAAACCCACGCGGACACGGGGGAATACGCAAACTCCACACAGAATGGCACCCAAGCCGGGAACAGAACCCTATTTCTTGTTGCTGTGAGGTGACAGCGCTACTCACTGCACCACTTTTATAGGTATTAGAGTCATACTATTTGTTCAGATTTATATATTATGAGGTCTTTGTTAGACAAAGCAGAACTCAGCATGTTACTACATTATTCATACAGGTCGCAGAATAGTGTTAAAATGGACAAGTAGCCACCTATGTCACCAGACCCAGTAATTTACCTTATTTCAGTCGAAATTCATGAAGCCGGGAAATGTATAGGTGCAGGTAGTAAGCCAAGCAATTTTATTTAGACCAGATATATGCAGTTAACTCAGAAGGTGTATGAACAATGTAATTTAAGGAGACAGGGTGGCACGGTGGCCCAGTGGGTAGCGCTGTCACCTCACAGCAAGAAGGTTCCGGGTTCGAATCTCGGCTCGGGTGCTTTTCTGTGTGGAGTTTGCATGTTCTCCCCATGCCCACGTGGGTTTTCGCTGGGCACTCTGGTTTCCTCCCACAGTACAAAAACATACTGCTGCATAGCTTAATTGGCTTGCAGACAAAATTGCCCTCAGTGCCCGGTGATAGACTGGCGTCCCATTGTGGGTATATCTCTGCCTTGCACCCTGTGTCTGCCGGGATAGTCTCCAGCTCACCGCAACCCTGTACAGGATTAAGCGGCTCGAACAATGAGATAAGATTTAAGGGGACAAATATAAATCAAGGGAGAGAAAAAATCAACTCAAAGGGTTCAAGTGTAGTATATGGTAGATCCCAATTTTTTCTCAATATCTGATGGGTGGAATATATAGACTTTTTTTTGGATGGTAAATTCTTTCATATTAACAATCTCACGATTGTTACAATGCAATTGGCTTCATTTTTTTGCATACATTTTAAGGGTAACTTGTATGGAGTATAATTGCTGCATATACAATACAGCTGCATAAGCTTAACAGTGTTCATTGTCGAGTAATACCATAAAAGTTATTTTATACTACATTTAGTGCACTTTATTCCTATGTCCTTGCCAGTACAGTGCCATCAAGTCACCACCCTTGGCTAAGTTGTAAAAGGCTCCAATGATAGACTGAGGATGAAAAAGGGTCAATGCACAACTTTCTTTTCGTTGTTGTGTTAAAACGAAGTTAGGGGGGAAAGTGGGATGGAGGCAAGTGGCTAGTATTTCATCCGACATTTGGTTTTACCTTGAAATTTCATTGCAGTTTAGTCACGGAGGCTGCTTCAGGAAGTATTAGTCTGGAGACAAAAGAGTGTTTTGTTCAAAAGAGGCATTGCAGCATGCCCCAAAAGACCATATTCTTGTTTTATTTTATTTTATTGTTTTACCATCATTTTATGCTGAAATGGCACTCTGCCACGTGATAACAAATCTCCAATAAAATATTGATTCAATGGAGGGAGCTGCAGAAATCTGATGTGGAATTGTGAAAAAAATAAAAACCATGGTCTTCTTCAAATGGATTGCTTCTGTTCAGCATCAGGATATGAGTAGCACCGTGCATACATTAACTCGTGTTGGCGTTTGGGTGAAATTTGAAGCTGAAGTCCGTTTATCTATGTAAATTAAACCACACCATTCGACTGATTCCGCAATTCGTAGAAAACTGGCTTTTTTTCCAAGACAATGAAGTATGAGGCTTAAAGAAAATATACTAAAGTATTGCTGCTTTCTTTGCCTGGATATGTCAATGCCCTACAAGCTTCACTCGGACAAATTTTGCATGTTTTTAAAAAATAAAATTACAATCATAACGCACAACAGGAGTGATTTTAATAGCATAAATTCTCACGACAGTGCGACTGAAAGTCACACATAAATAGGCTTGCTGGCTTCGTACATGACCTGCATGCTAACACTGCTATCCTGCAGCCCCATGCTGGTGAGTGGCATTGCCTGCCAGCTACAAAGCCTGCACACTGGGCACAAGTGTAAAGTGCCGCTTGTGTATGTTTCCCTGGCAACAGAGCATTATGGGATGATTACGTGTTGGGTGGGTGAGCCCCGGACACAACACAGTGTACCGAATGTTGATGGTCCAATCCTTATTTGTTTCTGCTCAGGGAAAATGTGGAAAATATATCGCTTTACATTTATATAGGGTATACTGATGAAAAATAATACAGTGTTATCGAGTTGAAAACAAAGTGATTGAAATGGCTTACTGATAAACCGCATATGCTGCATGAATTCAACATTTTTATGTCGTTTGAAAGATGTAAACAATATGTATATGTTATATGTATATATACTGCACAATTACTCTGTCTAGAATTGACAGGCATGCTGTTTAATAATGGCAGCCACACAAATAATGCTTTCAGAATGTGTACGACGAATGTAGCACTTAATACCGAAATGCATTGATGGAAACATCCAAAAGAGGGAAAATGCAAGCAGATATTATCCTGAAATGAGAGAACCATTTGTAATGCTTTTACATGTTATCAGTGTTCTTTTCATAATGCATTCTACAGAGCCTGTACCTACAGTCCCCTGGAACTCTTATCACCTGCAAAATGCTAAATTCAGAACGTATCTTTACTTAAACAAGCCCTTCATTGAGGAAGGTAGCTTAGAGTAACCCGACTTCACAGGTGATAAGTACAACTGCCACAATAATATTCTTTATTTTGGCAGAGGCCCATTTAGGTTCATCACAGAGGTTTTTAAGCATTCCATGAGGTCAATTTGGAGCCAACTTTGCCCCCTCCTGTTTGTCACCGATTCTAGTCTTCTTCCCACACGTTAGACAGCATTGCACCTTTTTCTATCACGCTTGAAGCCTATTTTCCCCCTCTCCTCACCATCATTACATTTTAATAGACAAAAAAATCGTGCCATCAATCATTGGTGCTCTGGTCTTATTTGTCCATGGTTGCGGCCATAACATCTAATCAAATAGCCTGCATCCTCAATTCAGAGTTATCTTAAGATATTTATTCGGCAACCAGAGAGTTCTATGGGCAGTAGTACTGTTGTGTTCAGTAGGACTGGTCGATACACACAAGTGTTTCTCATTTGAAATCTATTGTATAATGCAATGTAATTGGAAATCACATTGACCACAATTAACATAGAGTTATAATTGTTTTAGTGAATGGCAAATATTTGCCGGCAACGGTCTACCTCTGGAGCAGAATTGGTATAAATCAGGTGTGCCGCTTGGAAGAGTCAATGGAAGAAAAGTGGTTCATGAATCCAGACTAAATGATAATGGATAATGTGATACACATCACACACATTAAGCAATAATTCAGGAATAAATATTCAAATTTCAATATTATACTGCTGTGTGGCATCAGACTCGTGCTCACATTTATTGGTACTAGTCTTTATGGCAGCCTTGAGCTGCCTCGGCCAGGTTTGTTTCTCAGAAGCACCGCTAGATGGCGAAGATGCGATCAGCTCCGAGTCGAGAGAACAGCCTGCAGCTGATGGGAGAGAGATCCTCTACATGATTGCCACGTGACACGACCAGCCAATAGGGACATTGAAAGAATTTGGAATTACACACCAACTATTAACTTTCCACCGAATAAAGTAGCATGTAAATCATCTCACCCACAGATTGCAAGGAACTGCTGAGTAATGTAGTTCTTTTTATCAATTGTCCAGTTGGGAGGGATCAGCAGCCAGGGCGGCAAGGTAGGGTTGTACCTATGATGCGACGCCAGTCCATCGCAAGGTTTTGTGGATAATTTACTCAGCAGGTTAATTAATCTACGTCGCAGTGTGTAATTTGGACGGTGGAAGGACACTGGAGTGCCCGGCGAGAACCCAGGCGGGCACGCGGAGAGCACGCGCACACTCCATGCAGAGAGGCGCCCGAGCCGGGGGGAGGAGGCGGCAGCGCTTACTCGCTGCGCCATCGGGACTGCTGTTAAGAGGATATTTATTCGTGGTTCGACATCGCCACCAGAGGTTAAAGGTGGGGACTGCAGACACGGGGGAGAGGCAGGCTTGATGCTTTACCGTACTGAGGCAGGCGACGAATCTCAAAAATGATACATTAATTCATTATCAATCACGAGTCCGTGGGCATCTTCAAATCTCGTCTCAAGACTCACTTGTTCCGTAAGACTTTCAAGTCCTCTGGCTAGGACTGTTGATGCGGCTCACTGTCGTGCTGGGATGATGACTCGCTGCCGACATGCACTTGCTCGGGAACATTTTTTCGTTGTTTGCTGAACAGTTTTTTTTGTCGCATATTTTATATCCTCTCAATTATAGCCATTATTTAACTTTCAGTTGAACTGCTCCGATGTTGTTGTTGACATGTTGTTGCTACAGCTCAAATTTGTGACAAACAAAAACGTTATTGTTGCTAATTTGCTGTTCTTATGTCGTCGTTGTTGCTGGCATGCCGTTCTCTCCGCGGCTCTGTGTAGCGCTTTGTGACCATCGGGTGAAAAGCGCTATAGAAGTGCAATTATTATTATTAATCCTGTATAGTATAGCGGGGGGCGGTGCCTATCCCGGCCGACAGAGGGCGCAAGGCGGGGGAATACCCAACATGTGATGCCAGTACATCGCAGGGGACACTTTTTGTGGCAATTTACTCAGCAGACCAACAAACCCAAACAGCAGCAGCGTCTCTTTGGACGATGGGAGGAAACCGGAGTACTCAGCGAAAACCCACGCGTATACCATGATTATCAATGTAACGGATCAAAATGTAGTTTAATGCTTGTCACCGTTGTAAACAATATTCAACGTCTGAATGGATTCTCATAACCTGGTTATGAATGAATAAATAAGTATAATTCCTTCTCAATCCACTAAATTTCCAAGGGAACCTGCCTTGTTGGATGCACTGTTAGCATCATTATCAATACCTGCTTAAGCCTGCACATGATCGCGGGGTGCTCGAGCCTATCTCAGCAGACAGAGGGCACAAGGTGGGATACACCCAGGATATGATGCCAGTACATCGTGGGGCAGTTTTTTTTTTTTGGGGGGGGGGGGTAATTTTCTCAGCCAGTCAAGTAACATAGGCAACAGCGTGTCTTTGGACAGTGGGAAAAATCCGCAGTACTCAATGAAAACCCATGTGGACACAGGCAGAACACAAACTCTGCACAGAAAGGCACCTGAGCCAGGAACCGAACCTAGGTTTTCTTACTGTGAGGCAGCCACCGCACTGCCTCACAGTAAGAAGTGGAGCACCATCCCTGCTCCACTATTGTGAGAGCTTATTTAATGAGCTTCGCAATGTAAAATGTATAATACAATGTACGATTATGTTTTGTTTTTCAGTTATGTTTCATCTGTATGACACTGACAGCAACAAACTGCTGGACAGCTCGGTAAGAAACACACTCGGTATTACAAGTCTGATTTGAAAGTCAATGGTGGTGCTGACATGCCCTGAATGTGCATTATTAATTTGCTATTTAAATAGCTGTTGTCACTACATAAAAATATTTTCCTTCTCTTTTTTTAATGTTTGTCTTCAGGAGGTGGATCGCATAATTATACAGATGATGCACGTGGCTGAATATTTGGAGTGGGATGTAACAGAGCTGAAACCGGTAAATATTAAACAAGACTATTATCCAGGAAATGTAATTGCTTATTGACTCTTGTAGAATGTTGTAATTGTTGCGACAAATTGTGAACCAGATTGTGAACTATTTTCATTTTTCGTGCATAACTTACTGCAGAACTTCACCAAATACACAGCGAGCATATGGGTGCATTATTGAGACTTTTTATATAGAAATAATGAATCTTGTGAGTTGTATTTTTATTTTTCACATAATTTATGTACAGTGTATACAATCTTGGAGATATGAAACTGAACCACAAAGCTTTTTTAAATATTCAGAATTATGCTTAGAATATTTTGCCAATAAGTTTATCTTTTATATATTGGCAAGAACCAGTGCCAGTGGAAAACCGACATGAATGAGCAACATGTCTGGTATATCTCAAGTGCTACTTTAATGCACTTGTCAGGCTTGTCAATGCTATTCATCATATGACCTGGCTCTGACGTGGTTATCAATATGGCCATTCTCACACCACCAGTGGATGAAGGCTTCTCTAAGTCCTTCCCTTCCTGGGTTTTTTTTTTACCTTTACCACGCTGGTCAGTGTGGGTCTCTGAAGGGGAGGAAGGAGGGAGAGCAAGATGGGCTCTGATATCACTCGTCACTTGATATCACTTATCACTTGACACTTAAAGTTAGCCATGACCAAGAATCCAACTTGGCTCGCTGGATTTTATAGTGTAGCACACTTCTCGCTATCTTAACAGTTCCACCTCTCACCTGCTTAATTAAGGTTAACAGGCATGTCTTTTACACACACGAATGCACTCATCAACGGGCGTTGTGTACCTTGCAGATCCTTCGGGAAATGATGCAAGAGATCGACTATGACCAGGACGGCACAGTATCTTTGGAAGAGTGGATACAGGGTGGAATGACGACAATCCCTTTGCTTGTGCTTCTTGGCCTGGAGTCGGTTGGTATTGCATGTAAAAAAAAACGTGCTTGCGTACATAGCTCATACAAATACCCGCTGCACGTGCACGTAGCCTCACACACTGCTAGCCTGCCTCAAACAACTCGGGATAGACTTGCACGCACAAACATGGGTACAGACTTTTATTGCACTCAAGTCTTATAGAATTTTCTGCCACTTTTCTGAGACATGGTTCAGTGAATATATATGTTGTGATTCCACATAATACCCTGTAAAAATATATTAGAATTCTGATAATCGTCTTTGTAACTTTTCATATATAACTGTACGCAGTACGTTTGTGTTATGAATCAAGCTGAGACAATGCAATCAATATTTTTAGGTCAGTATTTCAAAGCTCCCCTATGTGTTCAGATGAGTTATATTGCAGTCATGGTTTGTGTTTGTTCCGTGCTTTTGCATTATTATACACCTGTCGATTTTATGGCTGACGAAAGTTGAATCGCATATTTTAAGTGTCTATGAAGTGATAACCTTTGTCTGCCAATGTCTCCCCAGAATGTGAAGGACGATGGGCAGCATGTGTGGAAATTGAAGCACTTCAACAAACCGGCATATTGCAATTTTTGCAAGGCCATGCTCATTGGCCTGGGCAAACAGGGACTCTGCTGTACATGTGAGTTGAGGAATTTTGGGATAGCCTGTTGAAAAACATTTTCACGAAGGAATCGTGAGCACATTTTCACGGGTTCCATTTGTAGCATTTACAATGGGTGAAATGGGCGGCGCGGTGGCCTAGTGGTTAGCGCTGACGCCTCACAGCAAGAAGGTCCCGGGTTCGAATCTCTCGGCTCGGGTGCCTTTCTGTGTGGAGTTTGCATGCTCTCCCCGTGTCTGCGTGGGTTTTCGCCGGGTACTCCGTTTTCCTCCCACAGTCCAAAAGCATGCTCCTGGATAGGTTGATTGGCTCGCAGACTAAAATTGTCCCGCAATGCCCGGCGATGGACTGGCGTCCCGTCGTCGGGTGTATTCCTGCCTTACGCCCTGTGTTTCCGGGATAGGCTCCGGCTCACCGTGATCCTATATAGGATTCAGCGGTTTCAGATAATGAGATGAGATGGGAGAAATTACTAAAAACAGGATGTGAATAAGTCTTGATTGATAGCAGAGGTGGTAGGCTAGTTGATGTTTCAATTCCTCACAAAGATTGCTTGTATAGAGAGGTTAATTATTGGGGACGGTGAGTAAAAATTAAACTCACATCGATGGTCACGGGGATAAGTGGGGAGCAATTGATTAAATAATACATTTCAATATTATTAGAAAGGGTGTGTCCATGGCAGACGATAAAGGATTTAACCATTGGATTTTTTCCAGGACTGGATTTTTTTATGTTTATGATGTGGTGCAAACAGTGTGAAATATGTCAATATGCTAACCCTTCCATGACCATATTTTCCTTTTCTCATTGTTCACAGTCTGTAAATACACAGTCCACGAGAGGTGTGTAGCTAAGGCACCGCTAAACTGCATCAGTACTTACGCCAAGTCTAAAAAGAGCGCCACCGTGAGTCGAATTATTCACTTGTATATTGAAAATTTCAAACATGTACTTTAATAAACACTTTTCTAACAGCAGCAATGACAGTGTCTGAAATACATTACAGAATGTCAGTATTTTCCTGTCCAAGTGAACACACTGCCCATTTGTGTACCTGTACATTTATATTATCATTTCGACAATACAAAAAGCCAAGCAGTTATGTGGTTACATTATTAGACTTTGGGTTTTGAAGGTGCCAACGTGTGATGTGATGTGATTATCCATTCTCTTACGCGTAGATGATGGATCACTATTGGGTGGAAGGCAACTGCCCTGCCAAGTGTGATAAGTGCCATAAGAGCATCAAGTGCTACCAGGGCCTCACCGGGCTTCACTGCGTGTGGTGCCACATAACGGTCAGCACTTGTCATTGCTTGCGAAAGTGAATTGGTTTGGTTATTATTATTGGAATATTATTTAGCGACTGTGATGTACTGGCGTCATATTATGGGTATCTCCCCACTTTGCATCCTTTGTTGGCCGGGATAGGCTCCGCTGCCCGACCCCCCCCCCCATGTCCCTGTACAGGATTATTAAGTGGGTATTGATAATGAATGAATTATTTAGTGAGATCAACTATTTACTTTCTGTAACACTTTAATGAATATTATGTTACAAAAAGCAACAAAATTAGCAGCAACTGTTCATTGTGAGGAGAAAAGGTGATGATAAGTGGGTGCTAACGTGTAAGATTTATATGTAAATGCGATAACGCATACTGTAATTTGATAACATGTTTTACAGTGCTAATTATTTGGCATGGGATGACTTTCATTCAGCCATTAAAATGTGTTCTTAAGCTCATCGTGCTTATATAAACATTGTGTATGTCAGAGTACATTTTTTGCAGTGTAATCAAACAAAACATAACTTATACTGGGTTGACGTAAGACGATAACACGTTACCAAACAACATAATTAGTTTCTTATTTTCTGTTGATTTGAAATATTACCTTATCCACGTCTTTTAATGCATGCTAATACTTCTAACATCAGAATGATTTCCCGGCCCGGATGCCTTTTCTGTGTGGAGTTTGCGTGTTCTCCCCGTGCCCACGTGGGTTTTTGCCGCTTATTTCGGTTTCCTTCCACAGTCCAATGACACACTGCCTGCTGAATAAATTGCCCCGAGTGCCCTGTGATGTACTGGCGTCACATCATGGGTATAGCACCACCTTGCGTCCTCTGTCTGCCGGGATGGACTCAGGTCCCCCGCAACCCTGTGCAAGATTAAGCGGGTGTTGATAATGATGATAATTTAAATAACACTGTAATACCCCGGGACGGCACGGTGGTGCAGTGGGTAGCACTGTTGCTTCACAGCAAGAAGATCTCGTATTCGATTCCCGACTCGGGTGCCTTTCTGTGTGGAGTTTGTATGTTCTCCATGTGCACACACGGGTTTTTGCTGGGTACTCCCGTTTACTCCCACCATCCAAAGATGCTGCCTAGGTTAATTGTCCTGCTGAGTAAATTGCCTCAAAAGGTGTGCCTGGCGATCTACTGGGTATTCCCCTGCCTTGCGCCCTCTGTCGGCTGGGATAGGCTCTGGCTCCCCGTGATCCTGTACAAGATTCAGCGGGTTGATAATGAATGGATGAATGTACTACCTGCTTATCTTAAAAAAAAAACTTGCTTGTTCATACATTCATTAAATATCTTATCCATGTGTAACATACATCTTGCATTTGTCAATTAGTTCAGATGCTGAATGCTAATGTCGACGTCTGTTCGAGACGAGAATGTTTTTAGGAGAGAGTTTGTGTAGTTTTGCTATCCATCCGTTAAAGGAGTGCAGACTACAGCAGTTTACTACATGGTCTATGGTTATGTGCTCCACGAAAAGCATGATTGTATCAGGATGCTGGATGTGAAAGCTAGCTTGTGCACGTAAGGTGTGTGTGGGGAGAAACCACAGCCACCTTGGGTAGAGCTGGGGAGAGCAAAAGGGGGTCATTTGGGTCGTTACTGCACACCATTCGGTCCTTGTGCAACTGGAGTGAGAGCTATATTCACATCCTTGCCATTAAGTTTAGCCCATTTGCAGTGGGCTTTGGGCTTCGCCAAGGGTGCGCCTTGGCTCCTAATCTGTTCGTGATTTTATTGGACAGGATATCAAGATGTAGTTGAGGACCGGAGTGTATCCAGTTTGTGGCTATCAGCGTAACATCTCTGCCTTTTGCCGATGATGTTCTCTTTGCTTCATCAGACTGTGATCTCCAGCATGCACTGGAACGTTTTGTGGCCAAGTGTGACGCGGTGAGGATGAGAGTCAGCACCTCTAAATCTGAGGCCATGGTTTTTGCCCAGAAAAAAGGTGGCTTCCTCCCTATGGGTGGGGAGTGATCAGCTCACCAAAGTGGAGGAGTTCAAGTATCTTGGGATCATGTTCAAGAGTGAGGGTAATAGGGAGTGTGAGATTGACAGATGGAAACAGCGTCTGCAGTAATGTAGGTGTTGTATCGGGCCGTTGTGGTGAAAAGTGACCTGGGTCTGGAGGTAAGGCTCTCAATTTACCAGTCAGTCTTCATTCCAACCCTCGACGATGGTCATGAGCTTTGGGTAATGAGCAAAAGAGTAAGGTCCCGGATATAGGTGGCTGAAATAAGGTTCCTTGGTAGGATTCCTGGTCTCAGCCTCAGAGATAGGGTTAAGAAGTTTAGCGATCCAGGAGGATCTCAGAATAGAACCACTACTGCTCTCCTCTCAATTGCGAGGAATCAATTTATGTGGTTCGGGCATCTGATAAGGATGCCCGTTGGAGGAAGTATATCTCTGAACTGGCCTGGGAATGCCTTGGAATCCCCTGGCGAGAGCTGCAGGAAGTTGCTTGGGAAAAAAGGACGTATGGACGGTTTTGCTAAGTCTGTTGCCTCTCTGACTCGGACCCAGATAAGCGGCATGACAACAGATGGATGGATGAATGGATGGATGGAAATGGACTCGGGTCTCTTATTAAAGAGGGATAAGTAAGGGGCCTGATTTGTACTGTAAATAAATTAGGAGAATCTTATGTGGCTTTCTGATCCAGGCCTCAAGGAATCTCTGGTGAAGCCCTGGGAGAAACTATCTTTAGATGGCTCATGTGACTGTGTTGTTGTTCCCTACTTTGTAGCTGCACAACAAGTGTGCTTCCCATGTGAAGCCAGAATGTGACTGCGGTCAGCTAAAGGATCACGTCCTTCCCCCAAACACCATCTTCCCCCTGGTGCTGGTAAGGCAATTTTTATGCTTCATACGAAAACATGTCCATCACCACACCTAAATTAACAAAAACATATGTTTTATATAGCTTCTAATTATAAGCACATCCTAAGGCGCTTTACAAAACAACCACGGGAATAAGGAGAGAAAGAAATGTTGAGGATTGCACAAAGGACTAAGATTTGCTCCCCATAGCTGTTCATTGAGGATAACTGCGGAGGGTTCATGCTTTCGCCTCTGCGCCATTTCGCCTCCCGCGTTCAGGGCATCATCAACGCCTGAGAATGCCTCCAACATGGAAAGCAAACGGTCACGAAGGAAATCTAAAGCAACACTCGATACAGCTATCCTGAAACAATAGCTACGGAGAGAAATTGGGTGCCTGTGCAGAAAATAATGTTTTTTATCCATGATTGAATTTTTTTAAATGTTTATGGTGTGGTGCAAACTGTTTGTAGTATGCTACGATGTTAAACGTTTTATGATCATAATTCTTTGGGCTTATTTTTTACAGTCTGTAAATACACAGTTCAGGAAAGGTGTGTAGCTAAAGCACCGATAAACTGCATCATTCTTTGTCCTTCGTGAGGTTTCGCCTCCCACGTTCAAGGTATTATCAATGCCTGATGATGTCTCCAACATGGGAGGCAAAACATCACAAGGTAGAGAAATGAACATTAAACATGGCTCTCTTAATAGAACAGCTATGGAGAGCGTTTCTCGTACATTGAGACATGAAAACCTACATCAGTACTGAGGACTCTTTAATATCGTGAAATTTAGTATGATTGTAAACAGACTTTACTATATCCTCAGGATGTCTATATTTTCTAAAGAGTTATCCAAGTCTGATGATTGCTTCGAAAAGCTGCTCTCTCGGGACAACCGCGTCTATCGCTCCCTCTCCTCTCCTTGTGACGTTTCGCCTCACACGTTAGAGGCATACTGCTTCCGAGGATGCCTCTAACGTGTGAGGCGAAACGTCGCGAGGAGAGGAGAGGGAGCGATCGACGCGGCTGTCCCGAGAAAGCAGCTTTTCGGAGCAATCATCATGCATTGAGCCGTGAAAACCTACATCATTATCCAAGTCTGTGTAAACAATATTCACAGCCTGGATGAACTTAATATGGAAGTAACCCTTGGAATAAGGGACATACAACCCAAGAATTGAATTGTGTATCTCAGGACCTGTCACAATGTGTTCGTTTATAATTGAATTCCAAATATTCCCAATTTCACTCGTTGTTGAGAATCTGCACTGCTGGAACAAGCTGCTTACAGTCGCACGGCACCTTTCCATGCTAAAGCTCAGTTTTCCCTGTGTGTGCACGTGTGCGTGTATGGACATGTGAGCCGCAGGAGCGGCAGATGTCGGTGCAGAGGACAGACAGTGGCAGCGGGGCGTCGCTGGACGAAGATGTGCTGCGGAGATTTCAGCGCACCAACTCAGTGACGGGCGACGGGCACGCCTTGCAGGTTTGTCTCGTGGATTACTTTGCCACGTTCTTGTTCATTTCAACGGCTGGTATCCTGGTTAACCCGGATAGATTGATTGTTAATTGTTATTACAGCAGAAATATATCCAGTGAGCTTGCAAGCTCTTTACGTGATTCCTGCAACAAACAACAAACACGTCAGTTGCAAAATGAATAAATAAACATATAAATTTTACCAAACAAAATAAAAACAACAAAAAACATTTATTCACAGCATTGCATATAATTAACCACGTAAATTAAAACACAGTTAAACATTGCAATGAGGAAGAAAGAATATTTAGGTAGCATATTGAACATTGAGAGGGAACAAATGCAACATGAGCAATATTTCAAACACGATTCACAATTTGCATTCACAGCTAGGCAGATATTCTAATTCTAATTGGGATCTAAGGTTGCTCATCAAATGTAGTGACTAGTTTCAAGCACCTCCACCAAGGATTGGTAGTCCCCCCTCCCTCCCAGTAGTAGGGGTTTTGGAGCAGAATTGTATTGCGGGATGCCCTTTCTGATTCCAACCTTCTTTAGTCAGAGGGTCTTTGAAACATTTTTTGTCTGGAACCTCCACCTCCACCCAGACCTGTTCGCTAGGATAACTAGATTTTATTATTACACTAAGGGGGGCCATAGCAGGATTTCAAACTCCAGGTGTTTCAAGCCTTTTTAGTCACACACGGTATTCAGGTTCAATAGATGAGCCAGATGCATAACCAAAATGTCAGTGTCATCGTGATACACTTATTTTTCTAAGTTGTTGTTATATATGCCCGTGGTTATAGCCAGTGATGAAAATGTGCATGTGAGAATTGCTCACCATGATTTCTTTCGGCAAAGCCATGTCGAGTGTTTCTCCTCGCTCCTTTGCGATATTTCAACTCCCCACATTGGAGGCATCATCAGGCATTCTGTGCTTGTGTTTACAGCAAAGGCAATGTCAATGCATGTTATTCTGCAAGCCTCATAATATTTGATGGTAAAAACAATCTTATTGGTTTTCAATTGAGTGGCGCCCCATAATTGTGTTATTGATTAGTACAAAGTAGCTGTAAATATTCCAATGGCTGTTGTTTATGGTAATAATTCATGTAGAGATGTTATTCATGCAATAGCCATGATTTGTAGATCACACTGTCCCAGGTCACCCATGGATCAACCTTCCACTTCCGTGCAGAGGCATTACAGACATCTGCATCTGCCCCCATGAGCTGAGATTGTATTGCTTATCATTCACTTTTGTGTCTGCCACACTATTCTGTTGTACTGGCATTACATTTGTAGCATTCACAGATATCTTACTAAGTTTATATTTTAAGAATTATAGTCAGTGGAGCATACAGCAGTATGCTGTTCATACCTACAAATAATTTGAGGTGAAGCAGCAAATCGCTCAACGTTAATAACAAACAGATGTTACAAGATTAGCTCACTGGCACTTGTGAAACTATTCTTGCTCGGGTATGGCTGGTGAAATTGTGTCGTTGAAATAAAAAACTCAAACACATCAATAACATTACCTTAAAAGGAATAATATTAAATAGGTTATGTACTCGGTAATGACTGATATTTATAGCACATGGAGAGGCCAGTGAGAGTGGATAAGAACTGGAAATTACAGTACACTATGGGGCCTGATGAGAATTACATTTAACTTGTTTTGTTGGAAAACATCCATCCCAATTACATTTAACCCATCCTGTCATGTCAGCTAAAGTTTAATGCTCACTTTTCCTAATTTGCAATACTTATAACTACCCCAGTTTGTTATTTATTTGTACATACAGTCATGTGCCCAATAGTAGTCATTGTCTACGATAATACGCATTTCTGTATGCTGTGCTCTGATGAGCGTATATGGATTGCATACCATGTACAGACACATACAGTTCACAAAATTATTTTGATTTATATGTTGATATTTATGATCAATACATTGCAAGGGTTTTCTAAGCAGGACTTGCTTTCCCTTGCTGAGTTCTCCAATCTTGGGCTAGAAGTGTGTTACTTAAGTGTAAAAAAAACCTGATCAGTAGCATGCATCGTGAGCTCTTCGACAAATCAAGATAGGCTGGACCCACTAAACTTACTACAGTGAATCATTCAATTGACTAGTTTTGTTTTCAGGGGCGGCACGGTGTCCCAGTGGGTAGCGCTGTCGCCGCACAGCAAGAAGGTCCCGGGTTCGAATGTCAGCTCTGGTGCCATTCTGTGTGGAGTTTGCATGTTCTCCCTGTATCTGCGTGTGTTTTCGCCGGGCACTCCGGTTTCCTCCCACAGTCCTGTGCATTACTGACTTCAATAACTGGCCTCCAGGATTGGCTGAGCTTTATATTCATTTCTTGTTTTTGGTTCATGATCCGAAAACAAGAAATTAATATAAAGCCTAGGTATGTGAGAGGTTTCTTTCATGAGATGCAAATTAGGGGACTAGCCACAGACAAAGCAGGGAGGGAGTTATTGCAGTTCAGGGGTGGGAATAAGATAAGGAAATTAATGTTAATGTGATTCAACTGTAGACTTACACAACAAAATATGACTCGACACATACATAGTACCCATATATATAAAGGAGCAACAGGCACTACACACACATACTGCGCCTGAGGATGCCTCCAACGTGTGAGGCGAAACGTCGCGAGAGGAGAGAGAGCCATCGACGCGGCTGTCCCGAGAGAGCAGCTTTTCGAAGCAATCATAATGACATGTTTCGTTTGTTTGTGACACATTTGCACATGTAATTTCAATGAGTGCATTAACGGTAGATTCGGAGTGTTTATTTTACTTGAAATTGTTTGGTTTGTGAAGACTCTTCCTCAAGGTGACTGTTTTGATGTAGGCGAGCTCTGTTGTATGAAATGTTTCCTCATCGTCACCATAGAAAATGAATATGGGATCGACAGGCATTATGTTATAGTTATAGAAACGTGCTTGGGTATCAACTAATGAAGAACAATAGTCTTCTTGGCTAATGCCATTTGTATCACCCTATCCTGCTGTTATTTACTTTTGACTGCCGGTTTCTTCAACTGTAATGATGTAGGTTTTCACGGCTCGAAGCATGATAATTACATTGAAAAACTGCTCAATCGCTCCCGATCGACGCGGCTGTCCCGAGAGAGCAGATCTCCTCAACTGTTGCACTGTCACCACCTGGTCGAACTCCAAGCTCTGATGTAACAACATTGGTTGCAGCATGTGCCTGAGTCACAAGGAAAACATTTCGTGAACTATATATAGAGCATTTGAAATTCATTGGTTTGAAAAATACATGAAGAATAATTTTTCCATCTTTCTAGTGAACCTATGGTTTATTACTGGATAATATTCTTTTCTTGTGTGTGTGTGTAGATCACACCTATGCCTGGTACCCACCCCTTACTCGTTTTCGTCAATCCAAAAAGTGGAGGCAAACAAGGAGAAAAGTAAGAGAGAGTTGACAATATACTGTGAAACAAACTTATCTGCTTTGGAAATTCTAATTCCCCATAACATGAATGTGAATAATTGGAGTATATTTTTTCCATGCGATACATATTGTGACGTACACAGATTTCATTCAGCTTACTGTGTCGAAGTTCCATGATAACATTTATTTAGCCTAATATTATATGGATTTAACAATACAGATAATGGATGAGTAGAATTTAATTTTCGAAAGATTACCTATGCAATCTAGTGGTCATAAATTTTGAAGCCTTAGGATCGATGTCTTTAAACAGTTTTCAAGGTTTACTCTAAATAAGGCAATGCATGCACAGTAGCGTATTTATAAATTTGAACTGGTGTAAAAGCTATAAGGCAGTCACAACTTGTGAATGAAATACCTTTTGTATCATTAAATTAATGGATAACAGATAAGCATTGCAAATGTGCGCTTTTCCATTGATGATGTTTCACTTCGTTGTTGCAGAATTCTCCGAAAGTTTCAATACCTCCTCAATCCTCGGCAAGTGTATAACCTCAATAAAGGGGGTCCATTTCCAGGGTATGTAAATATGCAAACCAAACAAAGACACTCCGATTTCACAGAGGCATCTGAATGATTCAGCCAGTACTGACGGAATTTTGCGAGTTTCAATTCTACAAATCGTGGTTTTAATAGCGGCATCTGGTAAATCCAACATGGTCTCTCTCTCGCTCTTAATTTCATTCATTTATAGCTCTGAAGCTGTACATTAGTTAAAAACGTGCATACATTCCTTATAGATGATTGGAATATGTGACAGCAGATGTTATTGTTAAAAAGTTATTAAGAGTACAGATATAATATTTTAGATACATATATAAATTTTATTGTCATTGTATCCTAATGCATATATTTACAGTATATAGAGAAACGAAATGATATTTCTCGTGGTCCCAGTGCAAAAACAAGACAAGGCTGAATGCACAGAAAAATAAGTACATTTGTGTAGGTGCATATGAGTGCGTGAGTGTGCATATATGTGTGTGTGTGTGGACGGCTGCCTGTGTAATGTGAGTGGGTTAGTTTTAAACCTGGATCAACTTCTTAACGGACAATGTCCTGCTGACTGCACTCAGGCCTCAGTGATCGAGACTTCATTTTTGGCTGTGCACAGCACTGATCAAAATTGGTATTTCATGTTTAGTCCCGGTGCGTAACCTCATTTAGGTAAACTCATTATAAAAATAGATATCTCGTGTGGTATGGTCAACACAACACTCAGGAGATAGAGGTGACAAGGCATGGCACTTGCTGGCCATATCATATCACCCCATTGTGTGTTATGCCGGACTGAATACAAAGTCACAAACACCACTTCCTCCAAAATTCTATAGAGGTAAATGGGTGAGATTTGGCCACAATACTTAAAAAATATATATATATTTTGTGTAATCATTGAATTGTTCATACAGCAAAGTTCCCTTAGTGTGTGAATGTTACTTCACAATTTGTTATAGGCAATATTTTATATTCTCAATGGATGCATTAACATTTAATTAACAGACGCTCTATTAAGGTTAATAATAAGTGTGTATGTGCGAGAATCACAGTTGATGGTATCGACATCTTTAGCAAAATTAATAATAATTAATGCAAAATCTATGATTGTGCAATGCTGATTCGCACTTATAAGCAAAGTTTCTTTATAAATTTAACTTAAATGGCTCATATAAAACGTGTTTAATTTAATTTCCTTGTATTCAAAGTAAGTATCAGTCACATTCCCGGAATCTTATAGAGGAATTTGTGCATTGAACCAACACATGAACCAAATATACAGCACCCAGTGTTTATTTGCCGGTCTTTAAAAACGTATATAGCAGATGTGATCCATGTAGTTAAAGATATTACATGAGTAGCGACCTGTTAATTTCTTATATGTGGTAATTATTCATATGATT
Source organism: Mordacia mordax (assembly GCA_036362905.1). NCBI lineage: Eukaryota > Metazoa > Chordata > Hyperoartia > Petromyzontiformes > Petromyzontidae > Mordacia > Mordacia mordax. The sequence continues at coordinate 23,819,069 of JAZEWT010000001.1, forward strand.
TTGACAAATTAATGAACTCCAAGGTAGATCACTTCACTTTTTTTACGCGGTTTAATGTTTTCTACAGAAAAAAAACTCTCTATGTAGTGCTTAAACTCATAGGCCAATTCTCTCATTGTGCTCCTGGAATGACACAGTGGGTTGGTTTGGTCAACACTAGAGCTAGGTGGTTCTCATAATTACTTGCCTGGCGTTGCAATCCTCTTCTTAGAGTCAAATACAATTGCTTCTGGAATGAATTCATTGCTGGGTGCAAAGCTGTGTGGAGTTCAGTATGGTAATCAGGCCTATGGGACCTGAAGGGCCTATTGGAATCACCGACCAGTATTGATCGGAATCACCATTAAAACACAATTAGCCTGATTCCACCACCACTCCGTTGTAATGTTGAGGCGATATGGGAAGGCCCATAGGCCATAGATTTCGTGGAGGCCTGTCTGGGATTGGTCCTTACCTGTAGCAATGCATGGCTGAGGTGCACAGAGCAGGCAAGCCTAAGCTATAGAGTAACTCAATGATATAGCCTCAACTATACACTGAGCAGCTATGTGTGTTTATGTAGTCTTTGCTAGAGATGAGACTATACATTTAGTAGCTAAACTTATACTGAGTGACTCCAGGATATACTATTTCTACATATTATGACAGATTGAACTTCTTTCGTGACGTCCCGGATTTCCGGGTGCTGACTTGTGGTGGGGACGGCACTGTGGGCTGGGTTCTGGACTGCATAGGTATGTGAAAAATAAATAAATTTCCTCTCGGTGCTGCAGAAACTTACATTAATTTTGCAATTTGGTCAAAGTAGCATTCAATGTTCACTTGATTTGTTTGTGCAGTGGGTTAAAGCTGTACTGAAATAACTTTATTTTTTAGACAAACTCGCTCTGCCAAAGCGTCCACCTGTAGCAGTCCTACCTCTTGGCACAGGAAATGACCTGGCTCGGTGTCTACACTGGGGTGGCGGTAAGCAACAGTGCTCCCATGCTCACGTTAACTTAACCGAATGCACTATAGTCTATCTTGTGTCCATGCTATCCTATCATGTTACTTGTTCTTGGACCATTTCCTTGGACATCATTGTTTTCTGGACTTGCGTTGAATTGCTGCACCGAATATTCGTTGGTTGTGCACAGAGTTTTTCGTGATTGTATTGCCTGATTTCAGAAATATAAAGTTTTTTTCCCTCACCAAATGTTAATTTGTTTCCATCGGTGTTTTACACTGATGATTGCTTCGAAAAGCTGCTCTTTCGGGACAGCCGCGTCGATCGCTCCACCTCTTCACCTCGCGACGTTTCGCCTCTAGCGTTAGAGGCCTCTAACGTGTGAGGCCTCTAACGTGTGAGTTAGATGCCTCTAACGTGTGAGGCGAAATGTCGCGAGGTGGAGAGAGGGAGCGATCGACGCGGCTGTCTCACTCTGCCTTTAGAGGCCTCTAACGTGTGAGGCGAAATGTCGCGAGGTGAAGAGAGGGAGCGATCGAGAGAGCAGCTTTTCGAAGCAATCATCATGTATCGAGCCGTGAAAACCTACATCATTACATCGGTGTTTTACATTGCTTGTTTGCATTGTAAAGCACTTTGAGATGCTAATTTAATATCTAAGCACTCAATCCTTATCCATATTCTATATTAATTAAATACCTTGAATAAAGTGTCCTTTATTTGGAGGACATCAAATTCTCGGACACAAACTTTGCAAACCATAACATAAATACATTGTGTGCTTTCAAATATTTATTTAATAATTGACAGCCCAATGTTAAAAAAGAGAAATGTTACCCTTTCTGGTAACAGTGCAAGTGTTAAGATCATCTTCGTATTGACAAAAATATACCCATATAAACTTATACCTCTTTACTAATGTCCTTCTGGACCTTCTTACACCATGTTGATCACTGGGGGTGTTAAACTATACTTCACCATGCTGGTCAGTGCAGACTGCTTAAGGAGGCATCCAGGACTTGGTTCAGATGTCACTCACCACTTATTTTACATTTGCCGAGAATCGAACTCAAGTTCCTTCGGTTCATTGTGCAGTGTACTAATAACTATTGGAAACAGTCTACTCCTGTGAATTGTCTAAAATATCTGTTATGTATGGTTGCATACAAGTGAGATTGGGCTTTAGCACAACACACAATGCCCTATTTTTAGCGCGCATTGAGTGATGAGGCGGTACTAAGCTACGTTGGTTGCGAATGGTGGAAAGTTCACGCACGTATGGCGGGCAACCATTATCTCCACATTGTAACCACTGTACATCACTCGAAGCAGCATTTTTATCTCATCACCCTCAGAGACATGACAGGCTAAAGATGTTGATCTGTTTCAGGTTATGAGGGCGGCAGCCTCCGCAAGACCCTGAAGGACGTGGAGAATGGCACACCGCTCATGCTGGATCGCTGGAGCATTGAGGTCATTGCCACGGATCTTAACGAAAAAGGCGACCCTGTGCCCTACTCCATCATCAACAACTACTTCTCCATTGGCGTGGCAAGTCCCACCATCCACCACACCACACTATGCCCACGCATTTTCATGGTAGTACTTATTGTGGAAAATTCCTTGCCCTATGGGTATTCTGCCCTGGGATTGTAGAATTTTAACCGCTGGCTCAGTGCTGCCGATGGAGATGAGTACCATACTGTGGCACGGCGTCGCAAGGCTATACAGATGGTTAACAATTGCTTCCTAATGAACAAACGGAGAGCCAAGACGAGTCGTCGAACTCCACTCTGATTAATAGAGGCGCATGCATCACAGTTGCTTGTATGTAAGCTTACACGTGTGTGATTCTGGCAGTTGCAGTTGGTCAAAATGATCTTAGATTCCCGACAAACACAATATATTACTCAACAGCGTACTAACAATACCCTGCTGCCTCAGTTCAAAACTGAGGCAGCGATCTACTGAAGCTATTTCATGATTACCACGTTTAGATTCGCCATGCTTTATCATTGAAGTCGATACTTCATTAATCATCTCTGGGAATCGATTCCCTGTAAATATTACATTATCTCATGTACATAAGCATATGATAGACCTCGATAAGATCCGCGATAATATTAGCACCTAACTGAACTGTCCGAAGAGCCGCCTGCTGCTATGAACCCATGAAATACATGACAATGGTTGTTTGTGCATGATGACTTGGCATTTTGCCTATTCCTCGAATCCCTGACCCATTTTAAACAGAATGAGTGTTTGTAGGTTTACAACATTATTAACTGGAGGTGTTGCTCTTACAATCAATGGCTATATGAATAGGATGTGTTGCTGTTATCAATCTCTCTCTTTGTTGCCATGACGTGCACTGGTGTAGTTGCGGGTTATTGTGTTGAAATTTAATTTATTGCACAAGGTGGCAACTCACGAGAATTTAAGAATCTTGCACAGTGTTATACTCTACATGGTCTAGTGTAGTGCTTCAGAAATTGTATTATTACATATATTTTAGTGCAATATTTTCAGTTTCTCGTGTAACTTATTACGCAACAATTTACATTTGCTTTTTTGCTGTACTTACAATTTTTTTTTGCTTTTGCCGTTGTGGTGATCAGGGTGACACAAACGATACTTATCTTGGGTTCTTACGTGATTAAATAAAATACTCTTGAATGTAGGCACCTTTAAGCAACCCACAGCAACCCACATTATACTTATCTTTCTTTTCTGATTTGTTATTGGTACAAGTAGTCTTGTTTAAATTCACATGTTTTTGTTCGTCACACTTGTGTAAGAGCATTTGAGAGCCGACTTGTGAGGTTTGTGAATGAACCGCAATGCATACGTTGTGTGATTGATGGTGTGAATGAGTGCTGAATGACTCAGGTATACGTGTTACGTGTGAGACGGTGTGTGTTGAGTGAATGGGGGAATGAAGATGTCGGGTCGCAGTACCGGTTTGAAGAGTGACAGGGGTGGGAAGGTGGGAGAGCAGGAGACGAGTCAAGGTGCGTTGTATGAGTCGCCTCTTGTGATAAAGAATAAAGAGAGTTATCTTACCCTCAGACTCGTCGGGGTGTTTCTCAACACTTGTACCCGCCGGCTTTCTTCTCCTGCTGCATGCAAATCCGTTTCCTGCACCACCACTAGGTGACGCTTCCCCTGTCTGTTTAAAATTAGAATGTCCAAAAGTCACTTTAGTAAAACAACATGCGTAGGTCACATTTAGACATCAAGAGCTTCCATTTGTTATGAACGTTATGTGTGTAGATAATGTGTGGATTGAGATTGAGATACAAATTTAAACGGGGCCCCCTGCAATCGAATACACATCTCCAGGAGAGGAACTGAATATGAGGGCCACCAGAACTTAGTGGGCGACACGGTGGCCCAGTGGGTAGCGCTGTCGCCTCACAGCAAGAAGGTCCCAGGTTTGAATCTCGGCTCGGGTGCCTTTCTGTGTGGAGTTTGCATGCTCTCTCCCCGTGTCCGCGTGGGTTTTCGCCGGGCACTCTGGTTTCCTCCCACAGTCCAAAAAAACATGCTGCTGCATGTGTATTGGCTTGCAGACTAAATTGCCTGCAGTGCCCGGTGATGGACTGGCGTCCCATTGTGGGTGTATCCCTGCCTTGCGCCCTGTGTCTGCCAGGATAGGCTCCGGCTCACCGCGACCCTGTACAGGACTAAGCGGTTTCTGACGATGAGATGAGACCAGAACTTAGTGATTCCTGCGTTGGGTTCAAAGTAAAAGTTGTCATTCTAAACAGAATGAGCAGTTAACGCTATGGGTACTTTTTTGCCAGTGTACAACAGGTTTTACCGTATCTGGCGATTATGCAGGTGTTAAGATCGCCGGATACGGGAAAACCTGTTGTAATCTGAGAATGAGCAGTATAATCGTGTATTTATGGCTTAGTTCCCGCCCACTTCTTCGTTCTGCATCCACACGTTAAAATCGCGTTATGTCATTTTGTTGTCTGCTTATTGTTGGTTTTAAGCTGATGCAGGATTATTACAGTAGGTGGTGCTCCAGCTACAAGTATGGATGGTTGCATTTCCTTAGCAGTTAATCATCATCATTATCAATACCCGTTGCATCCTGCACAGTCGCGGAGGGCCGATGCCTAGACGGCAGAGGGCGCAAGGCGAGGCTATACCCAGGATGTGACGCCAGTACATCGCAAGGCACTAGGAGCTATTTCTTCAGAAGGCTAATTAACCTAGGCAGCAGCGTATCTTTGGACGGTGGAAGGAAACCGGAGTACCTGGCAAATATTAGGTGTATTTTTAGATTTCAAATTGTACTAAATCGTAATATATTGAATTGCTTTAGACATTTAACATATTATATTGAACAGCTAATCACATGAGTCTAAAATAGTGAAAATTAATAGCCTAATTTTTTTCCACTTGTTAAAAATATGTTGTAGTAGGAAAACAAGCAGCTTCGTCACACTAATTCACTTATGTTATATTGATTAAATGAAAAGTGTCATACTTATTAGTTTTTAAACATTATAGTTAATGTAGGTTGGTATTGATAATTTTAAGTCGCTGCTTCCATATTGATGTATGAAAATTCCATTTATGGGTTCTCCAGACTAGTCATTTGTCTCAAGGCAGACTCCCAGACATTTCCATGTGTTACTGTTAACTTTATAATTATGGTTAGGGTTCAAATTTTGCACAATATGGCGTTGTTCGTTCAATCATTATCAATACCCGCTTAATCCTGTACAGGGTCGCTGGGGGGTCGGAGCCTATCTTGGCCGACAGAGCGTACAAGGTGGGGGGATACCCAGAATGCGACGCCAGTGCATTGCAGGGCACAGTTTTTGGGTTAATTTACTTAGCAGGCCAGTAAACCTAAGCAGCGTGTCTTTGGACGATGAGAGAAAATCACACTACTCGGCGAAAACCCACGTGGGCACGGGGAGAATACACACATTCCACACATAAAGGCACCTGAGCCGAAAATCGAACCCGTATGGTCTCCATGGACCACGAGGTGACGTTTGCAACCCACTGATGGGTTGAGACCCACCGGCTGCAAATAGCAGGCCTAGAGGATCTGGCCTTGACCAACCTAAATCTAAAAAGTCTTGCTGTGACCTTACCTCGGCTTTGTGGCTTGGCCTAGGTCTCATACGGCCTGACCCTGAATTCTATAATGGAAGATTTTTAAGCCATTATAGTCGAGAGATAATACACAGTCACAATTGATTAGAATCTGTGCAATCAGCACAGAATCAAATTCTTTAAACCATGAGAATGAATGGCATATTCCAAAGCTTATATTTATTCTACAAGTAAGAATAAAGGTTTAAGGTCTTCCTGTATACGTAATACATGCGCCATGTATTTAGTTTCATGTGTAGATGAACACAAGTTGGATTTTCAGTGCAAATGGATGGAAATATCTTTGGCCTTATTGCAGGCTCAACATTGTATTCTTTATCGAAGATGTTAAATGTGTAGCATTCATCATAGTATTTGTTGTGGAAAAAATGCCACGATAAAATTGTCATACAGGCTGCAATAAAATATAGTGCAACCTTGTGCTTTGAATATTTAAATTCAAATTGGGTTCCTTTTTGTTTATAACAGTGGTAATTTTGCTGTCTCAATATGTATGATGGTAAGTATCATTACAGTTTGGATTATATAAGTGCCCATTAACTCTGTCACTGTTATGTATGAATATGTTTTTGCTTGTACTTGTATATTTGATGTGTGTATGTCACAGAGAGAGACAAGACAAAGATGACAGTGATTTGTGCATTGTGTTATGAATCCAGTGCCAGAAATGGTAAAAATTGTATAAACCTTTTCTACTTTTTACATATGTACACTGGCAAAGAGTACCCATAGCTTAAACTGCTCGACCCAAGCTAATAAGCATTGGTATTGCATTGTCCTAAGCTGACTGCCTTTTGGCAACATCTGGCTAACACTGATAATCAGGCTCAAAAGAAAGCCATGTCTGGTGTAGGCCAATCAGTTTGAAGGACAATGCATATGTTATCAAAGTTTTCTCTTTGCATATTTCGCCACAAGCATGCCTGGCTTTTGCAAACTAGACACTGTGAAAGGTGTCTATTTTGGCGTTTGAAGATCTTAACACCTGTATAATTGTCAGAAATGGTAAAAAAAACCTTTTATACTTGTTACAATCCAGTGATCTGCGTTAGATTTCTCACCATGGATGACATTTGTGGCATATGGTATATGCTTGTCCTTGGGCCTCCCCTAGATTGACTCTGTCTTGGATGAGTACCAGATGCATTATAAACATCAGCACTGGAGAGATATTGGCGAACAGGAATGGTACTGGCCAGATTTTGCTATCCAGGTCTTAACAGCAGCACTTCACCCTAAAGTCTACAGACTATCTAGGGCATCTTTGGTCATTATTTTTTCATGCATATGAGGAGAACTGCTCGCACTGAATGGCAACTGTATGTCTTCGTTGTTTCTTGTTTAATAACTCAAGCATTTCTTTAACGTACCAAATGTTTCTGAAGAGGCTTGTAATATAATAAAATGCTGAGTTAAAGGTGTACCTACTTAAATTCTACTGAAAATTATTGGTCCAAAGGACGTTTTGACTGATTGGGCCTAAATGTCATGATATTTTTGGCAATGAAGCAGCCTCTTATATAAAGTCAATTTTAATAACGCACATTGAGAAATGTTTAATATTCATAACATATCAGGATATAAAATCATCTGAACTCTCTTTTTTATTTTTGGAATGTTCTGCATAGACACATAAAGCAGTTAAACTCTACATCAATACTATAACAGTGTATTTTGCTTATTTTTTACCCAAGAGAGCTTGACTGCATGTCAACATTATTTTTTGAAGGAGACACTGCTTGGGATATTTTGTTTATATATTTTTTACAAATAACACATGCGTGTCAATGCAGTTTGGAGTACTGATATAAACATATGTTGATTGGTTCCAAAAGCTGCTCTTTTGGGATAGCCACGTTGATCGCTGCTCCTCTTTCCTTCGTGACGTTTCATCTCCCACGTAGAGGTATCCTCAGGCGTTATGTGTGCCTCCAACGTGGAAGGCGAAACATAGTGAAGGTGAGAGGAGCAGGAATCGACGCAGCTATCCCGAAAGAGCAGCTTTTGGAAGCAATCATCATTCATTGAGCCGTGAAAACCTACATCAGTATAGAAATGCATGTATCAATGAATAACACGCAAACGCCACACAAGGCATACCAGGATCCTACTTGTTGTACTGTCTCCTGCAGCACCTAACAATATGCAGTATCTGTGTGGATAAGGGCACCATCCCAGAGAACGAAGGCAGGCTGTTGCTGCTATTGGACATGCCACTATTGGAAATGTCAGATATACATCCGAGTTCTACTAGTATATCTGAGTATATTTGAAACAGTTTTAGTCTTGTAATTCTAGTTTTATTTCTATTCTTTTAATTCTTATTATTAATAAGTTTACGTCTCAACTCTTGGGGCCCACTCGACAAACTGAGAGAGTGAAGCCGTTGCTTCACCTAGCAGCAGCAGCAGCAGCCACCATTGTCGTACCAGTACCGGCACCTCACTCACTACATAGCTCACCTACATGCTGACCCTCACCTTCCTCACCTTGCTCTCCCCTCAAGAACCTCCTTATATTGTTATCTTATTATCCTCATCCGGGCGGCGCGGTGGCTCAGTGGTTAGCGCTGACGCCTCACAGCAAGAAGGTCCCGGGTTCGAATCTCTCGGCTCGGGTGCCTTTCTGTGTGGAGTTTGCATGCTCTCCCCGTGTCCGCGTGGGTTTTCGCCGGGTACTCCGGTTTCCTCCCACAGTCCAAAAGCATGCTCCTGGATAGGTTGATTGGCTCGCAGACTAAAATTGTCCCGCAATGCCCGGCGATGGACCGGCGTCCCGTCGTCGGGTGTATTCCTGCCTTACGCCCTGTGTTTCCGGGATAGGCTCCGGCTCACCGTGACCCTATATAGGATGAAGCGGTTTCAGATAATGAGATGAGAGATGAGATAATGAGATGAGAGATGAGATAATTATCCTCATCCATCAACCCTTCCCTCCCTCACCTCGCCGCCCTTTACACTGTCTTTCCTCACCTTCCTCGCTCCTTACCAACTGCTCACTTCATTCACTACACCACTGTATCTCACGTACTTTTTTCACCTTTTAATTCATCTCGTCATCCTCTCCTCACCTTCCTCACATTTTCACAACACACCCTGACATCTTCAAGCATACCACCACCTTCATATTTTCACCTCAGACTCCCCTCATTACTTTTTTACTTTCCTAACCCTCTCCTGACCACATTTAACCATTGTCACTCACTTCACATCCTCCTCCTTACCTATTATCACTGATCACTTATCACCACACTCGACAAACTATCACCACTCTTCTCACAAACCCTCACCGTCATTCACCATTCACCGTGAGTTAATCATTCCATTAATTCACGGCCGCTCACAGCAGCAGGATGGAAGCGGTAGGCAGTGCTGCTGAAGGGCCGGGTTCGGTTACTGGTTTGGGTACCTTTCTGTGTGGATTTCGTGTGGATCTGGGTTGGTTGGCTTGCTCAGTAAATTGCCCCCCTGGGAGGTGACCTGTGATGTGCTGGCGTCGCATCCTGGGTGTGGCCCCGCCTTGTGTCCACTGTCTGCCAAAGTGGGCTCCGGCTCCTCATGGCCTTGTTCCGGATTGAGTGGGTTTAGATACTGAGTGACATTACCTAACATTACCTCACTGCCTAACTACTCATTTCTTATCCAATCATCACATCAGCACTTAAATCATGATCATCTATACATGCGCAGCTCTCTTGAGTTTCTGCCCTGAATCACATCCCACTATCCCAAACCTTCTTGCCATATGCCGTCAGCTGGCGTCAGCTGGCGATATTTCGTAACCCTTGTTACATCTATTGGGGTGCTGGAAACAAAAGGATTATTAACCTCCCTATGACTGATTTCCCTATCCCCATCCCTATATTACGTCCTACATGTTGGCTGCTGGGCGGCGCGGTGGCCCAGTGGTTAGCGCTGACGCCTCACAGCAAGAAGGTCCCGGGTTCGAATCTCTCGGCTCGGGTGCCTTTCTGTGTGGAGTTTGCATGCTCTCCCCGTGTTCGCGTTGGTTTTCGCCGGGTACTCCGGTTTCCTCCCACAGTCCAAAAGCATGCTCCTGGATAGATTGATTGGCTCGCAGACTAAAATTGTCCTGCAATGCCCAGCGATGGACTGGCGTCCCGTCGTCGGGTGTATTCCTGCCTGTGTTTCCGGGATAGGCTCCGGCTCACCGTGACCCTATATAGGATTAAGCGGTTTCAGATAATGAGATGAGAGATGAGATGTTGGCTGCCGAGGAAGCAACAAATTATGTTTCTTGCAGTTCACCGTTGTTTGCGCACAATACCACTGCTCATTGTCACTCCAGCATGGATATTGTCTGCAAATAAAACCCACTTTGCCCTGCTAAATTTGCACTCTGAACACTGAAAAAGCCCCACTCATTGCTGAGCTGATCTTGGACAACAGTCTAGACCTGCTCTGCTTAACAGAGACCTGGCACCAACAAGATTATTTTCTCAAATTGCCGACCTGCCATTCGAGCATGCGTCTCTGGATTGGAGGTCAGCTGAACCTGTGAAGTTGTTGCTGCTCTACTATCAACCTGGAGCCCCCATTTCTTTTGTCAATGAACTGTCTGAGCTGCTTTCTAAACTGTGCTCCAGTTCTGAGAGGATCCTGCTACTTGGTGATTTCAATATCCATGTTTCCTCTCCAAAGAGCCCCATTGTAAGGGATCTCATGGCTGCTCTGAACTAATTTGGCTTCATTCAACATGTGACATCTGCCACTCGCAGGTGTGGCCATACTCTGGCCTTGGTTTGCTCAAGGGACATATCTGTAACCAAACTGTCTGTCACTGATCCTGGTCGGTCTAATCATTCCGCTATGTGGTTTGTTCTTCAGGTACCACCACCTATTTCCATCACTAAGCACCAAATCCAGTTCCGAAATCTTTATGTCATCACTCCAGACTTATTCAACGCTACAATTAATAGTTCATCACTCTGCCTCGGCTCATTTTGCCTCTCGTGCAACAGTTGAAACTTACAACAGCTCGCTATCATGCACATTAGATGTATTGTCTTCAATCAAATCACGCTGTGTCACGGGCGGAAAACTATCCCCCTGGTAAACTGTTGAACTGCGGACCTCTGGGTGAATGCATGCAGGGTCGAATGGACTTGGAGAAAATCTGGCCTCACCGTTCATGCTCAAATCTATGAAGACCAGCTCAATTGATACCAGAAGGCACTTGATTGCACCCGTACTAACTACTTTTCCAGTATCTTAGCTGATGCCTGCGAAAAGCCCAATATCCTCTTGTTGACCATTCATCGGCTCCTTCATCCAATCAGTCACTCACCCTCACCTATCTTCATTGGTAAAGACAAGGCAGATCAGTTGATTCAGTTTTTCTAAAAAAAAAAACAGCCCACCGCATCTCTCCCCAGTCTCAACCTACAACCAATACTTCAACAATTGTTCGTTCTCCAACCCTGAACTCAAAACTCCTGAAATTTTCCGAGTTTACTTAATCTGATGTCTCTTCATTAGTTACCAGTTCTCGGCCTACAAACTGTTTCTTGGACCCCTTTCCATCGAAACTCATCTGGAAAAAAATTTAATATCTTGCCACCTTCGTCACTTCTCTCTTCAACAATTGACCACTCCGGTATTGTTCCCCACTATTCAAATGTGCTGCAGTTACCCCTCTGCTCAAAAAACCTTGCTTTGTTTGCAACATCTGTGATATTTATCACCTCATCTCCAATTTACTATTCCTCTGTAAGTAGCTATGCATCTCCAGAAACACGTCCTCAATAATGACCTCCTCGATCCTTTCCAATCTGGGTTCAGATCCTGCCATTGTTCTGAAACTGCTCTGGTCAAAGTTGTTAATGATCTATTTGTCGCTTCTGATGAAGGCTTACCAAGAATTCATGGCCTCCTGGACCTGAGCGCAGCCTTTCATACCGTTGACCACCCGACCTTACTTGAGTGACTGGTGGGTATAGGGGTCTCTGGTTGTGCCTTGCACTGGCTGAGCTCCTACCTTTCCATCCGGAAGCAGTTCATCAGCCTCGGAGGACGTAACTCAGGATCCATTTTGTTTTGTCTGGAGTTCCTGAGGGTTAAGTCCTCGATCCACTCCTCTTTAGCATCTACGTACAACCACTTGGCCATATCCTGCGCGGTCGCAATCTCAGCTACCATTCCTATGCCGATGACATGCAAATCTATATCCACGCAAAGCAATCCAACAATGTGTCTGGTCTTTGCATGTCGTCCTCACTATCAACAGTAAAGGCCTGGCTAAATTCAAATTTCATAAAACTAAATGTTGCCAACTGAAGTTTTGCTTGTTGGAACTCCACACCAATTGTCCAAGGTTGAACCTATCTATTTGATGCTTGATGACCAGACCATCAAAGTTGTAAGGCAGTCTCTAGTCGAGGAGTGATTCTTGATTCCTCACTCACCTTTGCAAAGCACATCAACAATGTGACGAAGGTAGTCAATTTCTCATCTCATCTCATTGTCAGAAACCGCTTTGTCCTGTACAGGGTCGCGGTGAGCCGGATCCTATCCCGGCAGACACATAGCGCAAGGCAGGGATATACCTACGATGGGACGCCAGTCCATCACCGGTAGCCTATTTCCATCTTGTAAACATAGCAGACACTCATTCACTTTTAGTGAAATGCTAATGTGCTATGTTGAAGGTGCTGTAATTCAAAGCACATTATATATTAAGCTTAAAACGTAAAAAAAACTGTACATTCCAATTGTGTTATCAATCATGTCATGTTATGTAAGTGTAAACCATATGAACATTGTTGGACACATTAGATGCTTTATTTCAATCACAATTTGTTATGAAGCTGTCCATCAAACCCAGTGTCCCTGCAGAATGTTTATATTTCCCACAGCATGTTGCGCTCATTTTCTTAATCAACATGATTGATGAATGATGAGTTACGAACACCCAGAGGATGGGAAAACCCCTGTGTTTAGACCAGTCGCACATAAGTTCGCTAGTAATACTAATTATGGTAGCTGTCAAACTAATACACGTAGACCTCAACCCAAAGAAGAAAATGTGTCCAGTACCTCAGCTGTACCAATTCAACTCATGTGTAACCTTATATTGATTTTTGCATGTTAGGCACGTGATTTTATCACAAGATGACTTGCCCAAGTTTGCAGTCTCTTGTGTATGGCGCAACACTTCCTACTTTGCACTATATGACATCACACATAAGTAATGCTGCAGTGCAGTTATGCGATGTTCATTTTTTATTGTTTTCATATAACACTTGAAGAATAGTACATTTGTGTGATATTGTGGATGGGGCCGTCCTCGTTTGAAGGGCATTGTGATCTGTCATGTATTGTACTTCATACTTTTTCAGGTACGATTGGATCTTGAACAACTTTGCTTTGAATTAAGGTTGTGACTTTTATGGCAATTATCTATGCTACTGGTTTTTCTTTGATTTATTTTGTATGGCATACAAAATAACCAGCAGCTCACAGAGATGGAAAGTTCTATAACTTAATGGCTATTGATGAATATGTAACTAGATGGGTAGATAAAAAAATATTTTGATTCACTTAAGTATGTAGTAATGTTACTTAGTTAAGGATTGATTTTCCATATAGTACAAACTATTAGATTTAAGAATGCTGAAACACACAGTAGATGAAGCATTTAAAAAATCTTTACATTACTTGCATCATATACTGCAATTGTGTGGGTGAGAGAGAGTGATAGCGAGATTGAAATTAAAATAGCAATGATTGAGTTTTCAGAGCTATTTTACATATGCCTGCTCATTTAGACCCACCTAAAACATTGCATGAAGTAGACCACAATGTTTCAAAGTGGCAGTGATTGTGAGTGATCCATCTGGAAGTCTGCAGATGTGTGGCACGGAGCAGGGTAAGTGGGGATATCCCCTCCGCCCCATTACAGGCTGACTACAGCATTCTGAAGCCCTGCCCCACTTGCTCAAGTTTGACCATTGTGACATGGGATTTTCACGATCTCCCAAAATTAATTGTGGAGATCATTACCTATTTTCTGTGCGCTTAACTAATGCAGGGTTGTGGCGAAGCACGTGTGTGGGCATTGGGCATAAATGTATATTTGCAAGATTAATTATGGGAGAAATTGCGAAATAAATTAGAATATACCAGCTCCATTCAGAAAAAAATATTAATTTGCATTCAACAATTTACTTTACAACATGTATTTAAGATTAAAACATCCAATGCAGTGGTGAGCAAAGTATCAATACAAATAAAGTCTGACCTATTTTGGTACAATATAACAACTTATATGCATTTACCAATTAACGAAACGGACTGGATTTTTGGAGGTATATATGTAAGAAATAACACTCGGAGTGTTTGGCATAGAGTAATAGTGAGCCTGAGATGGGAAATGTAAGTGATAGAAAAGTTTATGTTGTTTAAATATTTGATTGTTATTGACATAAAATATCTTAAACTGTACTTAAAACTCTACACTTGTGCTTCGTGTAATGGATGTACCAATCCCAATATGTATTTCAAATATCTTAGCCTTTCAGAATTTTATAGCATCGTAAAGCCAAAAAAGTGTGTTGCTGACTTTACATACTACGTTTTGAACTACATTTTAAATAAATTAATTTAAAAAAATTAACACAAATAAGAAGAGTGCTATTATTCACGCATGATGACATCCTTGGGGATGGCAAAGTGATAATTAAATATTTACAATTTCCTGTGCCTTTGACCTTGCAGTTTTCCTATGCACCACTGCGCTAATGATTGTGCTCAGTGCTGAATATTCCGCCAGCGAGGCGGGTGAGGATCAGATGTCTTAGCAATCACGGATGCCGCTTTCACAGGTGCCTGTTGCTGCCTCAGAGCAATTTCGGAAGTGCAGATAAACCCACAATCTCTCTCCAGGGGCCTCATCCCTTATTTTATTCAACACATTCAAATAGCAACTAACCTTAGCTCGCAAATAGGAATATAAAACCAAACTGAAGTGGAAATACTTGTTCGTGTAGGGCAGCTGTACACACTTAAACATGTAATCGCTTGCAACATTGAGTTATATTATCACCTGCTATTTTTTCTGAATTGTCAAGTGACTGCATGCATTATTTATTGCATTAAAATATATAATTCATATAAAATGACTATAAATAAAATAGTGGGAATGCATTATTAATATTAAGATGAAATGTAGGGAAGGAGAAGTGTAATCGATTTTTACGCGTATCAATATTCAAAATCAATATCACTTGTGGTTAGACTGATATCGCTTATATGCAGTTGTCAATATCAGGCCATTGTGTTTTTGTAATAATAATAATTGCACAGATCTGTAGAGAGAACGGCATGTCAACAACAACATCTGAACGGCATATCAACAGCATAATATCTGGCCAAGAGGGCACATAACCACGTATATTGTGTGGTAGATTTGTAATATTTATCATATCCATTTACATTTTGTTATAATAGATTTGTGGGGAGATTTAGATGTAAATATATTGCAAGCTATTATACATGTATGAAATTTAAATTTGAACAAAATTGTTTAGCTTTTGTAGGCAGATGTATCATATTGAGGGAAACATGTCTCAGGAAAATAAGCACTAACATTTTCAGACAGTGACTCTGCTGAGGTTAATAGAGGTTAAAAGTGTTCCAATGGAGGGTCATAAACTAAACCCTTTGTGTTTGTTTTTCTTTCTTGTAGACTAAGTATTTAACTTTCAAATGACTTTGTTTAATGTAAACAACGGTATTTTTTTGCAGAGAAAGATTCTTAGGAACAAATATGAAACCTACTCTACAATGATGTCCTTTCCTTTCATGCCCACACAGTTATTAACTTAAAAATAAATACACTTGAGAGTGCAGCTCACAATCACCTGCGTCTACATAAATAAACTCATGATAGTTCTTTCAAGTCTTTTTAGAGACATGCTTCATGTGTAATTATAATGGAAAAGAATTGTTTGAGACTGGGACACAATTACCTGCTCATGCTCACAGACACATGATCTGTCTGGACCCACAGTTTATAATACAAGACATGCCATATAAATATGTTACTTTAACTTCAAGACAATTTTACGACAATAAGTCTATATACACTGATGAACATTGAACCATGAAGCAGACATGCCTGTAGATATGCATGTTCTGGTGCAACCAAGCAATAAATTGTTAAACAGAAATAATTAAAATGATTTTCTCCTTTTCATTAATCTGCTGCTGGATGCTGTCCTTCTAGTACTGGTCAATGTGAATTGGTGTAGAAGAGGATAAGATTGGTATAGATACCACTTGCCAGTGATGTTAGCTGAGCCAGGAATTAAACGTACGTCTCATGTCACCTCATTGTCAGAAACCGCTTAGTCCTGTACAGGGTCGTGGTGAGCCGGAGCCTATCCCGGCAGACACAGGGCACAAGGCAGGGATATACCCACAATGAGACGCCAGTCTATCAC
>JAZEWT010000001.1:23836031-23850122 GCA_036362905.1 Mordacia mordax
ACTGAGCCACCATTCCATCTTTATAAGTGGTTATTGGTCTTAAAGTTAGAGAACTAAATCAGAGTATTTGAAAGTACATGACTTTATTCGTTAAGTTGACTTCATATATTGTCATGCCATGACTTCCCATTTAAACACAGAAAAGATTTGTACACATGTATTACCGCAGTTGGAATTTAGACATGAAAAGAATGCACAGCATTGTGAGCTCTCATTTTTTGTTTAATTCAATATCTTGTATATTAGTATATGTTAGAAGAAGCTGTCTTTCAATATCACTGATAATTGCTGGGTTTTATGAAATGAGTAATACAAGAAAGTTAAACAAAGCTATTAAAGCAAATTAAATTGCAAGCATGAGTCACCGCATTACAATACAAAAGATTTAACAAAGAACACTGTCGGCACATTATGCTTAGAACTAGCCAATTGGCCCTGCAGTTACATTGCTCGACTCAGGATTGGAAGGTTGTGAATTCAAATATTAGTTAGGGGTCAAGTAATCGCATCATATCTCTGCAATAAATAGAGAACGACGATTACTTTGTGGCAAGACAACAGTGGTGATAATGTTCACTGTGCCATATGAAGGTAATACTTTTCCACCTCCTGGCTTAGGTTTGCCAATAACCGCCAAGGCTCATTTAAGCAGTGAACCACTTTAACTTAGCAGTGCGAATGTTGATAAGAACCAGATTAATTGTAATCGCTGAAATGAGAGTCTATGAGATCTCATGTCCTCCTTCATGTTTCATCGAAAGGTCTATAATACAATGTGGGTGACTAGCTTACATTTTGTGATCAAGGGCTGTGTGCATGCCAATCATTGCTCACACACAACTTTGTAGCAAAATATAATGTCCCCAAAAAATCACTGTAGCATTGCATGAACTAGTTTGATGTAGTGTGATTGTGTCCCATAAAATTAACGCGGCTGTTTCTACATTGTTAATCAATTTAATGTTTTATCATTTACAATGATAATGCATATGCCGAGTGTGTGAAAATTATATAAATGTAAAACATATATAACAAAATTGCTTTTTTGTTTATTTCTCAACCGAATTTATATTTGAGGACATTGGGTGAAGGATGAAATAGTCGCAAGTGTGCTCGTTCTGGCTGTATACGATTACTGTGAGAGATCGGGCATATGGGCGGCATGGTGGCACAGTGAGTAGCGCTGTCGCCTCACAGCAACAAGGTTCCGCTTTTGATTCCCGGCTCGGGTGCCTTTGTGTGTGGAGTTTGCGACTTCTGTGTCAGCGTCGGTTTTCGCAGGGTACTCCAGTTTTCTTCCACCGTCCAAAGACACGCTGCTGCCGAGGTTAATTGACCTCTTGAGTAAATTGTTCCCAGTACCCTGCGATGCACTGGCGTTACATCCTGGGTATAGCCCCGCCTTGCGCCCTCTGCCGAGATAGGCTCCAGCCCCCCTCGAGCCTGTACAGGATTAAGCGACGGGTATTGATAATGATGATAGGGCATGTGCGTTTTTGATGTATGATTGTAACTTATTGCTACTATAAAAGCATAAAGAAGCAAAGAATATTTGGACTGCATAATGTTTTTACTAATTATAGGAAACAACGGTTAAGAAAGGTTCCATATATTGCAAAATCAATACAATTTTAAATTGTAGGTTTTTTAATAATTTCAAGAAAGGTGTTTAACAGTTGACAATTATCGTGGCTTAAATGAATGTGTTTTTGCATTCTCTTTGTATGCATATTTCAGTCATATTTTTTAATTTATTACTAGTTTTATCACTTGAGTGGTGTATGGGGAATAACAAACACAGCTTCTCACTATTTTTGTATTTGTTGATTGGCCTCTGAAAACATTATTGACAGTTTCATTGTTTGTTCACACCTAGGATGCATCAATAGCTCACAGATTTCACCTGATGAGAGAGAAGCACCCAGAGAAATTCAACAGCCGGTAAGATCACATACATCCTCTGGGGTCCTCATTCAAACATTCGTCTGTATGGTTTGGCCAAGGTGTCATTAAGTAATTTCAAGATATGTGAATATGTATGCTAACATTTCTCATTTATTTTGAGATTCAAAATGCTTTGAAGGTGTACTTACTTTAGAAATATGCACATAACCATGACAGCATTTCAAAATGTATCTGTGTATAATTTTGTGGATGATTTAATTCTTTTCTTAATCCACTGCTGGACAAAGCCTCTCCATACTGTGTTGGTCATGGATGCTGTTTGACCATAATACTGCACCACACTGGACAGGGCAGGTTAGCTCAGGAGTAGTTCCAATATCACTTGCTGTAAACTCTAGCCAGGAATCAAACTCACGGTCTATAGAGCATGGCAGCACGGTGGCCCAGTGGGTAGCGCTGTTGCCTACAGCAAGAAGGTCCCCGGTTCGAATTTCGGCTCGGGTGCCTTTCTGTGTGGAGTTTGCATGCTCTCCCCGTGCCCGCGTGGATTTTCGCCGGGCACTCCGGTTTCCTCCCACAGGAATGCATCAGTGGCTCTGCCACTGCATTCCATGAGCCTACAAATAATCCATACATTTGAACTTGGGTAGCAGGGATAGTTGCTTATTTATCAACGAAACAACTACACAAATTCATCTTTCAGATACACCTATGCGTATCCACTTAATTTGAAGAAACAAGGACATTATTCTAAACACATAAGATTGTACAGCGATTCATTGAACCGTTCGTGGGCAAATGGTTATCAATTTATGGATTTAGCAGATTGTTAAATTCATGGTATTAATAATGTCTTTTGGCATTTATCACCTTTCAAGGGCTTGCCTATATTTAACGCGAGTGCTTTTGCATTAGTGCATTGACTGGTACTGTATGCTTAACAACTACGTTGTGTGGTCACCTTGGCAGTAGATCGCATAGTTTAACATATGGAGAATGGGCCATTATTTTTCCTTTTAAAAGAATTGATAGTGGTTGCTTAGTGGTCTTGTATATATTTCACTTTACATATATAAAACAAGAGTTTGAGAGTGTGTTTCTTAGCTTGAGGTTTGCTGCGTCATAATGTTTTGGTAATGTATTTAATAAAAAAAACAAGTTAGTTTAGTAATTGGAATAGCTTGAAAAGGCTGGATAAATAATGTGTAATCATCAAAAGCACTACAACTGTTCAAAATGTGACAATTTTACTTACCACATTTTCATCGTTATCAATCTCTAAAGGTAATACTTGTAAAGAAAGTACAACTACTTAATGCTGGCGATGAAAATTATTTAAAACACCAAGTTTTGTTTAGGTACACAAAAGCTAGTTCAACATAGTGTTACATACATTAGTTTTATGTTAGTATAACCTAGCTTCGCATTTTTTATATAAGTTAATGTTGCCCTTATCTCATTTGATTACACTGTACATTGGAGACACCGATTTTATGTTAAGGCTAAATAACGTGCATATTCAGAGATTATCCTTTGCATAAATTCTACATACATTAATGTCAAATGTTCACACTGGTTATTAAATAAGCCATTATATATTTCGTATTGTTGTATCATGCAC
Organism: Mordacia mordax; assembly: GCA_036362905.1. NCBI lineage: Eukaryota > Metazoa > Chordata > Hyperoartia > Petromyzontiformes > Petromyzontidae > Mordacia > Mordacia mordax. The sequence goes on from JAZEWT010000001.1 coordinate 23,839,558, forward strand.
AGACTTTTTAGTTTGAGTACTATATGCAAGAAGAATATATGGTTTCATGGCTCGATGTATGAGACATTTCACTTCCCACATTGGAGGTATCATCAAGGTCAGAGGAAGAGCACTCGACATGGTTATCCCTAAAGGGCACCTATGGAGGAGAATATGGACATGAAATACCAGAGGACGCTATACGTTAACACACCCGATAACGAAGATGGGAGAGACGCTAACGTTGTCGGTCTTAATGTACAACACAACTGTTGAGTCGTTATGTACCTGTAGCAATTATTGGGAGAGCCAGTGAGAGCAAACCAACTTAGTCCCTTAAGCTAAGTGTGCACTGTTGGCCCCCATGGCTTAGCTGTCGTATTCACATCTGTGGATTACTGATATGCTCTTTTTGAATGTATTTGTATCGCCCATGCAGAAGATTATTGTTATTTAATGCCTCTTTAACAGGGTTGAACAAAAATGTTTAAATTGAAAAGTTCAATTATATTTATGTTCTTTGCTAAAACTAAATGTTGTACTGTGTATTAGTTTAGAATGCGATAACTTTTGCTCACTCAAGACAATTGCATACAACAGTTGTCAAACTTCATGATATTTTACATAACCGTATTTATGCATTTCTCATGATCTCCCATTGCTACTTTAAAGCGTCTCACTAAAACTGATATCAGGATGTACATACATAATTTTGCAACACCGTGATCCTCTCCCTGTCAGGGAATTGTGAGATGTTTTCTTAGAGTAGATGCCTAACCCTGAACTAACCCTAATCCTTAAAAAATCCAATAATATACCACGGAGCACAAATCATGTATTGCATAGGCAACTCATAACTGTATGGTGGATAACAGAAAAAAGCAAATGGCTGCACACATGCCATAGTGCAAGTTTCACATTACAAATTAGCTCAGGGTTTGTTTTAATAAAGACATCAACAACTAACAAAATAAGATTCATGATTTATATTTTAAAAATAAAGAGAAAATCACAGTCATTGACTAACATCTCAATTCAATCTTTGATAAACTAAGAATAACAATATGTTTTGCAGAATAGTGTAGATTTATCAACTTTGCACATATATAAATATTTCCAATGAGCATAAGCAAACTAAATGTTGAGTTCACTAAGTATACACAAAATATGTAGTATTTAGTATGGATTTATTGCTTTAGGCTTGTACGCCCACCAAGAGGGAGACAGGCGGTTTTACTAAGTGTGTTCCTTTCAACCAATGCGTCTCAAAATAGAACACAGAATTCTGCAGTTCCCTGACAGTGCCAGTCTGATGTTTCACATCGGTTTTCCCTCCGGTGAAGAGGCTTCCATTTCAGACGATTAAATTCCCCATCGCAGTGAGCAATGCGAGAAAAAAATTCAGCCATGATATTTACGTGACATTAAGCTGGTGTGTTACATTAGGTGTGAATTGACTAACACGACCTCTAATATATTTTAAACATGTTAGAAGTGTTTTAAACATGTAACAGATTTATAACTTGCATGATTGAAATATTCACTCCTTCCATTCTAGGGCTTTTATTATTTTTTTTAGGAATGTTTTTTTTCTTCCAAATAACCCATCAATGTTCATGTAAAATGTCCACTCAAACTTTTGTTTGTAGCCTAAAATATGAGGCTTAAAATATGAACACAACCGTGCGCAAAGTTTTGCTGAAACCGGCGAAAGGGTCATATGTTTACCATATCGCTGTGTGTTTTCAATGTGATGTGAAGCAGGCCATTACAAATACAGATGTGCTTTTCATACGAACGAAACTGTTTTCGTTTTTTTGAGGCGGTATATTGGTCTTAGAAGTCCAGAGATCTACACGTTACATAACAAAAACGAAAACTATGCCGTACAGCTCTTCAATGCTCATTGTACATGTGAGATTATTTGTTTAACTTAAGGTGAGGCTTTGGCTGTATTTGTGTTTCTGTGGAGCTTGAAACACGTAAGGAGAATGATGAGACCCGATTTGCTGTGATGAGGGAACATGCTGTTCTGACATTTGTTGAACAATCGGCCTTTCACAACCAAGCCTCTGACTATCTTTCTTTAAGATTCTTATGCAAGCATATCACCAAGACATAGAGCAGTTATATGATAACACATTTACCATATAGCTGCTATAATTAACAGAAGTAGTGGAGGGACAGTGACTGTAACAGCTTCATATAGGAGTCAAAAAATCATGTGCTGATGAACACTGTTTAGCTTGAGAGTTATTAAAGCTGTGGTTTATATAACAGAGAATGTGAAACGTTCACCATTGGCTCAGCATGACTATTGTAGACTAACTCTAATGCACATTCATTTGAGCAAACACAAAATACGACTTTAGAAAAACAGCTCGTATGAACAGAATATATATACATACACATTGGTGTCTCTGTGACCTAAACAGCTGCGAATTCCACGATCTTCTTCGTAATCTAGGTATAAGGTTTTTTTTATATGACAGTTGCTAAGCAAAGTATCCATCTGAGTAAGATATGAGCTAATGAATTGAACAATTAGAAATACATTTTCGTCAAGCACCGTTGTGAACTATTTCCATTGATTAACATTACTATTTAGCATAGAACATTAGATTGTTGATTTAACTGTTTTTCATAGAGATTTTTTACATATCTATGCGTGTATTTCAGTGGAATCTCTGGCTGTATGTGAATTTTTTGTTCGTACTCTTATTTTCTCCCACATGTGACATACTCTGAAAAAAATGTTTTGTCGAACTTCCCAAACAGAACCCTCTTGGAAAAAAGTGTCTTGATGCTCAGTGAGGGTTTCCTGCATATTAAAAAAACCCCCCACATTATATGATCAATGCACTACCAGATTAAGACTGCTCTAAGCTGTCTTGATCTCTCACAACCCTGCATTCGTGTATAATACTAGTAACCCATCGAGTACTTGCACAGGTGTTGATTTTGTTGCTCCATTTCCCCTGTGATTGTCCTCTCCAAAATGGTCCCTTTCTTAGCACCTCCATTACTCTTGGCCATCGGCCATCATATCTTCCAGCAAGGTGTCCTGCCGAAGCACACCAACTATTCTTAACAGTTTCAATAATTACATTAATCTGTGCGTGTTTTTTAATACAGTAATAAATGAATATATAAACAATAATAGTTACATATTAAATTTAGCATCGAAACATTCATTTACACAGCTAATAATAATAATAGCAATTATAGAGTGCTTTTCACCCTTGGGTCACAAAGCGCTGCACAGAGCTGCGGAGAGAATGGCACGTCAACAACAACGACGACATCAGAAAGGCAAATTAGCAACAATAACTTTTTTTAGTGTTTTATTTTTACAAATATGAGCTGTGAAGAGAACGGCATGTCAACCACAACATCAGGACAGTTCAACTGAAAGTCAAATAGTAGCAATAAATTATAGGACATAACATATGCAATATTAGGAAAGAAAATTATTCTTTAATAAACAAGGAAGGACTAAATGTTCCCCAGCAGGTACAGATCGGCACAGAGCCATCATCCCGGCACGACTACATTGAACCGCATCAACAGTTCTAGCCAGAGGGCTTGAAAGCCTTACTGAACAAATGAGTCTAGCTGTTATCTCATCTCATTGTCAGAACCGCTTATTCCTGTACAGGGTCACGGTGAGCCGGAGCTTATCCCGGCAGACACAGGGCGCAAGGCAGGGACATGCCCACAATGGGACGCCAGTTCATCACCGGGCACTGAGGGCAATTTAATCTGCAAGCCAATTAACCTATGCAGCAGCATGTTTTTTGGACTGTGGGAGGAAACCGGAGTGCCCAGCAAAAACCCACGCGGACACGGGGAGAACATGCAAACTCCACACAGAAAGCCACCCGAGCTGAGATTCGAACCCAGGACCTTCTTGCTGTGAAGCGACAGCACTACCCACAGGGCTACCGTGCCGCCCCCCTAGCTGTTATAATTGAATATTTTTACTTGCAACTTTTGGAACATTCTAAAAATGTAGATGATGCGTATTGCACTGACACCCGACCAAACAGTTTATCTTGCTTTCATTGTTGCAGTGTGGTGCAATCTGCTTTTGTCAAACCTACTGGAGAGATTATGTTTATATTCAGCCCATGTTGTGAGGCTTGGCTTTATTCCATCCATGATGCGTTCACAATCACCAGTGCTAAATGCTCACACTTCAAGGAGCATGTTATTTAGTCCATTTACAAAAACAGTAATGAATCACACCTTACAAAACAGTTGCTATATCTTTCAAACCACATGCTAGTGCTGACCCGCCGTTTCAGTCTTAATGTATGAGCAGCAAACAAAAATTCCAGTTAATCAAATCCCTGGCCTTAGTAAATTTATTTACGTGATTTTAGCCCCTGCTAAATATACATTTTTGGAACTACAATGCCAGCCAAAGTGTGTTAACCTTGTTATAAATGCTGTCTTGTCCTCTGCACTTCCTAAATATACGCTTTGCTTTTTTTACTCAGTGGCCATGACGGTTTATTAGCATATGTTTTTGGGCTGGTGAAGATGTGGGGAAGTCTTCGACCAGCAGTGGATTGATCATGGCTGTTGATTATCTAGATGGCTATGACATTGCACACTAACACTGTTCAATAATGCATTGAGAAATATAGTGTTTTGTCCACAAGTAAGGTACTATTTCATAGTCATAACAAAAGAGCTGGTTTGAAAGATTATGCTTAATTGAGGAATATGCTCATATATTCACACATTTAGTGCATGTAAAGTTATAAATGCAATATTGGATTTCGGCATAGATTAGGTTGGGATTAATGAATGAATTAATGGACCGTGTGTAAGCTACTAATGCTAATACTGTTATTTACATTTGTGTTCATACATATTTCAATGTCTGCAAGGTATCTATTGAATGCTTTATCAGTGCCAAAGTCTCCATATATTGATGGCTGTTGTATCTCATGCTTTGGCAGGGTTAGGGATACAAACAAGGTTACAGGGTAAACGCAAAACAAGACACTTGAATTGAGTCTGATTCCACGTTAATTGGCACGTTTTCTTTCTCGGAAATAATTGTATCTGATTACACAATATCAGTAAAATTAATACGGTACAGTACAATACAATTTGGAGATACATGGCGTCTGCCACTGCATCTAAAGATGCTGTTTAAAAACTGTTGAGTGTAAATTGTCATGCTAGCTGTTGAGGTTAGTTGTACATTTTTGTAAAATGTCGATTCGAGATCAAATGTAGAGCAATTGTTTAACTATTCAGTGACATTGGACAGCGTAATTTTGCATAATAGGCACATTCTTTACTGGGTTACAGGATGAAGAATAAGCTGTGGTACTTTGAGTTTGGGACTTCAGAGACGCTGTTTGCTACCTGCAAGAAGCTCTACGAGTTCATGGAGGTGGAGGTGAGAATGAGCCCTGTGACATCATCATCAGATCTCTTGTGAAAGTGAACACGTCATTATCTGTAACGTGAAGTTTGCATGCAGTCCTACAGTACGGGAGAAACGCAAGTGTTATTAGTGCTTGTCATTGCTCCATGTCAGTGGCTTGCGAAAGACACACTGGTTAATTTGTATTGTGTCATGTATGCAAATTGCTGAGGATCTACAGAAAGCATGAAGGCAGCCAAGCAGTGAGCTGGTATCAACACGTGCGAAATCTTTGCAATCTTCTATTAGTATAAAGATGATTTGAACCAATGAATGTCTTTTAAATAATGCTGATAACTTAAATATTTAATGAAGAAAGCCACTCGAGTTGCAGGTTGATTTTCATGAGGCTTCTGGATTAGGTTTTCATTTCAATATGTTGTCAACCAAATCATGAGTGATGATTGCTTTGAAAAGCTGCGAGGTGGAGAAATGGAGCGATCGACACGGCTGACTCGAGAGAGCAGCTTTTTGGAGCAATCATCATGCATCGAGCCGTGAAAACCTACATCATTACAAATCATGAGTGTTTATACAAGTGGGAGGAAATCAGAGCACCTGAAAAATATTTGCATTTGTAGTGATATACAGATGGCAATGAGTCCATTTGCTGTACTCCTGTCTTCTCATGAGCCAGGGTATGGGATCTCCTCAATGCTCACGGAAAGGCAGTTTTACATTTGCTTGAGCCACCAACCTTGCTGCAATAAGCAGCACAACTAACGCTGCCCGGTGTACTTCCCAGGTGCAGCCTAGGGCAGACAAACCAACCTTCCTGGTATTAGGCAGAAGGTTGCCACCCCTTATTAATTATATTTTATTTGTGGTGCAGGCAAGTCAATGAGCATAGATAACTCCCCGCGTTCGTTTAATAATAATAATATATGCATTTTTAAGCACCTTTCACCCAACGGTCACAAAGGGCTGCATAGAGATGTAGCATGGCATGTCAACAACAACAAATCAGAATGGATCAACGAGGTAAAATAATGACTATCAATTAATGAAGGACATTAAATAAAATTATAACAATTATTTAAACAAATTAAGGAAGGAAGAAGTATTCCTAAGCAGGCACGGGTCTACAATGCATCATGATCCAAGCACATAGCAGTGAGCACCATCAACAGTTCTAGTCAGAGGGCTTCAAGGCCTTGCGGAACAAGTGAGTCTTAAGACGGGATTTGAAGATGCCCAAGGAATCAGCTGACCAAATTTTTTATTTGAGCAATTCTAAATTTTTGTGGCTTTGCTTACAAGTCGTTCGACTGCCTTAAGTCGTTCTCAGAAGGAGATGTAAAACAAAATTCGTTAGAAGTTTGTCTATAAAGCAAACTTCGGAGCACAGACAAGAGAACTTATATCTGAAGTGTGAGTTTATTACAAGTTGCCCACCACCTTTTCCCCACAAGTGTAATGTAAAGATATGTTCCTTTCGTCATAACTGTTCTTATATCAATAAGGGGTGCTTCTTTCTACCTTCTACTGTGATATAATGTCAAATGGATAATATACTTCTGACATTCATCTCATCTCATCTCATTGTCTGAAACCGCTTAGTCCTATACAGGGTCACGGTGAAGCCGGAGCCTATCCCGGCAGACACAGGGCGCAAGGCAAGGATATACCGACGATGGGACGCCAGTCCATCGCCGGGCACTGCGGGGCAATTTAGCCTGCGAGCCAATTAACCTATGTAGCAGCATGCTTTTTGGACTGTGGGAGGAAACCGGAGTGCCCGGCAAAAACCCACGCGGACACGGGGAGAGCATGCAAACTCCACACAGAAAGGCACCCGAGCCGAGAGATTCGAACCCGGGACCTTCTTGCTGTGAGGCGACAGCGCTAACCACTGGGCCACCGCGCCGCCCCTACTTCTGACATTATTTTATAAAATAGTCCTGCACATTAACACATGGCTGCTATGTATTCGTAGGGTTAGCAATTACGGTCACCTTATAATAAGGTGTGAGCTCATTTAAACAAATCCCATTTTCAAAAAGACCTTCAAAGCAATTTGAATACCACAAAATACATGCATGCAGCATGCACGCTATTTGAAATGAAGGAAACAATAGGCAAGTTTTCAAATTACAGCAAACTAGTGTAATTGAACAAATTATTCTTGAAATGACTGAATTTATTTTGTCCCTAAAAATACAGATTGTGTAAAAATGGAATAACGATCACTGCAATGGTCATAAAATGCAGTACTATAATTAAATTTAAATGCAGTCTTAATTGTGCTGAGTACAACAGTTACCTACATATTACCACTCGAAAATATTTTATTTGGATGGCCAACAAGATATTCCATGTGTGAAATATAATCTGACTGAGTTGGTCGAAAATATAAGTGAAGTGCAAACAAAATATTTCATGCAACTGAGGCATTGTACATGAAAAAAACTCACAAATTTCCTCTTATTAAGAATTTACATCCAATATGCATTTGGCAAACACTTTTTCTGACCGATTGAAGGAACCGTGCTCTCTTATAGTGCAGATGCACATTGCAGCAGTGAGCCTGTACCCATCGCTTTGGTGATTCCCACCTTTAACATCGAACAATTAACTGCTTTGCTTAAATTCACAAATACAACTTGCTCTTTAAAAAAAAAAACTTGAGTGTAACCATTACGAATAAGTAAGGTCAATATTTCCCCTAATCAATTCAGTAAAGTAAATGGTAAAAATTGAACGCAAGGCACTTAATAGGAATTCGCACGAGATTCATTGATCGGTTGCCCATGCTGTTTGCTCCATATAGCAGTTGATGTATTCACGCGGCACAGTGTTGGGCTACTCTATAGCAAAGATACAGATGGATGCATATGCTTAATAGGAGGTTAACTCCACAGCAGCACTTGGGAGTTCGCTTTCGCATTTTCAACACAGTGACTATTTCCATTGTTTAAACGTAAATATATTGAGTCAATGTTGTGCACTGGTATAATCAGTGGTGAAAAAAGAGGGTTATTTTGGAAATATATTGCAGTATTTTCATAGCGTTTCAATGTATAAGTGGGAGAGAGGGAGAAGTAGCATTTAGATTTTAGAACAATATCCAATAAACTGATGTTGTTTTTTTAGTTGTCAATGACAGTAAGCAGCATGGCTGTTGAGCAAGTAGAACTTTCAGTGAAGACATCACCTGTCTCTTCCTTCGTTGTGGCCAAAGAAACGTTCTTACAGCAGCTCAACTGAGATATCGCTCTCAGCCAATGTTACAGTAACATCATCTTGTTGGCAAAATTTGCTTGTCTTTTCGAAACTTGTGTGCAACCAAACTTAAGTGTGAATGCCAACACAGCAAATGCCTGAAACATAAATGTAACCTTAGCAATGCAAAGTAATGATGCTGTTATGGTCACATTGAACTTGGTAAGAACTTGGCAAAGTGGAAAGCAAATAAAATAAATAATAGATTATATTTTTTTACAATTTGCATCCCAGAGCACTGAAACCCAAGATCACATAATTGTTTGCCCTATTCCCTAAAATGAGCATTTGCCCTCAAGATATCCAGCCACCTTGTCGCTTTTAATCATTTTGTTTCTTGAATGAAACTCAAGGTAAAAAAATACCACAGCTGGATATAAGATCAAAGGCGTATAGCCCTGGCTGACTCGCCTATTTCTGCATTCCTTCGTAAAATAATGAGCTCGCGGAGAGAGCAGCAGATACGAAAAGCATGCCTGGGCACACTGCTGGGAGGCTGTTGCTGATGCTGACTGAATATTACTGTATTCTTCAAAGTGATAGAACATGAGCCAGGACCGACAGAGAAGTATGGTTGACTGCCAACATTTAACAAGTTTAACGAACATCCGGTTAAAAACGTTCCTTCATAGTTTTTTTTTCCAAGATTGGGTATGTTTATCTGTTGCTTAAATTCAAGAGAAAGCTGTGAAGGGTGAATTATCGTATTTAATAATATAATCAGTGACTTTAAACCGCCAGAGTATCTATGGTCTCAATGACTTAAACATAAAAAAAATTGTGTATTTGCACAAAGTGTTGTATTTTTTTGGTCAGATCTTGAATATTTATAATGTCACGTAGGCACCTTCCTCAATAAAGATTCAAGGTGTTGCCTGACACTTCATCGTAAATGTTGGCATTGACAGTGGGATTTTTACTTGAACATTTTCAAGAGGGACTGAAGCCTTGGTAGAGCACATTACTGCTTAATGTTATTTATATAGAGGAAGGCAGGTAAAGTTACGTTTACTGTGGTACATAACCATGTGCTATGGCATGATTGTTAGCATAGAGTAACGATTTCAAGGCATACTAAAGGGTCGCAACAAGCAATCCTGGCCAAAGTGCATTAGTTTAAGTACTATGTGATTGATGGCAAGGTCACAGGTCGAGGACAAACCACATTCTTGTGCATTTTACAAATGTGTTCATATATGTAAACCATAAAAGCATGTGCAGTTACATAATACAGTACACTTATGGAAGGCGATATATCATTTGGTGTCCACAATGTGCTTTTTTATTATTCTTGCTAAAGTGCCATAACCACATTGCAATAGGGCTAGGAGGCACTGGTCAGCCAACATCTATCTTGTTTACACACAGCACGTGCTATGTATCATAACGATCTCCTCCAGCACGGACAGTAGCCATGGTGGCACCACTTAAATTTGAGCGATTATCACTAGAGCTAATTCAGGAACGCTTTGTTATTTGCCTGACCTTGCCAAGGCAGCACGTGAGGGCAATCCACTGAAGTATGCTTGCCCCAAATGTTTCTTTAATATATTACTGGCCCATCTGTACGGAGTGTCAGAGGTTTTCCTATGATATTTCAATCTAACTATGCTGGTTTCCTCATTCTACATGCAATATTCTCAACAAAGAAATTGGTCAAGCTTCTCAATATGGGACCCGCACTTTATAAATGAGTTTTGAGACTCAAAGACGCTTTCTTGGGTAAATTAACCATGGTCGTAATAAAGTGTCTTGTTGCTTGATAGTATGCATGGGAATGATAGCATTTATTATCAAGTATATAGTTTCATAGAATAAGCAACACAATGGAATGATTAGTTAGACTGTGGTTCTTAACCTTGTTGGGGGTACTGAACCCCACCAGTTTCATATGCGCGTTTCACCGAACCCTTCTTTA
>JAZEWT010000001.1:23856028-23868178 GCA_036362905.1 Mordacia mordax
CATGTTTCTGTCCTTAGATGGATGACATTGAACATATATGCATCATTTTCTGGGTGTAAGAATAAGTATCCTATTTGATTCCCTCAGTATCAGTCTCTTGCAACTTGTTAAGCAACCAACGTTACCCGAGCTTGGAAGATATACACATATATATGTATGAAAAATGTATTGATGCAGGTTTTCATGGCTCAATGCATGACGATTGCTTCCAAAAGCTGTTCTTTCAGGATAACCGTGTCAATCGCTCCTCCTCTCTCCTTCACGACGTTTCGCCTCCCACGTTGGAGGCATTCTCAGGTGCTCTACGTGTGAGTCATGTGTACGTCTCCTATTTGTATGTCCAGTCACTCCCTTCTACAGCGTCACTCCCTTCCAGGGACAATGGAAGGGGGGAGGGGAGTTCATTGGAAAGGGTTCCATTTCTATGTATATATACATATACATACACGTTGTATATACAGGGTATATTTTAGCAAAAACCTACAGATACTGACAGCATTAAGCCTGTTAATTCAGCATACACATATAACTACAATAGTACAGATAAATTCACATGTATATTGCGTGCAAGGCAGCATAATTATTTCCAAGTTTTAGTCAATCTGTCAAGTTCTGTTAAATAATGCAAGTGAAGTAAAAATGTATTCATGCTAAAACAAGGTCGAGGCAGTGCACATTTTTGTTAAGAGCTCTAAGTGGCTGGTACAAAGTAGACGTGATATCTTTAATTCGTTTTTTTAAATATTGCTATTATATTGGGTCATAAGACTCGAACAATTCTATTTTTAATTCGCGCTAATAGCAGTAAGGTACAATATGAGGGAGAATAGCCATGAATGATGTCACACAATTGCTCATGATATCACAATGTCCCATCAATAGTTCTCCACTGGTAGCACACTTTCACCACACCCTGCAAAGAATGTCTTTCTAGAAGCTGGTGGAACTAAATTCATCATTCTAAGGGCTTGCATTGAAAATGAATTAAAACTCATTTTAAATCTGTGTATGGTGTTGATGCCCAATCTCTCTTACATTTGAGAATATGGTTCATTACTTATGTCGCTCCTGGATTCATTCTCGGGATCTCAACAGTGCCAAAATCGTAATATCATTATCAGTATCCACTTAATCCTGTTCAAGATCGTGGGACTCAGAGCATATTCTCGGAGACACAGGGCGCGAGGCAATGCTATACTCAGATGGGGTATCAGTCCATCGCCGGGTTCCAGGGGCAATTAAGTAAGGAGGTCAATTAACCTAACCAACATGTCTTTGGACTGTGGGGAAAAAACCCACAGTACTTAGCAAAAATCCACGAGGAAAAGATCTTAATTCCATGGATAAAAGCAGTAATATCACCTCAACCAAACATATTCAAAAAGTGGAGGAAATTCTTGCCAGAGGATGATCACTTGTTAGAGTCCAACGTATTGTATCATCCCGCAGTGGATTAAGGACAATGTTAACCCACAAACGTATATTTGAAATATTTTGTATTATATTTTTTTGTAATGATGTAGGTTTTTCATGGCTCGATGCATCATGATTGCTCCGAAAAGCTGCTCTCTCGGGACAGCCACGTCGTTCGCTTCCTCTCCTCTCCTCGCGACGTTTCGCCTCACACATTGGAGGCATCCTCAGGCGCAGTATGTGTGTGTGGTACCTGTTGCTGCTTTATATATATGTGGGTACTGTGTATGTGTCGAGACAATGAACCGCAAACAAGAAATTAATATAAAGCTCAGCTAAACCTGGAGGCCAGTTATTGAAGTCAGTAATGCACAGATATAGAGCTATGGGGTGTGGACATCAGAGGGGGATCACAAAATGTAGGAGGGGTTATCGCAGTTCCGGGGTGTGAATAGGACAAGGAGATTATTGTTAATGTGATTCAGATGTAGACCCCATACAACAAAAGATGACTCAACACATGCACAGTACCCACATATATATATAGGAGCAACAGGCACTACACACACATACTGCGCCTGAGGATGTCTCCAACGTGTGAGGCGAAACGTCGCGAGCAGAACAGAGGAAGCGAATGACACGGCTGTCCCGAGAGAGCAGCTTTTCGGAGCAATCATCATTATGTTTTTTTTATCCAGGAAAGTCTCACCGAGTCTCGAGGCTTTTTTTCCCGGAGGTTTCTGTGCAAGTTTTCACATTAGAGGGCAATGTTATGTACTCATAATAACTATATAATTGAGTAGTGTGCAGGTAATTAATCATCATTCAGTGTTTCATCCAGTACTAGTTACATGATGTCTGTGTTTTTATAGCTCTACGAGTAAACTAGAGAACACGGAGGCAACTCATGCTAAACAGTAGAGAGCATAGAAACTCTGAATAGAAAGGTACCTGAGCAGGCAATCGAACCCGTGTCTTCTGGCTGTGAGGCACATTTGTTATTACTATGCCACCCTACTGCCCTGAACAGGAAATCTGAACCCGATTTTGAGAAAAAGGGCTCTAAAAGCTCCACTATCCAGCGAGATATCAAGTATAATGTACCTTATGAAAGGGGTTCCAGCAGCCCATACGGTTTTGATACTTGCCTTACAAGTTTTCAGAACATATAAAGCAAACATTGATCCCTGTTTCACCATATATTTTTATAATAATAATTGTTGCTGCTTCAGAGGTCACATATATGTTAATTGGTGATTTTAAAAGCATATATATAGTAAATAGAAAACAGGAATACTTTTTTTACGAAGAGGGAAGGAAACAGAATGAATGCAGCACTTTGTGACCCTCGAGAGAAAAGCGCTCTATAAATGCAATTATTATTATTATATATACAAAATCAAACATACCATTCAGCTTCACAAACTCCAGAAACAGGTGCAATTAACGAACATGTTTTACTGTGAGCGTGACTCCCCAGGGGATGTTGTGTGGTCGGCACTAAAAATGTTCTGCCACCTTTGTTTCCTCATTGCCAACACTGACACACCGTACTTATGTTATATTGAGGTGACCTATAGCTGGCTTGAGACCACTTTATATATAATGTCACTGATACAAGAATGTAATACTAGTGGTGCAGTGGTTAGTGTGCTGCGCTAACGACCATACTAAGACACATTACAACAATCCTCCCCAAAGGCTAACAGTATAATTGATGTCAGTGATCACCTGTTTAGACTGAAATTGCACATCAGGTGTGGCTAGACCATGACCAGCTGTTATAATCTCCCCAGTGCGAGATGTTTACAAACCACAACAGGTACTCATTTAAACCTGAATTAACCATTGGGGTGTCATTGATTTTAGCTGTGGCTGGAAATCTAATCTCATCTCATTCTCAGAAACCGCTTAGTCCTGTACAGGGTCGCGGTGAGCCGGAGCCTATCCCTGCGGACACAGGGCACAAGGCAGGGATATACTCATGATGGGACGCCAGTCCATCACCGGGCACTGAGGGCAATTTAGTCTGCAAGCCAATTAATCTGTGCAGCAGCATGCTTTTTGGACTATGGGAGGAAAACAGAGTGCCCAGCGAAAACCCACACGGACATGGGAAGAGAGCATGCAAACTCCACACAGAAAGGCACCCGAGCCGAGATTCGAACCCGGGATCTTCTTACTGTGAGGTGACAGCGCTACCCACTGGGCCACCATGCCGCCTTGGATGGAAATCAAACTCGGTTAACCAGGTTTGTAGCACAGTGCACTGACCGAATCACCAAAGGCAAAGATCTCCCGTATAGGCATAACATACTTTTGGGGTAAGTGTTGTGGTCATTGTATTCAGTCAACCTAAGCTCCTCCACTCCGTAAACAAATGCTTCTGAATATTGTTTCTTCATTGGTATAATGATTTCAAATTACCAAGCATTTGTTGACAAAAGCTTCTGCCTCATTAATTTGTTTTTGTTTTGACTGCTGTCTTAATTGACTTGATGTGGTGACGCACATCAACTTTTCAGATGGTTGTTTATGGATTATTTGGGAAGTATAGGCCGTTCATCTCTCTGTGGACAACATTTTTATGTATTAGTAATGCCATTTGTCAATTCTGAGCAGCTTCTAACCGCAAGATAAGCAATCTGCTTCTCTGTGTAGCCTTCAAGTCATATCGGTGTATAATTATAAAGTGCATAATACTGCCATCATGCACATTATCATATTGTGGGTTCTACAAAGGGATTTAGTTTTTACACATAATTTCTGTTATGTTTCTTTCAATTGCTAAGTTCTTTGTGAATGGATACTTTCTGAGTAAATATGCGCAGGTTATGTTTTGAGTGTCCAGATTCACACGTAAGTGTGCAGTGCCTTATCGAGAGGCAGCGGTTTTCTTTATTTGTGCAACCAGCCCAAATCTACCTGTTCCGATCATGTGTATTTTCACCACTCAACGAGAATAAGAAAATACGTGGTAAGCAAATGGTTGTCGATTCTTGACAATTGCCATTGTATTATATATAAGTTACAGTAACTTATGTATATAAACTGCAGTGTTGTTTAGATTTTTATAAATGTAATGCTGCTGTTATTGCAAGGAGCTATATTTACTTAATTTTACGTCAAACTGGTAACACACGTGAGTGACATTTACAAATTGTGCTTTTTATATATCATCAAAAGAATGAGAGCACTGTTACAAGCTTGTGTACCCAAGTTGGGTTTCATTTTCCCAAAAAATGTGGCCTTTCAGCTGTTTGCTAGAGCAATTTTATTATTCTAACAGGTTAAGGGAAAACTTTATAATTCAGAGACTACGGTGGAAAAACACAATACTTTCAGTAAAGCAAATTTTACAGATTATAAATTCAAGTTACCTAAACAGTTCTAAATCTTGTGATTTGTCCTAAATGCTGCATACAACTCATAATTTGTCATCATTTTCATTTCATATTTTAAAAAAATATTTAAAACAAGTTCAGTCAATGTTGTAGGTGTCCGGTACAATGTGACCTACTATGTGAGAATGAGGCTAAGCACATTATAATGGAATGAGGTCACATAACACCGCAGTAAAGAGTGTAACGTTTCATTATTTATTTGCTTACCCTATAAATAAGGCAACCAGCGATGAATAAATGAATGAAATAAATAAAAGAACAGAGTGTGCAAGTACTCTTGTGTGCTGATTGGTTGTGGGGCACTCCCATCTTTAATCACAGCAACAGGGTATGCATTTTCAATTCTGAGTTTAGCCCATCAACTTGACAGCCCTGGCTTGCTAGTTCACTCCCGGCTGTAATTAGTTATTGGGAACTAAGCCCAAGGATTAACTCACATGCCTGCTTTGTGCACATCACTGCATCTGAGTGGCTTAACAATGTACAGGGAGAGAGGGGCAGGGAGGGATTAAGAAATTTCCGCGGCAACGTGTGCGCCAGGGTTGGAGGGCATCTCTCGGGAGACCTACGCACTTCCACCGGCTTCATGTCCATTCATAAAAACAGTTTTTTTAAGCTCCGTTTTTTATTTTTCCACAGAGCTTGAGCATACTAGGGGCATTATGCCAGAGCTTCGTGCAGTCGTGCACTGCGCAGTTTAGTTAGGAATTAAAGCAGCTGTACATACTACATAGACTGTGGGAGTGTTCCGACTTTTATTACACAAAGGGCTACAGTACCAGCTTTGATTTTTTTTAGTTGAACTCCATGCTTTTAGAAAACCAGCTTTTAAAAAAGAACGTTGGTGATTTTTGTGGATTATTCATATTTTGTTAATACCAGCAGAACAATGTTCAGTCATTACCATATAAAAATTTACAATCCTTTCTAGAGCAACTGCTGGATGAAGGCCTCATCATGTTGTGCCAATTATGGGAGTAGGTAGTTTGATAAAACTTCACCATATTGGACAGTGCAGCTTGGGAAAGCAGCCAAGAACTGGTTTAGATGTCATTCACTACTAATGTTATCCATGACTCAGAATCGAACTCAGGTCACTGGGTTCATAGTACTGTACACTAACCACTCTGCCACCATGTTTCCAAAGGCAATTGCTATGCATACCTTAATATTTTGTCGACCAAAAAACAACTAATCAGTGGTTTAAACAGGATGCTCTTCACAAAGAATTATTAAACGGTATATACTAATGGACTACTCCAAGTGAAAATATAACATCTGGTTTGTGTTGTGATCGAAGCTTAATGTGCTCACTTTTTGAATAGAATAATTTAAACACCATACAATTACACATTTTCCTACGTTAAAATGCCATTTTCACTCAAGTATTGGCATGGACACAACGAGACGTGACAAGCAGAGGTGCAGATGCAACACCAATAACATGCTTTGGCCTGGGGCAAGCATGTTTGTGCTACCGTATAATTGGTCGGTCACTGTGCGTTCTGTCTGGCTTGCCTGCTGACACTAAAAGTCAGTTAGGCTTCAATCAGACAAGCAGATTACTTCCCCCATAGTGACCACCATTATCTATCAAAAATTACGTCACCGCCTTGTCACACATTGCAGATGAAGAATTATAAGCCGTATTAGCGATTACATTTCTGTGGTACATAGCCAACATGCACACGCTATAAAATATATGTACATATTTTTAACTGTGGTGTAGTATTAGGTCATAACAAAACGCTCAACAATATTGGTATTAAGTGACAGCGAAAGATAATGAATCTTGAGCAGTAAATTAAGCTGGAAAAGAATATGACAGGAAGGATAGAGTTAAATCAACAAGAGGTTTTGATCTTTTTGGATTTTACTTTAGCCTGCAACCATGAAAGGGCCATTTAAGGTTTTTTTTTGGTATGGTCTGAATGTGTTTTTTTTTGCAACTGCAATGCTGTCCATATTTTTTGCCAAAAAAACACACCATGCTTTTTTGGTACCATTTCTCTTAGGTTTGCATTAAGGTTGAGACTGTTTCATTTTACAGTGGGCGTTATAATATGCTGTTTCTATTTAAATGCCCTTTGCCCAGGTTTACGTTGGAAATTCCAAGTAAGCTGGATAATATTAAGCTTGATATGTTACATTTTTAAATCAAAGGCTGCAGGTTTTAGCTGCAGATATCCTACAGCTCTGTCTGTGCAGCTCATTATATTGAATAGTAATTTCACAATGTAACGTGAATATATATCTCTATTACACATGGACCACAAACCTGACAGATTTTTTTTAAACACTTTTTAAAACCTGTCTCAGAAAATGGATTTTTTTAGATGGTACTATGCTATAATTATATAATAGGTACTTTAACATTTTAGCAGAAACATCTATTGCCATGTTCTATTTTTAATGTGATTTTTTAAAATCATGAGTGTCACCCTAGTTCATACAAAAGGTTAATATATGTATAAGGCATCGATGTGTCCTGGATATTACCAGTAATTTTAACATTAATTTTTAGAATGGATTCTTGCACTTGATTGTTGCACTTGTTTTCACTGTCTCTACCTATATCGTCTTTCTCTCGGAACACTGCTTTCACAGAATTTAAGACGTATTAAATGATAAGTAAATGTTAAATAAATGTCAAGTGGTTTCTAAATCTGTTTTATCTTTGGATTGGAACCGCATGTCCAGTAACAGCAACGACATAACAACAGCAATTTAGCAATAATCACGGTTTTGTGGGGTTTTTTTTGTTACAACGAAAAGACAATAATAATTGCATTTTTATGGTGCTTTTCACCCGAGGGTCACGAAGCGCTGGGTTAATGATCTGAAATTATATCAGCTGCTGCCACTATGGAAAACGGAGGAAGGTTATGAGCCCCTTTCGAGGAAGTGGTCTTCAATGAGGTCAACTCCCCAGGACAGGCTGATATTTGATTGGCAGAAACTTAAATTCTTACAGTGGAATATTAGTTTCGTTACAAGAATTTGACTGGTTTGCAATGTATTGGATGAGCTCGAAGCACTGCTACTGGAATGATGGATATTTTTAAATCTATGACCAGCTATAGAGTAGTGAAAATTAAGACAATTTATAATATCTGAGCTTTTTGTAAAGAATATTCCATCTACTGAAAGGTTCATACATAATCTGTTAGAACTAAACCTATTTTGAATTGCTCGGATAGCAGACAAAGATAAGTTAGGGTTTACATATGAAGCCAAAAGGGTATTCCGGATAATCTAATTTAAATTTATGCAGGAATTTAGTGCAATGGTTGCATAAGATGGGTGTTGCCGTGGCGCAGTGAATAGCACTGTGGCCTCACAGCAAGAAGTTACCGGGTTCGATTTCCAGCTCCAATACCTTTCTGTGTGGAGTTTGCGTGTCCTCAGCATGTCCGCGTGGATTTCACCGGGTACTCCTTTTTCCTCCCACTGTCCAAAGACACTACGGCCAACATTAATTGGCCTACTGAGTAAATTTCCCCCCAGTGCCCTGCAATGTACTGGTGTCACATCCTGGGTAAAGCCCCACCTTGCACCTTCTATCTGCCGGGATAGACTCAGGCCCCCCACGAGTATTGGTAATGATAATGATGCTATTGTGCACTCTAACTAGTTTTTGTTGAGATTACTATTATTTGCTGATTTCCTTGCTACGTCTTTGCTTGTCATGAAAATCGCAATTTATGGATCAAATTCAGGTGGACGGTTTCCTTCAATTTAGAACTGTTATAGACAGGAACAATAAAACATGGAGGTATGATCAAGGTCACAAACAGGATTACATTTAAATTCTCAACGTACCGGTACTTAGACAACGTAAATTGTGTCATTACGATATTGATTGTTTCTTTTTATAAAGTAACGTAATTATAGCCTACTAGGTGGGGCGACCCGGCGTTGCCCAGGTAAATTTGATGGTTGATCTATGTGCGTTGTCCGGGTAAATTTTAGGACTCATAACGACGACAAATAAAGTTGACTTTGTTTATGCAAGCGATGCCTTTTGTAAGCGGCTACTGCTCTGTGCACAGTTGGACCACTCTGTTCGATCTCTTGTTGTTAAAGTGAACGAGGCGATCCGTCGCGTCCCAGCAGATCTCGCGGTGCGCGCTGAGGCGCCAAAGACTCGTGTGGGACCGAGTGGCGTCGTTAGACGTCGTTAGACGCCATCGGTGCGATGTGGTTGCGATTTGTCGGAGTTCACCGTGATTAAGCAAGCGTAGCTTATAGATAGATATTTGGGGGATTGTAATAGCTGCCCCGCTTATCCGAAATGGAGATTGTAATAGCTACCTCCCTTATCCTACCTGGCTATTGTAATTGTAATGGCGGTGCCGCTTACCGTACCGTGAGGGCACGGGTGTAAGCACAGAAAGCGGTCCCGGTGGCCAGGGAAGGCCCTGTCGGTGCGCACTAAGGCGCTAGAGACCCGTCTGGGACCGCGTGCCGTCGTTCTGTGAAGGTCCCGTGCGATTTGGTTGCGATTTGCCAGAGTTTAGCCTGATCAAGCAAGCAAACACAGCTTGTTTTTTATATAGATAGATAAAAATATATACTTGTCATAACTAACAATGTGTTTGAAAATATACTCGCCTGATAATAGATTCATGGTTATTGGCTACATTCTTGGGCTGTATGTATTTAGTATTTGGCCTTTAATTTATTAATTATGACAAGCTTATCTCATCTCATTGTCTGAAACCGCTGAGTCCTATACAGGGTCACGGTGAAGCTGGAGCCTATCCCGGCAGACACAGGGCACAAGGCAAGGATATACCGACGATGGGACGCCAGTCCGTCGCCGGGAAGCCTACAACACCTGGTATTCCCAGGCGGTCTCCCATCCAAGTACTAACCAGGCTCGACCCTGCTTAGCTTCCAAGATCAATCGAGATCGGGCGTATTCAGGGTGATATGGTCGTAGGCATGACAAGTTTATGTTTAAGCAATTTATAATTACTGTAAATATGTGATTAATGCAAACACACTGGCTATTAAGGGTGTAACGATTCTACTGCCATGCGGTTCAGTTGGTTGTCGTGACTCATGGTATCGATTCAACTGAAGAATCCAAACTTTTTGAGAATTACATGGAATGCTCATAGTTCTGTGGGCTATAGGAGTCGAGTTCGAACTAAAAAAACGTTGATTAACACGCGTGTCATGCTGTTATTTAGTATTAATCGATGAATTGATGCATCACTACACCTTTTCATTATACTGTTATCATATCTTTATGAATGACTGCAACGTGGGCAAATGTTCACACATGCAGTATCTGTTATGAAACACGTGCATAAAATATTATAGATATGGACTGTTATTTTAAAGTAAATCTTCGTATTTTTACAACCATATCGTTTGTAAGATTTATTTTTTTTATGTTTGATTTTAAAAGGAATAGCATGGTATTATCATGCAACATGTGCATTTTAAAACATTATTTTCAAATGAGTAAATCTGTTTTTTATTATTCGAAATGTACTTCAAGTACATTTGCCAAGAACTCTGCATGGTTGTTTTTTTTTAGGAAATAAGTTTAGAGTAATGTATTTTCAATATGGAGACAACTATTCTTCCTCATTATTTCCACAATAACGTTTAAAACAGCTTTCGTCAAAACAAATCATCTGACTGGAGATCCAGTGTATTAAGGTCTGAAACGTGCTGTGATAATATGAATTGCTTTAATAGAGCGCTTTTCACTCGAGGGTCACAAAGTACTGCACAGAACTGCGGATAGAACGGCACGTCAACAACAATGACATAGGAAGGGAAAATCAGCAACAATCAAATTTTTGGGGTTTTTTTATATACATCGTTGCAGAACAATATGTAAAATATGCTCTTGATTTTCAACGAAAAATTTAAAATGCAAAATTATCAGTGTTTATAATACATATATTGGGAAATGGTGTGATGTAACATTTATCGTATAATAATAGAGATTGCATTTCTGGAGCGCTTATCACCCGAGGGTCACAAAGCGCTGTACAGAGCTTCAGAGAGAACGGCACATCAGCAATAACGGTTTGATTTGGATTTTTTTTACAAATCCGACATGTGGAGAGAACGGCATGTCAACAACATCAGGACAGTTCAACTAAAAGCCAAACAGCAGCAACAATATATTAAATGTGCTCCCTAAATTAACCAACTTAAGTAGATAAATGGATATTTGGTTGCTTATTGTAAGTTCACATTCAACCAAATCTCATCTCATCTCATTGTCTGAAACCACTTAGCCCTATACAGGGTCACAGTGAAGCCGGGGCCTATCCCGGCAGACACAGGGCGCAAGGCAAGGATATACCGACGATGGGACGCCAGTCCATCGCCGGGCACTGCGGGGCAATTTAGCCTGCGAGCCAATCAACCTATGCCGCAGCATGCTTTTTGGACTGTGGGAGGAAACCGGAGTGCCCAGCGAAAACCCACGCGGACACGGGGAGAGCATGCAAACTCCACACAGAAAGGCACCCGAGCCGAGAGATTCGAACCCGGGACCTTCTTGCTGTGAGGCAACAGCGCTAACCATTGGGCCACCGTGCCGCCCATTCAACCAAATAATTATGCTTAATCGTCGTTGAATGGTTTCACAATGTCTTAGATGTTTGCGTTTTTGGCTTATCTTGTTTTTTGTTCCCAAGCAGTAATTAAATCATGTGTAAGCAAGCAATTTCTTTCACAGTATCATGATGGAAACATCGTGGCGAGAATATACGTTTTACTTGCATATGTGTAATATCTCATGTCATCTCATTGTCAGAAACCGCTTAGTCCTGTACAGGGTCGTGGTGAACCGGAGCCTATCCCGGTAGACACAGGGTGCAAGGCAGGGATATACCCACGATGGGACGCACTGAAGGCAATTTAGTCTGCAAGCCAATTAACCTATGCAGCAGCATGTTTTTTGGACTGTGGGAGTAAACCGGAGTTCCTGGCGAAAACCCACACGGACACGGGGAGAGCATGCAAACTCCACACAGAAAGGCACCCAAGCCGAGATTCGAACCAGGGAGCTTCTTGCTGTGAGGCGACAGCACTACCCACTGGGCCACCGTGCCGCCCATGGCATGGTGGAACTGGGGTGGCATGGTGGAACTGGGGTGGCATGGTGGAACTGGGGTACTTAGTTTGTTGCCTCAAAGTACCCCAGTTCGATTCCCGGCTCGGATGCCTTTCTGTGTCGAGTTTGCATGTGCTGTCTGTGTTTGCTTGAATTTTAATCAGGTACTCCAGTTTCCTCTCACATTCCAAAGACACACTGTTGCCTAGGTTAATTGGACTAAATAAATTGCCCTCGGTATCC
>JAZEWT010000001.1:23901514-23927214 GCA_036362905.1 Mordacia mordax
TATAAAAATAGCATTTTATATATAAATAGCCCGGCCCGGCAAGGTTGCGCCAGAAAGAAGGTCTTGCCCAAGGCAATATGACCCTCGCTTCGAGAAACTTTCTGTCTGGAGTTTGTGTTCACCCCCCGTTCTGCATGGTTTTCCTCTGGGTTTTCCAGTTTCCTACCACAACTGAAAAACAAAATCGCTCATTAATTAATTGACTGATAACATTGTAATCTATAGGACGATGTGTGTGATACATGTCAGCACCGGATAACTGCTTGGTTACCTTCCTTCCTGTCTCTGTGCTCTTTCCTCGTGCCTCTGAGTCGTTCTCTCTTCAACCGATTACTTTTGATACTGAATTTTAACGTTTGCGTTAGAAATTACGTTTATATATTATGGCAGTGACAAATGTGCACGATAGTGCATTTAATATATACATTTTGCGTTATTGGACTGGCCATTAAATATTATTAATGTATTTGTAATCCATGAATGAGACACGTGGTACAATCTGCTCTATACATTGTTAGATAAATTGTACCCCAGCATAGGGACTTTGTAACCAAAGTATGAACTATAGAAATAATAACCATATTTAATGTTGTTCACGACGAACATACACATATCCGCTTGTCATGCAGTTGGTCAATATAAAATAATTTACCCTCGCAGAGGTCTTTTCCTCGTTAGTGTTGGTCATAGCATGGTCTGCCATGACACTCAGTGGAAGTTGACATATTTTTTGCGAGATGACACCATGTCACTAACTTTATGCCTCACTGACCCTTCAAGTTTAGCTACAGCTATAGTTATCATCCGTATTTTCTAAAGAGTGTATTATGCGTGCAACACGTCTCAACATATAACAATTGAGGAATGGCCAGGTGGCATTCGTTTTACAAACCTCAGCTTGGAAAAATTGACCTATGGCAGAGTAGTGGCTGACACGTAGCTAAGAAGTGGAGACAGATGTTGCCATCCTGTCAACATAGCATCTCTGTGTGTGTTGATGGATATTTCCTCCAATGCATTGCAGAACTAATTTTTATGCAAGTGTTCAGTGAAATACTGTCCTTGCATAAGTGTTCAGTGCAATACTGTTCTTGCTGTGTCGCAGGAATATCGCATCTTAATAGCTCATTGGTATATTCTGCTGTAAAAATAAACATCTACTTGTCAATGACTGGACTTGCAGTCCAGAGGTCGTCGGTTCTCTGCCTTGGCGCGGGCAGTTTAAATGATTGACAAGTCTCTTAAATTGTGGTGCTTTGATCCACCCATCAGTATGAATGGGTAGAACACAACAGTAAGTCGGTCACATATGATAGGGTAAAGTGTGGGTACTCGTTCTTCTTCCAAAATATCTTGAAGGATGGAGAATATACCTTCCAGTGAAGCTTTCTAGAGCTCCCTCCAGTAGAGGCCAGTCAGCCAATTGTATATATAATATTTAAATAACATGATCATTAGTAACTATTGTCTGTCCACTGCTGGTTAAAAGTATCCCAACACATTTTCCATCCCTGAGAGTCCAGTGCTGGTTCAACCTATCTCACTCCTGCACATGAACTGGTCCCATTTTTCCATCTCTGCGGTGGTTCATGGAATTGTTCTTTCCTTTGGCTGCCATTCCGTGACTGCTTTTATCAATCAGTCATTTGTATGATTCTGTATCTAATATCCGTCATACTTGATCATGATTGCTTAAACCCCCTGTTGGTTATCCGCAGTTCTGCTTCTTTCAAGCTTCTGTTGTTTTTTATGACATTGTCAATCACGTTTGTGTGGTGTATTCTTACTTGTGTTCTCATTATTTTCCTGGTGGTTTTACAGCGTTTTGCATATTTACAAGAATCTGTGTCAGATTTCATGTTTTAGCACATGACAAGTTTCTTGCATTTTGTTGACCAAATTTCAGATTCCATATTGTATTTTCGCAATGTCAAATTAAATGCAATACATCTTAATAGCATTTATTTTTAAGCACTACATTTATAAGTGTACGTTTTAATTGATAGCAACTTAAGTTAATATTTTAACATTTATTTCAGTACAATGATTGTTTACCAAAGCTATTCTTCAGGATAGCCGTGTCGAGCATGCCTCCACTCTCTTTCGCGCCGTTTCGCCTCACACATTTATTCATTTATTTATGCTGTTGTGCTTTAATTATTAATCAAACGTTACGTCGCGTATCGAATATGACGTCATGTGATGGAACTTTTGGCAAGAAGAGCCTGGACGCGTAGTCATGGAATTGGAAGCTATTTTCTTTTTCAGATTGTCCATAATTTGATATCTATGCCTGACGTCAGTATTTTGATGGTTAACGTGAACATCAGGAACACATCCCAACCATATTCAGTCCTAGTAGACAATACCCCAAGGATACAATATCTAAACTCCACTTGTTGAAACTTTCAGGGGTTTAGAGTGAGGGATTTATCCATGGGAATAAAGTCAATTTCATTCTTAAATCACCATTTTGGTTTTAGTATGCCCCCCATTTTAGACTACTATAAATAATTAATTATCTAAATGATTTCGATTCTATGAGGCCTTTTCGCCAGTTTATATTTCTGTTGGCACTTTTACCCACCATCCTTTGCCATCTTTATTCCTCTTGATTGCCCCTGCAACGGAAGTTTCCCGTAACTGTGGATGGTTATGTGGAGCTTACCGTTCGTTGTTGTTTAATACAGTATAGTTATAAATGTGCTCGACCTCTACATCTTCGTAGAATGTTATATGGGCATTTATATTGACTCACCCATAACATGTGGCGATTTGAGAGTCTTATACATTTGGCAAAGTGAATGTAAGTTACGCTAAGTAAATTTTACATTATAAATCTGTGTGTTTGATTCCAGCAGTTGTTAACCAAACCTCTCCCTAATTGCTGCAAAACTTCCTTTATTGTATAAAATATTACCACGACTTAAAGAAATCGAGCTCTCTTCTTTTCACCTCAACAAGCAAAACTATACCTTCCCATTTGATGTCCAATTTAACAAGGTTTGATTCACCCAACAGTTTGAAGGTGAAATGCAGAAGGAGTACCGTTAATACCGAATAATTCTTGGCAGCCTATCTTCGTTCACTATCCCAATTAATGCAATAGTTGGTAGATCCAGAGCTACATGGGACTGGGGGTTTACGTGCATTGGTCATGGTTTTTGTTTGATCATACTTCCCCACGCTGGGCAGTATGGATTCGTGAAGGGTGCACATTTGTCTCGCCTCTAGGCTGGGTACCTGACTAGGATGATTGCAATATTCTGTATAATTCTTGGGCGGCGCGGTGGCCCAGTGGTTAGCGCTGACGCCTCACAGCAAGAAGGTCCCGGGTTCGAATCTCTCGGCTCGGGTGCCTTTCTGTGTGGCGTTTGCATGCTCTCCCCGTGTCCGCGTGGGTTTTCGCCGGGTACTCCGGTTTCCTCCCACAGTCCAAAAGCATGCTCCTGGATAGGTTGATTGGCTCGCAGACTAAAATTGTCCCGCAATGCCCGGCGATGGACTGGCGTCCCGTCGTCGGGTGTATTCCTGCCTTACACCCTGTGTTTCCGGGATAGGCTCCGGCTCACCGTGACCCTATATAGGATTAAGCGGTTTCAGATAATGAATGAATGAATGTATAATTCTTCAGGTGTTGAAGGTCCAGATGCTTCCTCACCATGTAAGGGCAGTGGCAGCTCTTTTTACTGCACATACAAGAACATCTAATAATGGTAGACAAGTACATTCAGAAAGAAAAATTCTATTCTCCAAAACTTTTCTTCTTGCATATTGATGTAATTGTTTAAGGAAATAAATCTCCCAGCGAAATATCATGTTTCTTTTTTAGAATATTGTCCCCATGACGTGTACGTCTGACATTCGACTGACACCTTCAGAAAAAAAAAATTCTAATGGGTTTAATTTAAAAAATGTGAAATATGGGAGGTGGACGAATGTTTGCAAAAAACTCCTGTGCTGTTTATTTAGGATGTAAAGCTGACAGCGTTGGAAAATTTGGAATACCATTTGATGTGCCAGATGCCATGTAGTGTTGCATTTGACCTTTGAGCAATCGAAAATGGCACGACGATGGATCCAAGCAATAGATCATCCAAATAGCAGCTTAAAGGTTTAATAAAAGCCTTTGGCTGTGACTGAGCTTGGTCAAGGGAATGGTAAAAGCAGCTGTTACCGCCTGGATCAGGACAAGACCTGTCCCGTCTTGCCCCGTGGGTCTACATGGGAGCTTGCATTACTTACAGTACGGGTGTCGGGAGAGTGAGCCACTGCACACTCGACTCTTGCTCGGTCGCTGAACTAAGTGACTTTTGCCATAGGATCATGTGTCTGGCGCTATCATCGGCGGTATAATTCTGGGAAAAAAACATTTTGACGCCTGGCTATCCGATGCGGCATTCCTTCCTAGCATAAAAACTGTTGTGTGGTGTTTACCACTCGGCATGGGAACTGACGCCTGGAATAGGGCATGGCAAAGTCTGGCTCAGTGCCCAGCTGGTTCTGTGAATCGCTACATTTAAAAATAGGCTCAAGCATTTTATGAATGAAGGGGTCTTGGAACTTTGCTTGCTTTGGCTGGACCACTTTACTTTAAAAGAAAGCTGTCTTTCTAGGTGCCTAAAGTTATTTAATCTTTTGAACATTAACAATACATATCTTGTACTTGTTATATTGTTTAACTGCTCTCTCTTTCTGTTAATCTCATTATTTTCACGATCATTTCCCTTTTCCCAAACACTCAACTTTCTAACCTTTCCTTCTCCACCCCTTCACTGTCCTCTCTCTCGCGTCTTTTCTTTCATTGATAAGGAACCCATGCTTTATCGCATTTGTGTGCGATATGCCTAATATGTATCCTTCATTACAACGCCCATAGGGTTTTGTCTATTTTTTTTAAAGTGTTGACAGATTTTAGATGTTATAATATACTTTTATTTTTCAGAGTTATTACGTTTTTAATGAGAGGAATTGCCATGTTCTGGTCAAGAGTGTTTGTTGTTGAATTACAGTGGTATTAAGCCATCGTTGCGAATGCAAATCTCTCATCCCATGTTTTATTTATTGAAAGATGCTAATACTTGTTTAACTCCTTATAACATTCAAAATACCTACGTTTGCATAAATTTGACCATGTATGCTCAAAAATCCAAATTCTAAATTATAATATAATAAGGTACACACATTATCATCCTAATCGAAACCATTGATGTACGTGAACATGTTTTGATGTGTGTGATATTGCTGCATAATTCAATATGGAATGCACTTATCAGAATTGTTTAACACGGTTGGAAGCTGTGCTGGTAGTCACAGCAGTGAAGGCCAGTTATATGTTTAACATATCGTATCAATGTTGCAAATTGGCACGCAGCTACATGATTTGGCAATTGACTGAACACATTTGCCTGAACACATTTTCTGGTGTACTGCAATAAATTAGTAAGTGCACGAAATAGAATTAAAAAATGCGACTGAAATTACAAAATGACATTTAGATACACTTTGTGACCCTCGGGTGAAAGGTGATTTAGTAATGCAAAGATAATTAATATAAAAGTTCCTTTATGGTACAACGAATTTTTTAAATGTATTAACCAGTGTATTTATTATGCCATACATTTTATTTTTATGTTTTACTGCCAATGCTAAAAATTTATAATATCGTTCTTAAAGGAAAACGTAAGAGAGGATTGTGGGGCGTAGAATCACAAAATAAAAACAGTCCATCACCTTTCCCATTAACATCGCCCGATGATACCCCAATTGAAATGATTAAAGTTTATGAAATGGCCCATCTTTAGAATTAAAACTTATGTTTTTCATATTTTATTGGTACATTTATACTATAATGCCAATTGAAACACTGCTATGTATTTTATTGGCATACGTGTTTTATTTAATTAAATGCACACATTAAAACTGCTGACATTTAATGGTTTAATGGATAAGTCTGATACTCTTGTGAAATTTAACATTATGAATGTATTATTTTTTTATCATTTTGTCTGCAGCCCAGGTACCAGATGATGATGAACAATTTGTACCAGATTTCCAGGCAGAAAACCGTAAGTGCTGTACATTCTTATTTTTTTGTAATTCTTTGGTCCTGCGTTCCATTTTTATAATCTATGATTATCGTTTGTATGTTGAATATGTAGAATTTTTCTCTGCCAAAAGATGTGCGTTACAATGACTTTTGTTTACTTTCAGAATTTGTAATTGAAAATAGTCTCCTGTCCTTGTCGAAAATAGTGCATTAAAATCTTATTTTTTTATTTAATGGTTAATATAGTATTGTAATTGCTATCCGTGTACAACGGTTACATAGTTTTGGAAATGTATGCCCTTAATGCTTAGCAAACAATCGTACATTTCATGTAACAGAGTTTAGAACAGCAACAGACGAATCTGCACAATTCCTTTATCTATATTAAAAAAAAAACGTCTCTGATTGATATCTATTCATCTGTCCAGTCACGTGATGCTATTTTATATTCGATTTCCTATTACTTTCCAACACAAACTGTTTATTACAGTCTTATTTACGCGTTTTAATCATCTCATCTCATTGTCAGAAACCGCTTAGTCCTGTACAGGGTCGTGGTGAGCCGGAGCCTATCCCGGCAGACACAGGGTGCAAGGTGGGGATATACCAACGATGGGACGCCAATCCATCACCAAGCACTGCGGGCAATTTAGTCTGCAAGCCAATTAACCTGTGCAGCAGCATGTTTTTTGGACTTTTGGAGGAAACCGGAGTGCCCGGCAAAAACCCACGCGGACACATGGAGAACATGCAAACTCCACACAGAAAGGCACCCGAGCCGAGATTCGAACCCGGGACCTTCTTGCTGTGAGGCGACAGCGCTAACCACTGGGCCACCGCGCCGCCGATGAGGTTCATATTAATGAACTACCGTACGCTTATAATCAAAAGGTTTTACAATTTAGATAGAGCACGGACTTCGTTTATGTCATAGCCATGGCATCCCGAAACAATCTTAGTGATTTCTTGGGCCAGGAAGATTCTAAGCGGCCAATGTATGAGAAATTTTCGATATGTATTTATCGTGATGATGGATGTTCGTGCTCGACTTTCTTTGGAACATTATGTATTTTTTACCTACAAGATTTAATTTGACTGAAGTCGATACGTGACTAGTAGCCACAGCCTTAGCGAGATGTATGATGGATGTGGTTAGCTGGGTCACAAAATAACGTCAGTGTCGCTGAAGAGGACAGACCCAGTTAAAATCAAGTTTAATTACGACACCTAGAGCAAGAGGGAGGTAAGGAGAGGACAGAAAAAGATAAAAATTAAAATTACTGATTCACTTGTAGTGTTGGGCGGCGCGGTGGCGCAGTGGTTAGCGCTGACGCCTCACAGCAAGAAGGTCCCGGGTTCGAGTCTCTCGGCTCCGGTGCCTTTCTGTGTGGAGTTTGCATGCTCTCCCCGTGTCCGCGTGGGTTTTCGCCGGGTACTCCGGTTTCCTCCCACAGTCCAAAAGCATGCTCCTGGATAGGTTGATTGGCTCGCAGACTAAAATTGTCCCGCAATGCCTGGCGATGGACCGGCGTCCCGTCGTCGGGTGTATTCCTGCCTTGCGCCCTGTGTTTCCGGGATAGGCTCCGGCTTCACCGTGACCCTATATAGGATTAAGCGGTTTCAGATAATGAGATGAGATGAGACTTGTAGTGTTTCGTATATGGTGATATTCTTTGATAATTTCGAAAGCCATCCTCGGCCAGTAAAAAGGGGGGTGGGAAAAACGAATAGAGATGAAGGAGATTTATTCCACTTATTAAATAAACATTATTATTGTTTTTCAAAAGTGCCCTTGGGCTGCCATTTTTTATTTTACCGTTTAACCTCAGACATTTAAATGTCAATGACATTCTTAGGTTTGTTTTGAGAACAAAGATTGTTCAGCTTATATTAACATTCACCTTTAACCCTGTCGATAACGTTTGGGGCCACCCTCCAAGAAACATGCAAGTCAACTAATCCAACCAAATCTGCTTGGGCACATGGGGCTTGACAATGTTTACGCAAAGTTAAATATCACTCGGTGTGTGTGGGTAGTGCACTTTCGGCTTACATTGGACATTGTTTAGTTTTGTAGAATTTTTTTTTGGAAGTATTTGAAAAGAAGGTGAGCTTGTTGTTATGAGCCTTGAAATATAGTTTAAATGAAGATATCATTTTCAGGTTTCAAGTGTTTTTTATTCGTTAAAAATCTCAATGAATGTGTAATGTCTGTGAAGTTTGTAGCAATCGCATTTTCTGAATCTGCAATAATATTTGCACTGTATTTTATCAATGGAATCATATCCAGAGTTTGCAAGCTCTTTGGGTATTTTCTGTTGTAATAATAATTAAAAAAAACGTCTATCTAGATATCTGTAGGATTTGAATGGCACATGTTACGCTGGCATATTACATTATAGATTTTTGTCATTTCAGAAAATACCTTAGAATAATTTACGGCCATAGATCTGTGAAAAATGTATATAATATTTTAGATTTAATGGCATATAAGTCAGTGGCTACTGCACAATACACAAAGGGACTTGTTCTTGTTTAATTGTTATTAGGAGTACTAGTGTGTTGTGATAACCTATCTGCTACAGTCAACTCATTCATTCACATGGCCATAATCCCATTTCCATTAATGCTTAGCCTGCTGGGTCATGTGAAAGCATTGCATACATGTATGTAACCTGGCCTTACACGAAGATGGTAGAAGGATGTTTATCAGGTTTTGTCTGAATGTAAGGTTTGCCAATTCAGATCTTACTTTTGCCATTTCACAGTATTTTTCAAAGAGTGGTTATAAAATAAGAACACATGGGCAAACAAACCCACAGTTGCACAAAATGCACTGCTCAGGAATACATTTTGAGTATTACAGTATTTGCTGAGGACTGATTCATTCGTTGTGCATGAACACTTTTATAAGATGCATGGCCTTTACAAAATACTTGCAGCAAAAAAAGCAAGCACACTATTCCGTTTATTTATTTCAAGATAGGGGAGAGTAGCATACTGTTTACACAGTAAAGGGTGCTCACTTGTCCAGTCATGCCCAAGGTGAGGTCTGTTCCTGCTGATGGAAAAAGTCACTGTCGATGTGTTTTGTCAGACAGTGGCGATTACTCTTTTTGCAGTAGTGCTAATCACCAACCCCATTAAAATAAATACATTGCAGTTTTTAACGTAAAGAGCACCTAATGAAGGGATGGAGTGATGACGGAGTGCAGTGCACTATGAACCTGGTGACGCGAGGTCAATTTCTAAACAAACTTAACATTAGTGGCGAGTAATATCTATACTGGTTCCGGGCCTTGCTGTGCACACCCACACTGACCACCATGGTGAAGTACGGTCAAACAACCCCCATGACCGGCGCAGCATTGGGACGCATTCATCCATCAGTTGATTAACCGTGCTGTAAATTATGAAATACAGTATTAAAATGTAATTCCTATTCATTACAGTTGTGCATCAACATTTATCAAATAATCAGCAACTAAACCCCACAGTACTGTTATTTAAACAATCCTTGAGTTTTTAAAACTAGTCTTTAAATACACAATATTTGAGGCGTGAAATTATAAAATAAAACACTCACTTTCTGTGCGTTTTTGCGTGTTCTCTGCGTGTCTGCGTGGGTTTTCGCCAGGCATTCCGGTCTCCTCACACCATTCAAAGACATGCTGCTGTCTAGGTTCATTTGGCCTGCCGAGTAAATTTCCCCCAAAAAATGGCCCTACGATGTACTGGCATCACATCCTTGGTAAAAGCCCGCCTTGTGCCCCTTGTTTGCTGGGATCGGATCCGGAAACCTGTGACCCTGTACAGAATTAAGTGGGTACTGAGCGTGAACTGAAAAGTACTCACTAAAACCTGTGAATGACAGCTCACAAGACATAGGTAATTGCATGAACATGAGAAAAAAAAAGGTGGACACCAAACAACCATCGGGGCTATAGGTTACTGCATGAAGTCAAGCAAAGACTTCCGAGTAAAGAAAGTGGAAACACATGTTAGTTTTGTTTTTCATTTACAGTGCAGTAAGTTGAGTATGGATGCATTACATTAATTATGCCTGTTCTGTTGCAGAGCAAAATGTGAGCGTTCCATTTTTTAAAATCGTACATTCTAGTATTTAGAGTTTGGTATTTTTTTTTATTTAGCGTTCAGTGACAATGATCTGCACAATCCCGTTTGTGGGAACCCTTATTGTGCCTTAGGTAACGACGCCACATTTGTTTTCATGACACATTTTTACACAATACGCACGAATTGATACGGCATAACCCATTAAAACGGCTGTCAATTCTTTAAACATTTTAAGTCCTTTAGCCTTGTTATTTGACCTTTATGAAAGGGCACACCTGTTTTTCTTCATTTTTTTTACTTTTAAGAAACCGGTCTGCTTTCCATCAATCTTGTCGGCCACTTGAATAGTTGCAGCCAATTTGTGCTTTGGCCGAGGGTCCATGCAAAGCTCCCTCAGCATGTGGTGATTACAGGATCTGGATGTGGGAAGTGTTTCATCACTGTATCGATGGGGGATTTCCCATGAATGTGATACATTGCAAATTAACGGGACAGCATGCTTGGCACATCCATGAAGGCAGTGTAAAGCTCTACGTAACAACACAATGCATTTTGTAAAAGAGACTTTATGACAAGATGGAATGCAGAACTGACTGTCATTGTTGTATATGGGCAGAAATGTTCTGATGCCTTATTGCATGCTGAAAGTGTATCTCATCTCATTATCTGAAACCTCATCTCATCTCATCTCATTGTCTGAAACCGCTTAATCCTATATAGGGTCACGGTGAGCCGGAGCCTATCCCGGAAACACAGGGCGTAAGGCAGGAATACACCCGACGACGGGACGCCAGTCCATCGCCGGGCATTGCGGGACAATTTTAGTCTGCGAGCCAATCAACCTATCCAGGAGCATGCTTTTGGACTGTGGGAGGAAACCGGAGTACCCGGCGAAAACCCACGCAGACACGGGGAGAGCATGGAAACTCCACACAGAGAGGCACCCGAGCCGAGAGATTCGAACTCGGGACCTTCTTGCTGTGAGGCGTCAGCGCTAACCACTGGGCCACCGCGCCGCCCGCTGAAAGTGTATATGTAAAGCAATTTGTTAGCTTCAATAAATAAGTGTGAAACCATGTTAATAAACAAAGAAAACAGATCAGGTCTCATTAAATTATGTGCTGGCAAACCAAGAGAGGGCAACACATTTGTAGTAATTTACACCTGCCGTGTGTGTAAGCGGCAAAGATGAAGGTGTATTTATTGAGTGGAAGTGGCTTTTTAAGTCTTGGATAGCGTGATTGCTATGCTTTTCTGAAACCAAAATATAATTATGCCTCTTAATAACAATGTTAACGGCATAAGTGGAAACATACTGTTTGTTATATTTGCAGTGCAAAAGCAAACAATAAAATGAACTCAGCGTTAGGTCATTGTAACTTCATATTTAATACTTTGTTAATCAAAACATATTGAACGCTGACATACCATTGTATTTTAACAAAGTTAAGCATGCATACACATTTATATTGTCTCATAATTATATGTTTTGTGTGTGTGTATATATAAACGTCAACTTTATAAAGTAAATGATATTTTTTACACTTATAAGTGACCTGGTGGATAATGACTTTGCCATGCTGTTCATGCCGGTTGTTTGACTTTAGCTCACCATGCTGGTCAGTGAGGGTTGGTGAAGGTGCTCAAGACCAGTGGAGATGCCGATGTTAGCTGTGGTTGAGAATCATACTCAGGTCACAACGTTTGTATTGCAGTGTACTGAACTCAACTCCCACTCAATATAGGCGCTCTATTTATACAATTATATTTTCATTAGTGTGGTTACATATGTCTGATATTTTCCATTTTATAAATCACTGTAACACCCCGTCTATGAATCGTAATCTTATTGTGGTGGAGGGGTTTGCGTGTTTCAATGAACCCTAACGCTATTGCACCTGGAGTATAGCCCTAATGGTAAGGTCTATCTTGGTGAACAGGTCTGGAGGGCGGTTTCAGACAAACAGCAATCCGAAGACCCTCGGATGAAAGGAGGTCGGTTTTGGGAAGGGCATCCGGTCATAAACTTCTGCTCCTATACCTCATCATTGGGGGACAATCGGGCAACCTGGGCCAACCTGGATACTGGCAAACTGGCAACATCACATTACTGTACCTGGATAAACAATATGATGTAAAATGGGCATTAAAAAAACACACGATCTCATGAATCTCTAGTACTAAGTGACAGGTTAGAGCCTGAATAGTGCTAGGATGGGTGACCACCAGACATGAAGCACGGTCCGAGGCTACTGCGATGTCAGTGGAGGGAAGCGCAGCAAAACCCATTGTTGTGCTGTAACATGCGCCATCCAACCTCATGATGCCTGCCTTCATAACCAACACTCACTGGAATGATGAAGTATAGTTGAATAATCTCCATCATGCATACGACCTAAGGAGGCCAGCGTCCAGCAGTGCATTCATAACAGCTCTGTATATGTGGACTAAACAATACTCACTATGGACGATTGAATATCATTGTGGTGTAAGATCTGTGAAAATTATATATTTTTTCATTTGAATATGGTGGAGGAGTTCGATTGAAAGTATAGGACAACCGACAACATAAAGTGATAACTCATGTCCCAAATGGTGGCTTATAACCCTGTATGGGCATAGCTTGCTAAGCCTATCTTGCTCTGCATTCCGATTCAGCAGCAGGAGGCAAGCAGTGGAATGAGCCCTTCCAAATCTGGTAATCCCTTTTTGTGTGACAGTTTTGGGAAGCATTATGTCATTGACCAATTCTCATTTGGCTTATAAAGCAAGCTTGTGCATTGATTTTTATGCTGGCATGAGTTCGGTAATAATGAAAAAAGTTGATTTGAAACTGTAGATACCTGGTAGGAAGGTGTGATTTTTATTTTGTGACCCAGCATTCAACAACCCAGTGAACATCGAACATTGGGCCAGTGTCATAAGATTGAAAGAATTGGACACACGTTGCCCCGATAATTTATGTTCACTGGGATTTTGTCAGAGTAGCTGAACTACTAGCCAGGGTAATGATGAAGCTCTGCTGAGCAGGGAATAACTGAGAGAAAATGTGCCCAGTGAGGTGGTGAACACTCGGAATTAGGTGCTCCTGCAGGAAATGAGTCTATGAACTGCGTCGTATGATAAATCAGGGACGCCATTCTTTGTGGTTATATGGAGCAGTAGCATGGATGGAATATAAGTGCATTGTTAAGCTGTGAAAACCAATGGTGATGCGATACTGCTATGTATAATGAAACTATACTAGGACTTCTGCTGCAAAATAGTTGTTTCATTTCTTTTACCAGGAGATGAAATAAACACAATGAGACGCGTGAAAAAGCGTTGCCTCCTTTGCAAGGATGACCAGGATTACATCAAGTGTCCGTCAGCAGTGACAGCGACCTTGTCAAAAAGACTAAACTATACAAGACTCACCAACTGTGTTGTGTACTGTGTAATCCTACCCTTAGAGACGCCCACTGACAAATCCGTATTTATTTAACAGTATTGTATCAAATGCATTAAGCTCTCGGGACCGTAATAATGTATCACTTTTACGCTCATTTAGAATTCACATGGCTCTGCATGAGCATCCTGTAGTAACTTACAGTTAACCACTGCAATACGTGGAAATGTGAACCTACAAGGAATTCAGAAGTGTGGGTCACCTTTATGAACATTTTTACATTCGTAACTCGGTGGCATGTACTGATTATGCTAGCTATACCAACCGCTCACTAAAAAAAATACTTCGATTAAGTGAGTATATAGGAACGTTTGCTTATCTCAAAGTGTCAATGAAATGCACCTGAATAAAGAAACACCATTCCGATATGTAGAGGAAAGTTGGTTACCACTAAAAGAGCCAATGTTCAATTACATTTTAACTGCATTTTGTCCGTTATCAAAATGCACCAGAACATCAATCCATCTCAGTCTCCTCCAAGCCACTGCTGTATCTCGAATAAAAGTTATTTTGGCTGAGCAAAAGGTCATGTGATCATTTACAAATTTTACACAACTGTATTAATACAGGCCACCCCTTTACACTTGTTTTCTCGGCTCGGGTGCTTTTCTATGTGGAGTTTGTATGTTCTCCCCGTGTCCACGTGGGCTTTCGACAGGTACTCCGGTTTCCTCCTACCTTCCACAGATACGCTGCTGTCTAGAATCTAGATGAATTGACCTGCTGAGTAAATTGCCTCCCAAAGAGTGCCCTGCGATGTGCTGATGACACATCCTGGATATAGCTTCGCCTTGCGCCCTATGTCTGCCGGGATAGGCTTGAGCCCGCCGGGATAGACTTCAGCCCCCCGCGACCCTGTACAAGATTAAGCAGGTATTGATAATGATGATGATGGAGCGTATTTACTTCAGGTATGTGTTGTGGGATAAAAGAAATCGCTCCGAGTCTATGTTTAATATCGTAATACAGTACGGTCTTGATGTTTGCACTGCGGGCTTCCGGATGTTTTGTCTGCCGCGTTCAGGCGGACGAAGGAAAGCGTGGAATCATATAGGGTTTGTTATGTTTTGTAGTCGCTGCCTTACACGAGCCGCGGTGCATACCAGGGCAGTCTGGCATGTGCACATAGTTTGCAGTGAATGGTGCAAATCTGCTATTGTGGGGAGCAAGTTGGCAAACAGATTAAACAGGATGGGCAACAATTTAATTTAATTATTGAGCTTCAGATTCCATAGTTGACATATCGAGATTATTTGCACATTAGTGGGATTACTCAAATATTTCTTCAACAGCATCGCATTTTTAAAATTCAGCGTTACTAAATATCGAAAATTATGATACAAAATATTATGAGTCAGGGATATAATAAGCAATATGCTGTATGATAAAGTAGATTTGAAAATGCATTGGCTCAGTAAAATAAATTTTAAATACAGTATAACTGCATTCATCATATTCAGCAATCAGGAAAATAGGGCATTTTTTTGCTAATTTCACATACTGGAATGGGGTTATATGTTAAAATATTTATTCTACGTTTGCAATATTTGTTTATTATTTTTTTATTTCTGTAATAGTTTTAATTCATTTTTGTAAAATCAACTAACTTTGTTTGCAGTTGTAACATTTCATTATATCTTTAAATAGATGCTCTTTGGTATAGCAACATATTATTAAGAGCGATTAGTTTATTTCAGATATTATTTTAGCATAGATGTCTGCCTGTTAAGCTGGTTTAATTCTGTTTATCGCATTATTCTGTGAGCGCCGGTGAGTAGTTTAACCTCGGCTGGACGTTTATATTAAAACCCACACTGTAAACGATTCATTAAAATACAAATGGCAGCATTTATTTAGTTTGACCTCCCTTGAGATTTCGGAAGAGGGGAAAAAAACCCACCATTGCCTGCACTCTAACAGGAAAGGCATTGCCTAAACTTGGCGCTAAAAGGCAGCATTTTGTTGAACTTGGCAAAAGGAAAGGGCTTTGGCATTGGTTTCGCTCTGAGCGAGTGATCCCGTATGGCTGGCGTTTGCTCACATGCCAGTGTGCAGGCTGACACCTGCGTCTCAGACTCTGTGCAGGGGTCGGTGGACACAGAGAACGCTCTTTGCTTGCCTCGCCTTGCAGTTGGAGAGCGTGGCACACAAGGCCCTACTTTATGCTGCCGGTCGAGAGGGGTCAGGATTCGGTCAACACACAGAGGTCCTTGGTTGTTTCCTCCGGCAAGCACGTGATATGAAACAAACGATTTCTAACAGAAAATTGTTTCTATGTATCCCACTTTGTGTTTAAATTACGTTATCTCTGTCGTGCTTAGCTTTTCCTGGGTGCATTCGAGCGACTGTTCATTACACTAAATCTTTCTAAGTGGGGAACGTTTGTTTTTTTCTCAATTACAGCAACATCTCCCCGTAATTGCAGTAGCTTACAATAGGTGATTTATAATTGCCACATTGTCAATATATGGCTTATTAAATAAAGTGGGTATACTTTTTATCAGATATGTCAGAGTAATTTATCAAGGGAGAGAATACATTTTTTGACATCCTCATGGTTAATGGCACGATATTTCTGATCAAAGTAGTGGAGGCCGCGATGGCAGTGTTGCAGGAAATTGACATACGCAAGTGTACCGTGTCTCTTTATGTGCATGCCTCTGTGTAAAGGTTCAAGAATAATGGACTCCGCATACATTCACAGCTCTGTTCCATTTGCCTGTATATGTCCTTGATCACACTACATGTCATTAATTTAAGAATTGGATAACATGTTGATCTCATTGGAGTAAATAATAAATTATTCGTAGACTTACAAAAGATGTTTTGTTCAGCCCTGTCTATCACTGTAGACATTTTTGGCACAAACGTTTTCCCTCAAGTTTCCCTGGCTTATTTTGCAACCATAGGTAATAATCATGTGCTCAGTAGTAAAAGCAATAAAGCAGATTTTATAAATGTAAAATTGATACAAACATGTACTTAGTCCACACTGGATAGCCCATAAATATGTGGAATGTGTTATTTTAAATATATTCC
Source organism: Mordacia mordax (assembly GCA_036362905.1). Classification (NCBI taxonomy): domain Eukaryota; kingdom Metazoa; phylum Chordata; class Hyperoartia; order Petromyzontiformes; family Petromyzontidae; genus Mordacia; species Mordacia mordax. The sequence continues at coordinate 23,918,128 of JAZEWT010000001.1, forward strand.
ATTTGCCCATGTAACTAAAGTAATGGCGTTCAGGACTTAACAAACACATTATGAATGGACACTGCAGGTTCATTTATGGACTAAATTAAAACATACAGCAAGATTGTTATTAGCTCAGCGAGAGAAACAAAAACGCCGAATTTGTGAAATGAACAGGCAGAAGTATGATTGTGTTTATACCGTCATCTCATTGGTACTTTTCCTTGATCATCTATGGAAGTTATTAGGAGGATTAATCTTACAAATGCTTTGAGCATGCTATGCTTCTAGCCAGATGGTGGGTCCAATTGGAATATGCAATCATGGAAAAATGGAGTTTCTTAGGCAGAGCAACAGATAATGAGCTTCAAATGAGGTTGGCAATAGATTACTACTTTTAAAGTTTCAGATCATTTAAATATTTTTTATTTCAAGTGAGATTTGTTTTTAATCTTCAGGTATCATTAGATTACAAAAAATGTACCAAAAATGACAAAACAAGATATATAGTAAATTTATGGTCCTTGTAGTGTCGGTGTGTATTTTATCTACACATTATAATTTCAAATAGTGTCATATTTTGCTAATGATGCTTTTTACGTCAATCTGGTTGATTTGTATGCTCTAGTAAATTTGCATAGTGTATCCGTTCATAATTAAGTTATATGATTATATGAGGTGACACAAGCGAGGTGTAGATCTCATCTCATCTCATTATCTGAAACCGCTTAATCCTATATAGGGTCACGGTGAAGCCGGAGCCTATCCCGGAAACATAGGGCGTAAGGCAGGAATACACCCGACGACGGGACGCCGGTCCATCGCCGGGCATTGCGGGACAATTTCAGTCTGCGAGCCAATCAACCTATCCAGGAGCATGCTTTTGGACTGTGGGAGGAAACCGGAGTACCCGGCGAAAACCCACGCGGACACGGGGAGAGCATGCAAACTCCACACAGAAAGGCACCGGAGCCGAGAGATTCGAACCCGGGACCTTCTTGCTGCGAGGCGTCAGCGCTAACCACTGCGCCACCGCGCCGCCCCGAGGTGTAGATATATCACATAAGCTGCTGACTATTTTTTGACAGATTTTTTTGTCCTAACCTCTTATGAGGCTCCCCTTTTTGCAGGAACTCCTGTTCCCTCCTACCCACAACAAATATTTGGCTGAACGTCTCAAACAGAGTTCCTCTCGGTAATCTGTCGGGAGGTGGTGGCTATGCACGCCTGTAATCTAGCACTGTGGAGGTGAAGGTGGTGGAGTGCACAAATGTTACGAAGCTCCTTTCCTATGGGAGTCTAAATTATATACGTTGCTCACCGGGAAAAGGCAATCCAGCAAGTGATCTGATCACCATCTTTTTAAACGTATAGAGGGAAAGCATATTGCCCCCTCAGGTGCTTCTTTTTTTCTAGGTGCTCCAGTTTTCTCCCACTTGTATAAACATTCAATTGGATGAATATATTTTATAATAAAAATCCAATGCAGGACGCTCCTAAAAAGGGTCCTCTGACTCAATATGGCTTCCTGTATATAAGAGTAAGAATAAAATGGCGATGTATTCCTGTGTGTGGGTTCTTGTGGGACAGTGGTTTTCCATGGGCCTCCTCCAGCCAAGATCAAGAAGGAATCGTGTGGCTCTACTTGTGCCCTGAATCCCAGCCCCAGCTGCGTGCGGGAAGCTGGGCTTGTGGGCAGCAGGACAGTCAGCACCAACCCCAGCCAGGCCGTATCCAGCTCCAGCCCAAGGTGGGGGACAATGCAGCTGTGACGAAGCCTTACTGACAGGCGCGCCAAAAAAGACACACTCCTCTCACCAATGTGTGACTACGGGAATGAATAGTGTCACATAATTGCAGGGTGTTGTTATGTTTTACAAAAGCCATTTCTTTGACAATTATAGCTATGTTAAAAAATGTGTAAATGCACATCTATCACATTGTGTATTGGAAAGTAGAGAATTTCAATAATGCAATTTCAATTTGTACATTTTATACCACCACAAGAGTATACTGTCACCATCTTGAGTGCATTGTATTTCTGTCATCATCCAACTCTAATCTTCTGATGAGCACCAATAATGTTGTTCTTGCATTTAACAAAGTGCTGAGGTTAACTTCATTTCATTATTTCCTTATTTACATATGCAATGTATTTAACATAATCTATTTGATTATACATATCATCAAAATGTGTATCATCTAATTGAAGTGTATATGAATATTAATAATAAATTACCAACTTAACAGTTTCCCTAAATGGCTTCTCTAAATAAAAAATTTACCGAGGATATGCCAGCAAGTGGGGATTACGCTGAACAAACAGTGATGCCATTAAATTATGCTGTACGTTTTTTAACCTTGAGAGCAATCAACCCGACCTGCTCCTGGAACTATGCCCATTAAGATGAAATCCAGATATATGGTTCAGGTGCCATAGAAGCACGTGTGACATTATCACCAGTGTTATAAATTATCCAACCTTTGCGATTTGACATGCTGATATAAACTGAAACATAAATCTTCAAAGATATGAATATAATCTTATGCCATACGTTTTAATGTGTTCAGGAATTTTTTTTCGTGAGGTGTGCCTCCCATCAAATAAGCAGTGACTATAATACGCTAAATGTCAGGACACTTCTGTGTTAATTAAAATGCCAGTTATCACAGGAATTGAAATTGGCTACATGATTCGACAAGCCGAGGAGGAATTAGACATAGTAATCTTCTCTTTGTATGCGTTCGCCATTTTTGATTTGAGCAGTTAATGAAAGTGACCTGAAAAATATGAAGGTACTTAAAACAATAGACGGATTTCCAAGACAAATTGTGTAAGGCTATGCTTCCCTTATTTATTTTAATGAAACATAGCATCAATAGGTAAACCTCTTCAATGTAAACTATACATCTACATAATTAATATTGCTTGACAACTTGTGTCATGTAAAATACATTTTCATTTGTCAAGCAAACAGAATTAATTATGTTCTGCACTTTTATATTTTTAACGTGCATTTTATTCCCCCTGTGTTTTTTGTCTTCCAGGCTCTGTGATCAGAAACATTCGGCAATGTTGCCTCCTCCTCCTCCTTTGTGTGTCCGCGTTGCCACACCGATGCATCCCGGCTCCGTTCAGCCCGTGCACGCAGAGATGCGATACCAAGTATCGCTCCCCCCATTGTCTCCCACTCCACCCGGTGTCCTCTCGAGCCAAAGCCATGTGAATATTATCTCTCCCACTGGCTTAGCTGGCTCCATGCTCAACAGAATCACATCCGCTAACCGGTCAAGAGCATCGGCGGGAGGCGGATCACTGCCACCAATGGGCCTCCCGCCATCCATTTCTACGCCTCTGCCCCTATCGCCCCCTATGCCTGGAAAGGAGCGGAGGTTTCAGCTTTCCCACCCTCCCCCTACCTCTTCATTCCCACCTGTTCCACGCCAGTCCGGACAGGCTGGCACCCACTCCCAGTATCTGCCCGAGCACAGGTGAGGATCGTGTAAACGAACACCCGGGTTCATGCGGTATGTTTGGCTCCCTGCTTCGCTAACGGACCGGAAGCATCGTTTAGTAGAGTATGCAAGTCAAGAGGAAAATGCCCACCTGCTGCACGTTTGCCAGGCTCTGACGGGTTGCGAAGTGGGGTCATATTTCTTGACATGGAATTGCTGCGTGGTATAATATGAGATCGTCGTATCGGCTGATTCTCTCTCCTATGTAACGTGGGTGCGAAACGGTGTCACATCAGCAAAATGAGTTATTTGCAAAGCATGTATTGAACAGGTATTTGTATCATCCTTAGATCGTTAGCAGTATGCATTTAGCCCCATATTAAATAGATAAAGACGTTATTGATTTTCGCAGTCTTGATGATTAAAATATAAATAAATGTGAACAAATCTAAACGTAACAAGGTTCTCAGATGTTACTTAAACGTGCATATGACTGTTTAATCAATCTCCTCTTGGGCAGAAAGTAGTGGTTTGAAAATAATCTACTTTTAAAGATAATTATTTCAAATGGATACATATTTAATATCCATAACGCAACTTGCAAGTTGTTTTATGTTTGAGAAAAACATCGGCCATGCAAATAATTGGGGATACCATGGTTCATGAATCCACACCCCATCACAAACCAGTGATGTCCAGCAGGGTGACACATGGACAAACAACCCCCATGATTGACACAACATAGGAAGGCCTTCGTGCAGTATTTTGTTGACGAAAGATTGACATCTTAATGGAAATACACGTTAAATTTAGCTCGGTTGTACTTGGTGTCTTTTCTGATGAAAATACTTCTGTTTTTGATACTAATCTCTTAAAAGAGCTATATGACCCAGCGGCCAACATTAATATGTCAGTTTCGCACATTGAAAAATATGGTTAACTTTGACCAATTGCAAACCATTTAATGTAATAAATAACTTAGTTATGGTGTATAAAAACGTGAATTCAATTATTTTAAGCCATGAGTATGATGTAAAATCGTCTACTGATAGTTTGCTCTTTTCCCTTTGCTTTATTCCACTTTTAGCCGCTTATTTTACTTTCATTGATTTATTTTGATGGGCGGCGCGGTGGCCCAGTGGTTAGCGCTGACGCCTCACAGCAAGAAGGTCCCGGGTTCGAATCCCTCGGCTCGGGTGCCTTTCTGTGTGGAGTTTGCATGCTCTCCCCGTGTCCGCGTGGGTTTTTGCCGGGTACTCCGGTTTCCTCCCACAGTCCAAAAGCATGCTCCTGGATAGGTTGATTGGCTCGCAGACTAAAATTGTCCCGCAATGCCCGGCGATGGACTGGCGTCCCGTCGTCGGGTGTATTCCTGCCTTACGCTCTGTGTTTCCGGGATAGGCTCCGGCTCACCGTGACCCTATATAGGATTAAGCGGTTTCAAATAATGAGATGAGATGAGATTTATTTTGATGTTGTTGACATGTTTTCGCCACATCTCTGTGCAGCACTTTATGACCATCGGGTTAAAAGTACTCTGGAAATGCAAATATAATTATTATTATTAATTGGGCACACACGATTAGCGTAATGAGATTTGTCGTGGTTAGCATGTGACATCAACTGGTGAAGCTACAGCTCTGTATATATAATGGCACCTTGACAGTTTAATCGTGTTTGCAATCTTCTTGAAGAAATATTAATTTATTTATAGTATTTAAAGTATATTCCTCCATCATTTGTCTGATCGAATATTTGAATGTATTCGTTAATCGCAGTGTAGACTAGTATTCAGTTACGTTTGTAAATTTATCCTTTCATTGCGGGATATATTTCCATCTCGTTTGTGATGACAGGGTCCAACGGCAGCTGTCGGAGCCATGCCACCTTTACCCAGCGCGCCGCGGGATGCCCTGCGTCGAGCGCCCCCCCTACCAACGCCAGATGTCTGAGCCGCTTCTGTCGGGAGCACCTACAGCTCGGGCCCTGCCTTCTCTCCCATCACAAGCTCCATCCCTTCCTCAACTCCCACAGCAGGCCCCTTCCCTGCCCCAAATCCAAGGCCATGCTTCGGCTCAGCCTCAGCTGTCGCTGCCGGCGCTATCCCTGCCGCCTCCGCGTATGTTCAAGCAGGAGTACCGCGATGTCCTGTATGACCGCGGAGCCACTGGTGGTGGCACAGATGGGCCTACTGAGGCCCCCTTCCCACCACCTCCACCCATGCATATCAAGCGCGAGCCCTCCGACTTCAGCTTTGAGCACGGTCAGCAAGGCTTCTGTAGCCAGCCGAGTACCTACATTTTAAGTTGTTTTTGCCCATTTCCTTACATTGTGCGTGTTTGTCATTTTAAAGTGTTAAATACAAATGTATGCATATGTAAAAAGAAATAGAAACTGAAAATATTGTTGGTAGAAAACTTTTGTTGAGTGCTGAGGTTTATTTTCATGCTTAGAAACATCAAAGCTATTTGGCACCAGGCACGGCTTTCCTTTGAGCCTGATTGTCAGTGTCAGCCAGATGATGCCAAAAGGCAGTCAGCTCAGGACAATGCAATATGAATGCTTTGTAGCTCAGGTGGAGCTGTTTACGCTATGGGTACTTTTTGCCAGTGTACATATGTAATAAGCAGAACAGGTTTTTACCATTTCTGGCAATTATACAGGTGTTAAGATCTTAAAACACCAAAATAGACACATTTCACAATGATGATTGCTTCGAAAAGCTGCTCTCTCGGGACAGCCGCGTCGATGAGAGAGAGCCATCGACGCGGCTGTCCCGAGAGAGCAGCTTTTCGAAGCAATCATCATGCATCGAGCCGTGAAAACCTACATCATTACACATTTCACAATGTGTCTATTTTGGTGTTTTAAGATATTTTGGTGTTTTAAGACACCAAAATAGACACATTTCACAATGTGTCTATTTTGCAAAAGCCACACAAACTTGTGGCAAATATGCAAACAGGACGCTTTGATTACATATGTACACTGGCAAAAAGTACCCATGGCGTAAACAGCTCCACCTGAGCTACCAAGCATTGATATTGCATTGTCCTGAGCTGACTGCCTTTTGGCATCATCTGGCTGACACTGACAATCAGGCTCAAAAGAAGCCGTGTCTGGTGTAAGCCAATCAGTTTGAAAGACAATGCATACGTTATCAAAGCGTCCTGTTTGCATATTTGCCACAAGTATGTGTGGCTTTTGCAAACTACACACGTTGTGAAATGTGTCTATTTTGGTGTTTTAAGATCTTAACACCTGCATAATTGCCAGAAATGGTAAAAACCTGTTCTGCTTATTACATATGTACACTGGCAAAAAGTACCCATAGTGTTCTATATCTGTGCATTACTGACTTCAATAACTTGCCTCCAGGATTGGTTGAGCTTTATATTCATTTCTTGTTTTCGGTTCATGATCGTTTTAGTCTTATGAATCTCAATTGCTTCACGAATTAATCTTGGACCTTTATGGCGAATGGCTGCTGGTATTCGTATTTTATCAAAATCGATTCTATGTTGTTTATCTACACTATGTGCTGCTGTTGCTGATTTATCCGTGTGCCGCAAACGTACTGCTGCCTCGTGTTTTCTTTTTCTTGTGGCTATTGTTCTTCCTGTTTGTTCGATGTATACAGATTTAACACTCGATTTTGTAATGGTTTCAAGTCATTATTAATTTTGCCATTGTTGGTATTGCATCTCTTTCAAAGAAATAATTGAAAGTGATATATTTTTTCTTCCCATAAAGTACTTTGTGAATCAAAGCCACAGCCAAGCAATCAAACAGAGTGACTGTAAAGAGTGGATAAAATATCGGAAGCAGCTTCTCATTTATGCATGCAAGGAAATCCAGAATTTCCAATATTGTGTTCGAAGTTCTTGCCTCTCCATATATTAACAGGACAAATCTACATTTTAATAACCTTTTTACAAAATGCATTCCCACAAAAGATTATTTAGATTCTATTTATATGCCACAGCTGTTCAATTTGTAGAAAGACTATCAACGAAATATAAATAGTCAACTGATGATACAGTGCATATATTCTCACTGTGTGTTCACAAAAGGTGCAACTAGTTGCTTGACCATTGAGAGATGAATGCCAGCTCTACAAAATCGCCCAGTACAGATTAATCAATTCACTTCTGCTCGTCACACAAAAGGTGTATTGTCATTGAAACAAGTCATCTATTTGGACATCGCTCTCAGTCTCCATTCCAGATCTTTGGTTTTGTTGATCGCAGCACTGTGTGGCAATAGAGTCGTGCAGAGTTAAAAATGATTCACCATCACAATAAATTATGCATGCTGTATGTATGGCAAGTATTTAATACACATAATGTTAATTTCCATGTGAAAGCTTCATTTAGTGGGCTCAATCTCGTCTCTTAATGTTTTTAAATGTATGCAATTTTGTGATGCAAATTGCAATTCCCTCTTAATGGCACAGCTCCATGATAAAAGCAGGTAAAGTGCAGCCCTGTATTGACATCATAAATTCGCGTTACATACATATACTACTTGCATGATACATTATGCATCAATTGTAAGATGTACTCTCCGATATGAACGTTAAGGTGCTCGTTGCTTGTTTATATTTCCCAGATCTTTCCTGCTGCCCATCCACATACCTCACAGGAGAGAGCCATACCAATTACCCAGCCATTCCAGAAGGTATGCTCTTGGTAATATATATACTTAAACCAGTCAAACCATGCAAAGTGTTGCTGTAATGCCAAACTAAAAAAACAACGTATTAAAGTTACCTTCAGAATGTTGTATAATAGTATTATCCTAAGCTATAGCCATGTACATACATGCACGCAACAATTTACACCTGCAATATGTTAAACAGCAAATGCCACCTGGCATGTTCTGGTTTGTGTCCGTAGACTTCAATGTCAATGTGCTCAGTGGCTGGCAATGTAGTTAAGTACACGGGTGAGTACTGTAAGAGTGTTGTGTAAACGCTTGGGTATCTGCATGTGCACCACTAGCTAGGATAGAATGGATGTCGGTATATGCAATGGCCAGATGACACTTACATCATGTGACGCCTCATATGTATACACACCTGAAATACGTAAGGTGCTCCAGCTACATGGCTGAGTCACATGGCTGGACCATCTTACGTCAAAACATGCCAGCCCTAGTTTGATTTCCACTCAGAGCCAATCTGTTGTGATTATCGAAACTGATTCTGGGCCTCCTCGAGGTAGTGGTTTTTAAAACTTTCTTTCTTATGACCCCGTTGAAACTTAATGTTCATGCCCATGACCCAACAAAGTATTTTGACCAGAACATTCATGACAATAAATCGTGATACATTTGCAATTGAACTAACAAAGCAGCCCAGAGCTTAACGTTCGGTGACCCAGTACTGGGTCGTCACACGTACTTTTTAAACCAGTGCTCTCGGTAGACGTAGTCTTCAATGAGTGCCTGGTGTAGTGTGCACATATGAGCCCTGGGGAGACAGGGCAGTTGGGCGTGGTGCTGGCAACACCACGCAGGTGTGTGTGGCGGCAGCCTTCATCGATACAATAAACCGGTAAATATATCTGTTCCTCCACATTAAAACACGTGTTTTTTCACGCTTATCCCATCAGCGATGGTCACATACAGCACCAACAGTCTGTCGAGGTC
>JAZEWT010000001.1:23929244-23945888 GCA_036362905.1 Mordacia mordax
AACTCCACACAGAAAGGCACCCGAGCCGAGAGATTCGAACCCGGGACCTTCTTGCTGTGAGGCGTCAGCGCTAACCACTGGGCCACCGCGCCGCCCCCACCAGTATCCAAACTAACTGTTGACTAGTTTGCATTGTCATCCGAGTTATGCCTGCGTGCAAATTTTCAGCTTTCCAGCTTAATCGGAAATGCTTTAAATTTGTGCTCAAAGATTCTAACCAATATACGCAACCCCCAATGTAAGTTAAGTAAAAGCGGGTAAAAATAGAGCACCTCTCGAGAACAATGCTGATACATCGAGCCGTGAAAAGCTAAATCAATACACTTTCTACAGTCACTGAGAAGCTCCGAGATAACTCCTTGCCTGGAAACTGTCAGCGGTATACATAAACCCACACACTGTTTAAAGTGTCTTGCTCATGTACCACTGTTGCCACTAGTTTTCTCACTTCCATTTTCGAATATGGCATTTGAGAAAAGTGGTATCTTCGTGAATATTTGTTGTTGTGGGTCAATCTGCCAATGTATACATCTCAGCCTACAGGACGTGTTGGAGGGTTATTTGAGCATTCGCTCAATTTATCGATAGCCAATATCCCACAGCCACTGATAATAATAATATTTGCACTTCTATCATACTGCTATGCATTTTGAGGACTGTAAGCGAGCATATTTATAAAACAGCGCAAACTGTTTAGGGCCTCAACACACTTCAAAAGGTTTCTGCATACATTGACTACGTGAGCATGTACTATAAAAATAAATAATACAGATTAAGGATTTATTTCACCGAGATGGATTGCCTATTGCTGGGTATTTGTTGGAGGGCAGCATCTTCAGATGTGTGTATTATGACACGTGTGGTGCCAGAGAAGTATGAAGGTGAGGCGTTCCCTGATTTGACCTTTTAATGATATTTGCAATATTTGGCCTGGCTTATGAGATACCCGACATTGATAGTATTTGACCATTTTGCTACATTTACCAAACAGAATGAAATGCTGTGATCAGAGAACATGGCAATTATTGTCACTGTAGCATTGTATGGCAGTTTGAATATGTTGGACTTCTTATATTATTCTAGCTTTTGCGGATGTGTGCCCTTAGAATTAATAATATAAGTAAACCATCTAAATAATATTATCTTCTACAATATTTACAGAAACTTCCGTACAAAAAGAAACTATAAGTATATTCAAATACAATGCACATATCTATTGGGTATAAAAACCCATTACTGTATTGGGATCCCTGGCATTTATTTTTACAAGCCTACCAACTCACACAATGCCATACTAGCATTGGTAGAGAAAGGGCAATTTCCTCTCGCGGAGAAATGCACAAGAACGAATGAACCAAGGAGTATTACCTACCCACCAGATACAACATTCAATATGCTATTCCCACCTACAAGGTAACACTACAACTCCAAGCACCCTAACAATACCAATTACCCTGAGGCGCCTAGGTTTGTGAAACCACTGCGAGTCACGTTAAATTAAGCACAGAATAAAAAATACAAAGAACAAGCCAACAACTGAGTTATATTTTTGATGGATCCTTTTCTACAGGGATTTGAAGTGTGAGCTTTCTCACTTGTCAACAGCTTGCCAGTATCAACAAACTGCCATAGCGCACGTCCACACAAGGCTTTTTGATTCCTTGAGGTGTGCTCCCAAGTCAGATGATGTTCGCTCTTAAAGACGCGTGCAATTAAATATGTATATAATTACAAGTATTAAGTGTAAAGTGTTGCTTTGCCCGTATATATAAAAAAAAATAGCCAAATTTTCAAAATATGTTTCAATGCGTGCAACAACATTTTATAGGAAAACAATAACTAGGGGGTGGCATGGTGCCGCATTGAATAGCGCTGCTGCATCACACCAAGAAGGACCCGGGTTCGATGTCCGGCTCGGGTGCCTTTCTGTGTGGAGTTGTATCTGCGTGGGTTATTGTCAGGTACTCTGGTTTCCTCCCACCGTCCAAAGACCTGCTGCTGCCTTTGTTAATCGTCTTGCCGAGCAAATTGCTCTCAAGTACCCTGCGATGTTCTAGTGTCAAATCCTGGATAGAGCCCCGCCTTGTGGCCTTTGTCTGCCAGGACAGGCTCCAGCCTCTCATGACCCTATACAGGATTAAGCAGGTATTGATAATGGTCATGATGAAAAATAACTAGGAAATGTATATATAGATGTAAAACGGTATTGAACAGGTGAGAATCCTAATTTTAGTCATGCAATGAAAGAACTAATAAGCTCTTTTCATTTAGAAGGTAGACAAAATAGTAATATTCTATTCTGGCAAAAAGAAAACCAATTTATGAGAGAAAAAAACACAAACTAGAATGTTCCCTTGTGAAGAATAAATACTAAATACATATTATTAAATCACATTGTTTATGGATATATTTTTTTTTAAGATGCATTAAGATGGAGAGAGACGATATTTATGACTGTCTCATCTTTAATGAATGGTGACTTGGTCACACACTCTCCTTATTGACCTGTGCCTGTATGCCTCCCCCACGTATAGCCAATTTGTACAAGAAAGCTTTTCAAGAAAAAAATGGCGACAAATATCACCTGTGAGCCTACAGGTGTGCATTTTAGATGGTTGTCTCTGTCTGTATTGTGCAAGGAAAGCAATATCATTCACGGTCTTCTCCAAGTTGCATTCTATAATGTGCACTGTTAACGTGAAAAAGATTGAAACGGCTTATATAACCACCAGTCTCGTCACGCATAAAATATGCAGCGTATGTAAATGACACTATTTCGAATGCCTTAATGGTCTGTCATTGTACTAATGAGTCGTAGCAACCCAGGGACTGTTACCATTTTCATCATGTCAGTTTCAAGTCAATGCCAATTTACTTGTCAAAGAAAATGGCGAAAATGATTCTGGTCTCCTGTGATTACTGGTGTGGGCAGAGTTTGCTGCACATACATTATGGACGCCCTTATTACTAACGCCGGTGTAGAATTTCGGTAACATTATAGCACTTGCAGTTCTAGCAGTAAAGCCCTAACTTTAAAAAGCAGCCCTTCATGCAGTGGGAAATATTTTACAGTATGTGTAGTGGTTGTCTAATTTGCTCATTACATCAGCTCAATGTTGAAAAACATGTGTTGAGGTCTTTAATTTAATGGTAAGGGGATGTTTTAATATGACCATGAAGCAAGAAGAGTAGTTATTATCCACTTGTGGAATACCATTAATATTTTTATTATAGTCACAATCGTAATCATAATCATGCACTGTTTGGGACTACCTTCACAATCTTGCAATGCAGCAATCTATGGAACACATGTCCACGAACTGATGTCATCACTCCATCTCCTCATTGAACGTCTTCTCTATTACAAACACTGCTATTTTTAGTGTCCCATTTAATTTTGTGACCAGGCCCAACCCTCGCATTGATAGGATTATAGAGTTATTAGCCACAGGTATAAGATAACTGAACGTTCAGTTCTAGCATAAAAAGAGCACGGCCCATTATATTTCTCATCGACCACATAAATTTGCCTCCCGCAAGTCTTACCATTGAATCGCTTGCCGGCAGATCACTTGTGGTGGAGGCAAGAAGCCATGTTTGTGTCAAAAGTGATACATAAATACGATTTTGCACTTTTTTACGCCAACTTGTGCACCTCTTTAGTGATCGCTAACTAAATAGCATATACATTTCACGCGATGGTCTGCGTATTGGATAGCAACCCATCAGGCGATGTAATGTTCATAGTGAAACAGCTAGTGTGCTGTAAAATCCATTTTTTCAGGGAAAATGTACCCAGCTTTTGCAATCTCTGGAAATCAGTTTAGTCTCATAGCAACGACATTCAAAGATACTGACTTATTTTTATGGTAGGTATGGCTTACAGAGAAAAGTGACAAATTAACAGTTAATTTCATTGTTGTATGCTTAAAAGTGAATTTTTAACTGTAGGTGCTGTAGAAATATCAGTTTTTTCTCCGTATCTCAAATCGGAATGAGTTACCTAACCAGAGGCAGTTCGTTAAATTGATATTTATTATTATTCAAATGATTGCGTTTTTTTAACATAGTAAGAGGATGTCAATTAAAAAGCCAATGCGAAAACCTTCCTTCATAACATTTTTCACATTGTAATTATAGGTAGTAATTCGCGTATTATTACAACCACGTACGTTTTTCACAGCTGTGCGCTATAGCTCGGTTTGTCACTGGGCGTTTCGATCCACGTGGTCAGAATATTGAGCAACTGAACGGGGGGGGGGGGCATCGTTGGATATCGTGGTAACCAACATGCGCTGCGTAGTACGATCCGTGAACACATCGGTGAACAACTCATGGATTAACTGCCGTATTAGAGGCTTTTCGTTTAAAAATAAACGTACTGAAAACACACGACCCGTGAAAGGTCGGTTTAATGAAATCAACGGAAGCGCTTAAAAATCCCTTCATGTATAACCAACAAGTACACCACATCAGGCTCCCATGATTAATCAGATCAATGTCATCTGATCAACATGTATGCACATGTTGTTGCTGGATGTTTATTTGCCGGTTTGGATTTATGCGTTGTTACGTTGGTCAATTCAGGCGTTTGTTGCGTTGCAGGAATCTCGCATCTGGAGCTTGCAAGCAAATTGGGTACTTTCTACTGTAATAATAAACATAGATCTCTTTCACAAGAACCACACGCTTATAAATGGCTCTTGCTTACAATACTGGTGGCACATTGCACACTCCCCATTTGATACGAACGTGGGTTTTTTTTAGGATGAGGAGTCACAAGGCAGGAAACTGTTTCAGGAACCGTATCCTGAAACATGACATGAGACACTTCTGTAATCCACTCTTATGGATCATAACGAGTTTTATTTTAGTAACATCACAAGGAAACCGAGACGGACTTGCTATGAGCAGTATAGGATTTAATTGCACATTGCCCTGCCATTTCTTACAAAATGCCGCTTGTTTTAATCCTGTAGATAATGATCGTATTCTACTCAGTGTAATAATTCGCAGTTTGTACAACAAGGTTCAAATGTTGCCAATATCTTTTTTACTCATTTGAATATAAAGTATGTGCCAAAATCGAAAGTCTTGTTTAATCTTCAGCAGTACTTAACGGAAGCCTTATAACCATCCAAACATCTAGGCCTGTCTCGATGCGATGTGTTGCCAACTCGACGACAGACACATGGAGGTTTTGAGAGATGAGATGCACACACTGGCATTATCACGCTGTCGTTTCTGTGTGGGTTAGTTGTATTAACCTAGTCTCAAACTGCATCTAATTATAGTGCTTTAACAAGTCTTCGTGTTGTCAAGTACAATTCTGACACATCTATTATAGTTTTTTTTATATTTTAAGGCAGTAATATATATTTAACAAATGACATGAGTTGATAATATTGTTATGATAACAAACAAGATTGGTATATTGGTGTGTACCATGTTAATTACTTGATTTCAAATTGGTGTCTGTGTTATGAGGGCACCATTGCTTTGTCTCCGATGAACTTCAACTCTCAGTTATTCCAGGAAATAGCCAAACATTTTTTTTCTCAAAAGGGAAACAGTGATTGATGAGCCCATTGGCGTTCGGTGTTGTCACTGCAGCTCACTGGGGCCATCATATTGATGAAATTCACACAGCGACCAGAGCAGTCCTATATCCTCTCAGGGGTTCCAATGAAGCTCAATGATCTGGGTGCAGGGAGGGGGTCCCATAGTGCATTGTTACTAAGTCATGAATGGGTGATAATTGTGCCGTGCCCAAAATGTCTGCATGTCCAGCGACCTATACTCATTATGTAAAGTGACAGATGCCAACATTGACAATATTGAGTTTGGAAGTAGAAAACCTAATGACATTCTTTACAGAATACAGTCAATCTGATACACTTAAATGTGTTTGGTATAAATTGACCTGAACAATGAAACCGTGAGAATAGAAATATTTTTGTGCACAGATTTAACGAACATATATGAAGTCCCAGGTATTGCAGTGAACTAGGCGATGAAATAGTGTTTGTAGTTATTTTTTTAAATGATTGTGCTAATCCTTTTTTATATTTTTCAATTATATGCCTAGGCATTAAGTACAAGAATTTATTTTCAAAGCTTAAAAATGCAAATTATTATACAAAGTGGTGTGAGAATTGTATACATAATATATGTGGGAGTCAAGGGACACGGGCTTTTACTGATGTGTTTTATAACATGTTGGCATATACATGTCAATAAGCATTTAGTATGTTCTGGAATTACCTTTTGTTTTTTTAATGACATTACTCTGATGATTGAGCTAATGCTGATGATTGATATATGTAACCATGCTTTGATGCCCATGCTCTGCACATTTATCAGGGTTTGCGTATAAAAACGTTGCAGTGTAAACCACTTACATGATAAAAATCTAAAAATGTTGCTTTTGTAGGGTGGTTAAAATCAAATTTTACCCAGAATCAGATGGTTGTTAGTCTTCATGTTGTGAGCAAGCCATTTCTGTCATTAAAGTAATGCACTGTGCTTTGTCTTAATTGAATAAGGGTGTGCTGGGTATGTTTTATAATTTTTATTCGACCTATTTGATGATAAAGCTAATTCTTGGATATTTTATAATTTGTCTTCAATAGCAGAACGTTGTTTTTTTGTGTATACATTCTAAGTGGTTATTCGTTTCTAAATTTCATTTGTTATTCGCTTTTCCAACCAAACTCATAAAGGTCGTATGTATTTTTCACGTTTTATATCTCATCTTGGTGAATATAGAGCCAGTCTTAATCACTTTGTTAGTGCAACTAAACATCGACTGGAATATACCGTTTAATCATATGCTGTACCTTAAAAGTGATTGTTTTCTGGATTTGTAATAATTAAACATTTAAAATGTATCACAAAATTCAAGTAAACTTCTGAGCTTAACAAAATATATGTTTAAAAACCCTAACAATTCAACACCCATCAAGACAAAACCTGTTTAAAATCACAGTTAATTACTTTACAATATTATGCTAACTGGAGCCAGTGAATGCAGTCAATTTCAAGCAGTGAGGCTCTTCAGAGCTCTACTACGTGAGGTTTTACATTTGTGCTGTATAGCCATCGGGCACCTATGTTCGGGTTATATAATGCTTCACATGCTGGGACATTGTTTAGTTCTCTCTTGAAATCCTGAAAAAGGGTATGTAACGAAACGCCAGACATGCAACCAAGTTATTTATGTATTTTTTCATGGCTCGATCTATCAAAATTGCTCCACAGCTTATCTTTCGGAATGGCTGTGTCGGCGGTTCCTCCTCACTCTTATTTGGAAAGAGCTGCAATTCCTATTATACCAAAGAGCACAGTGAATAACCTGTAACACACACACATACACACACCCACAGCTCTTTCTAGGGCTGTCTTAATGGGCGACCTACATATCCGTGTGCAGCTCTGGGATGCGACGTGAAGCTGGAGCCAGGCACTGTGCAGGACGGCTCCTTCTGTGAGCTGGGCGTCCGTGCCTGTGGCCCCTATCGCCACGTGGGAGTAGGCGGCCTCTCCGGCCCCTTCCGGGACGGGCCGCCCCCGTACCAGCGGCGTGGCTCGCTACAGCTCTGGCAGTTTCTTGTGGCACTTCTGGATGACCCGGCAAATGGACACCTCATTACCTGGACTGGACGGGGCATGGAGTTCAAACTTTTGGAGCCAGAGGAGGTATAAGCTCTGACTCGCAATGCATAGCCATTCATACGAGACTGAACATTCTTATTCAATTGCATTTTTTGTACATATTTTTGGCGGTTACATTAAATCTGAGTTGATAATGTAGGCTAGTAAGCTATGCATTTGGATGCGTTTGCATGCTTTTACATTGGACTGTTAAATCATTTCCTATCACTTGATACAGAAGCTGGCTTTGGCCATGCTTTTGAGCGTTTTCTGATTGTGAGTGCGCAAGTAAGGCAATATTAAATCGTACAGGACCTTTTCCCTAGAAATTTTCCCAAATTAGAATGCTATTGCTGTTCAAGAGAGGTCTTAATCCCTCAATGAAATCTGTTACCATTCAATTGTACTGTTATACGTGTTTCAGTTTTCAAGTAACAATAAAATATTATATGGTATGTGCAAGTAATTCATAGTTACTGCTAACAATTCATTAGGGTTATTAAATTTTCTAGCTAAGTAATTTTGATTACCTTTGGCAGTTATCAAAATGCTGTATTTTGGCTCACAACATTAGAAAATAAATAAGGCAGTAATTTAATTGAAATAGCAAATGTACCATTGGACAACAGGGAATATAGTGACATTATTGAATTGGTAATGACAGAAAATGAATAATACAGCGTTATATGCATTCAGCAGCAAATTAAGTTGGGCATAAATGTGAATGTCACACTGTGTTTGTTGAAGGCAAAAAAGTGTTCAATATTTCATGTCTTGTGTCCTATTTGTAGGTCGCGAGAAAATGGGGTGTCCAGAAAAACCGACCGGCCATGAATTACGATAAACTAAGCCGTTCCCTTCGTTACTACTATGAAAAGGGTATAATGCAGAAGGTGGGGAGATGCATTTGTCAGACACTCACTAATGAGTGTACCTGCACAGCACTTGCATAAACGTCTCTTGTTGAAAAAACAAACAAATATATTTCACTTGTGGTTGTCTTTGCACGATATGCCAAAGTATATAAATACATTTTTGGAGCTGCTAAAAGATTTTTCAATGTAGGCCAATACAAACTATCATGGTGATCTGAGTTTCAGCTAAAGCCTTCTCATTAAAACACTTGTTTATTTTTATTTAAAGCCTTTATTTGAGCCACATAATTACAATGTGGGTGCACATTTCAAAGATTACATCAGATACTTTTTTGGCAATAGGTATAACGACGAAAATGGAAGTTTGAATTGCAGTCTATAAATTATGCAGGGGAAGTTCATTGCAATACTGTATACATTATATGGTATAGTTAGGCAACTATAAATCAAAATTATAACTTTGTGATTGAATGTATGTTACAAGAAACGTTTATTTACATTATACAGTTCAGAATATGCAAAGGAAACACTGAACTTGTGTTTTAATAATGTAGCGAATTAATTTTTTTAAATTATTGTCTCTATACAGTCCCTTAAGTTTAGAAAGATTGACAATGAGAGCAATAAAATACTTCATGGAATGGTGTCTTTAAAGTGAAGACTTTATCTCGCAGTAGATAGATTATAGCTAATGATGGTGATGGAGTTAGTGCCGTTCGTAATCACGCATGTACAAACACGTTGATACACACACAGAGACATGCACTTTGCAGCCACGCCTGTTTGTGCATTTATTGTTCAGCCTATCACAACATAACAGGCCTGTATTTTTCTGACTGTTTACAGGTGGCTGGCGAGAGGTATGTATACAAGTTTGTGTGCGACCCGGAGGCCCTATTCTCACTGGCATTTCCGGACAACCAAAGGCCTCTGCTGAAGGCTGACTTAGAGCGCCAGGTCAGCGAGACTGACACGGTGCCCCTGACACACTTTGAAGAGAACACCACTTACCTGCAGGAAGTTGGACACTGCAACCCTGTGCAGTACACCGAGGGCTATGCTTACTGAGAATAAGGCCAAGCTACAGAGCTGCCTGCCACCGTCTCGCAAGTTAAACTCGATGTGTGACATAACGTGCGCTTTCAAATAACCGTTCGGTAAGTCGATGATAAAGGCATGGCTATGAATCCTCACATTTTGTAGGGTATTATGTGCTTGCCATCAGGCAGGCTAGCCATTTTAATGTCATAAAGGCTAAGGAATCCACCTTGGCTCTACGTGACGTTTCATATTTGATAGATTAAAACATAGCCTGTTTGGTACTTCTTGATATTTTTTTTTCTAGAGCAAGGCTCTGGAAGCTTTATTACACAACATGAAGCCATAACTTAACCGTCTGAGCAGGTGGTGAAAGCTTTGCGGTGTTTTCTTCTAAACCTTAACTGTTTGCAGCATACCGCATAGAGATGATGGACAGTTGTAACTAAATCACCCTGAAGTCCAGCGACACGACCAGAAGAGCATGCTAGCATTGCGCGCCACTCGCCGTGGCCAAGTGCTCCTTCAGACTTTGTGTGCAGTGATATTTTGATTCTGCAAGCAGTATTTTTATTCTAATGCAGTATTTTTCAACCTCTTCGCATTCACGTGCATGCAGACCAAGTTAAAACTCTTTGTTCTCATAAAAAACATGTTTTTATTCAAACCTTAGCAATTCTATCTGAACTCTTAAAAGCACTTGCATGTATATTTTTACATGCACTCAATACATGACATACATGAGAAACGTGTTTTTGCACACAATGTAAAATATTGACCCTTATGTACTACACCTTTGATCTATATTTGCCTCACGAACGCTCCAGAAAGCATTCGTGTTGTTGAATAATTAAAGCTAAGTATACTACTATGGCCATATGTAAAGAATGCAGAACTTGCTTTTACTTGACTTAATAACTTTTATCTGCAATGTTACATAAATCTGCAGCCTCATCACATTCTCGACAAAAGACTAGCATATTTTTTTTCATGACATTAATGCCCATATATAAAACGTGCAGTTTATAGCCATTCAAAAATGTTTTACCTGTTTCACAGGACTACCGACAATCCTTAAGAATATATATTGACCATTATGCTTAAAGCTAGTGCGTGTATGTACGTGTATCTAATTTGGATGTATTGTTTTTATTCTAGTAGCTTTTATAATGTTTGTAAATTGTACATATTATCTTATTTTTGTGCTTACTTGCTGTATAGATGATGTTGTAACTAATGAATGTTGACATAGCACTATTGTAGAATAATGGCCATTTGCGTGTATTTTGAAACAAGGATTTGTAATTTCTGCTTTAGATATTGCTGAACAATCAATAGTATTGTGGCATAACTTGTAAATGACCTTGGCAGTGCCTGCTTTGCAAAGAAATAAATCTGCATATTAGTTTCGTTTCTTCATATTCTGTAATTATTATACTTGTATTATAATCTTTCAGCACCAGATTGAAGCAACACAAATGACACGACTAGATTTCTCTATGCAGTTTTTCGTTGGTTCATTATCTGCCGTAAATTAATCCTGTATCGAGTATTCATCTTTTAGGAGCATAATGTAATTAATAAAATGGAATTGAAAATAATGACTATTTCAGAAAATAATTTTCACATCTTTAGTTTTGTGTATATATTTTGTTTAATGTTGCTGAAAGTCCAATTGTGTACGTAGGTCTCTCAGCGTTAATTCAGTTGGCTTTATTCCTCCTACTGGTGCTTCTGCTGCCCGCTAATTTGTGTAGAGCACCATGTAAGGATGCCATCTATAAAGAGGATATTAACGACTCCTTGATGTCATTCCACGTGACGGTGTCACGTGCCAATTCTCAAATGTAAAACATTACTTGGGTGTCACTTGTGAAAAAAAACACAACACCACAGCATCCTCTGAAGCGATAGTGCACTGCCCAGCCATCACCTCTATTTGTGTCCACAGAGCGAGTAGTAGAAATGTTATATTTCTGTGGCAAATTGAAGTTTGTGACTTCCCAAAAAGTTCTACAATTTTATCAACACCGTAGCGATGACAGGCTCTAGAAATTAATATGGAAATTTGTATTTAGACTTTCATCCAAGAGTGTATGTAGTATGGCAATATGCAATCTTCCTTCAAGGACTCACCTTGACCGGCTGTTGCCCGTATGTGCGCGAGGGCCGGTGCCACTCAGCTGTCGCGATACGGGGACGATGGCTGCTTCCGCTGCTTGTTTTCCCAGGGGCTTCTCGAATGGCTGCACGCTCCCTTTCATCCGCCAGCTTAATCTGACATCACACCCATCACCAATACTGCACCAGTGCAGTCATTTAGTGAGAGCTTGCTAGCAGCTGCTGATGTGTAGTGTGCTTTCTTGATTACTTTTTTACGCCCCAAGGATATATTTTAATTTGTTTGACTGCTATGAGAATTATTTGTCATCCATTAGGAATAGAACAATTAGTTTAAAAGGAAGACATCTCAATTACTTGTTTTGTTTATAATTAATATAGCATTCAAGATTGTGTTTTAAAACTAAATGTTTTCCTGCGAAAATGCAACTAATGTAATTCAACGTCATTTATTTATACAAATGTTTAAAGAAGTTTGTACATGACACAACTATAATGGACACAGCCATGAGCGTCTTTAAAGGGGTGGAGGGGGGGAGATTATACGCAAAGCTTACAACTCTTAACATATCCAGCCAGGTGGCACTGGTTAAAAAGCTTAACCCGTAATTGAAGGATTGTGAGTTGGGAGTCTACTTATGTTGTCACAGCGTCATTCTCCTTGAAAAATCAATACAATGTCATCGAAATTAAGAGTGGTGCTACAGAGAAACTGTCACTATACCATAGGAATATGGAATTTTCACAAGGGCTCTGGACCACCAGTTGGAGTACCACCCTCTTGCGTGTTGGAGCAGAGCCTTGATGTTTAAGTTGAGGTTAATTGTGAGCACGCTTTGGTATTAACAGTGAACGTATTTCTAGTGAGGGGCTTGACTTGCTCGCGTTGCGCAGTCCCTGCTGACCTAAAATGGCAGGAAGCAGGAGAGAACAGGTGGTGAGGCATCCATAGCTGAGCTGTGGCTGCGCTGAGAACGCATCGTCAGCATCCAGCCCTTGCCATCCTGCCACCACCCCCGCGCTACCTCATCAATCCATCGCTGGCAGCAAAGGGAGACACCTTCAAAAACATCAGGATTTTTTGGCACTGAATAAAAGGTGATGTTTTATTTTAGGCGTGTGTGTAAGAATAATACAGTATGAACGTCCGGTAGTAAATTACCCTCTGTTTATCACTATGACGTGTGTTTTTTGCAAGAACATTTCGACTTATATTTTTATTGATTTAATTAATTTCCACATTTGCGCAAACAAATAGTCCAGCTCAGCTGATCTAACATTAAGCATTGCTGTCAATGATCAACACGTTCCATTCTGTTATTGTCATTTTAATAAGCATTGCGATACTGAATGGGCTAGACACGGCAATGTATCTGCAAAATAACTTGAAGCTCTGGTTTTGTTACATAAAAAAGCCATAAAAGATACATTTTCAAAGAACCTTTCAGCAATATCTAGGGAAGTGACACGTAACAGCATTCGATATTGATTTACAGCACTGCACATGGTGATAGAGGATATCGTTACCAGATTTTCTCTATTTAAAAAGCATTTATTTTCAGAGGATTATCGCTTGTGACAGCCATAATGCAAACATGTCCATACCCTTTACTTACATACAAATTTCGAAAAACGTAACATGCTAGTTAATGGCACTGTCGCCTAAATATTTATACAGTAATAGCTGATGTTTTAGACAATGGCCTGTCTTTATAGTACATAAGTAGAGAGATAAAGTGGATAAGAGTAGGATACCACACCATTGTATAATGAGGTGTGATTAGAATAACGTTTTGGAAATGTTTCTGGATGAACAATACTACATTTTCATAGGGATAGATGGTATTAGTAACAAACTGAAAGATTTAATTTGAAGGCTTTCGTGACCAATGTTATTGATGCATTCCATTTTTTTGGTGAGGTCACATGAAAAAGGTTTGCCGTATTAGTAAAGTTTGTCAACGTGAACAAAACGTGCTAATTCTTCACTTTCTCAGCACACGGGTGTGTTGGAGAGCAAACTCACAGTATTTACAAATGAAATACATTTCGCAGATAATTGCAATCAGCATCATCAGACAACCCGTACCGACTTGAGACGATTTCGCTTGAGAATAAAGAGTAACCGTTTCAATCTCCTTATAAACTGTAAAATATCGCATAGTGTTTATCGAAAAGCTACACACACTGACGCTTATTTAAATGCACAATAACACCATCACCCCTCACAAAAATTCGCTCTCATAAAAACATGGGGCAAAACAAGTGTCTGATGCCAAAAGTTTGAGGACTGAGATTTAACATATCAAGAAAGTTCTCCAATTAAACGGATAAAATAGTGCACAGATTAACAGAGCTCAAAGAGATAAAATAAGCTGAACAGTACAATGGGTGAAAATGATAATGTACTTAAAACTATCAAACGACCATACATTGCCAGAGTAACTGAAAAATTAGCTAGAATTCTAGAAAAATATAAAATTAAAGTGAGATTTGGCACATTACAAAAAACAGAGGGACCTTTAACTGGTATCAAAGATAAACTACCAAAACACTCCACAGAAGGCGTTTATCGCATCAGTTGTTCGTGTGGTCAATGTGATGTTGGTCAGACAGGTAAAAATATTAGTACAAGCCTTAAATAACATCAGAGAAATATACAAAATTCTCAAGTTCAGCTTTCGGCAGTGGCTGAGCATGCTTGTCAAAAAGGTCATTCAATTGATTTGATAACATTGACATTTTGTCCAAAACTTATCAATATTGATCTATATACGAGAAATTATTGAAATGTATAAAAATACAAAAAATTACAATCGTTATCTCATCTCATCTCATTATCTGAAACCGCTTAATCCTATATAGGGTCACGGTGAACCGGAGCCTATCCCGGAAACACAGGGCGTAAGGCAGGAATACACCCGACGACGGGACGCCAGTCCATCGCCGGGCATTGCGGGACAATTTTAGTCTGCGAGCCAATCAACCTATCCAGGAGTATGCTTTTGGACTGTGGGAGGAAACCGGAGTACCCGGCGAAAACCCACGCGGACACGGGGAGAGCATGCAAACTCCACACAGAAAGGCACCCGAGTCGAGAGATTCGAACCCGGGACCTTCTTGCTGTGAGGCGTCAGCGCTAACCACTGGGCCACCGCGCCGCCCATGACAGTATACAGAGGAACAAAATTACGTTTCTCATGGTCTCCGGTGGAAAAAACAAAACAAGGCTGAATACACCTTCGGCAAGGCAAAACACGCAGGCGATATAGACTACATATAGCTGAGTGAAGTGGCCAATGCAGGTATAAATCATTGTGTGTTTGAGGGGTGGAGCGTATGTGTCCTGCTTGTTACGATGAAGAGGGGCGGGGTAGCGTGGAATTGAAGAGGACTTGGAGGAAGAAACAGTTACAGAGTTTGATAGATCTAGCCAGGATGCTGCAGTACCTTTTGCCAGATGGTAGGCGGGAAAAGAGTTCGTGGGGGGAGTGGGAGGAGTCCTTCACAATGCAGGAGGCCTTATGTGTGCAGTATTTGAAGTAGATGTCCTGGATGGAGGGGAGTATGGATCCAATGATGTTCTTCTCTGTCTTAATTATCCGCTGCAGGGACTTACGGTCAGGGGCATTGCAATTCTCATACCAGACAGTGATGTAGCTGGTCAGGAGAGTCTCAATGGTTCCCTTGTAGAACGTCGAGAGGATGGGTGGAGAAACGTTGGCTCTCCTTCGTCATCGGAGGAAGTGGAGACGTTGTCGTGCTTTCTTGGTCAAGAATGCAGTTTTAACTGAACAGCTAAGGTCATCTGCAATATGAACACCAAGAAATATCTTCCTCCTGACTGTCTCCACTATGGAGACAGCATGGACCTTCCTGAAGTCTATAGTCATCTCTTTCGTTTTGTCAAAGTTAAGAGACAAGTTGTTGTCTTTGCACCAGACTGCCAGCTCCTCCACCTCTCCTCTATATGCAGTAACATCGTTGTTACTGATGAGGCTCACCACTGTTGTGTCATCCGCAAACTTCATTATGTGGTTCGAACTGTAATTGGCGTAGCAGTCGTTTTGTCAGCAATGTGAACAGCAGTGGACTGAGCCCACAGTCCTGGGGAGCGCCAGTACTCAGTGTAGTGGTACTGGAGGCGTTGTTGCCAATCGGGACTGTCTGAGGCCCCATGGTGTACAGTTCACTCTGTAGCTTATTCATATCTCGAAATATCGCCTATTATATATGTTTCCCTTTTAAGCCAAAGTTCTTTATAAATATAGAGATTTTAAAAATGTGTCCTTGTCCAATTATCAATTTTGAATAATCGTGTGCTGCTGTGCATTTCTCTTACTATTGCTCCGTCTACTTGATGGAAATGTATGCATTTACAAAGTTGTGAGGTGTGATACATTCAATGACCAATGCTAAGCAGCTAGCTAATGGCAAGCTATCCAATTTGCAGATAGTAATTCAATATGTTGCCAGTTTCTTTCATAAATTTTGAATATTCTTAATACTTGTACTCTCAACGTTTCCCTGATTAATAAGGCCTTTAATCAGGAGTATATTCACATGCTAATGTTGTGAATTATAGTTTTGTGACAGTTCCTCCCACCTGGAATTACTATTAACGCATTACGGATAAAGAACACTAATTAGCCTTTATTTTCAAGTGAAACGGTAAGACCATCACTACCAGGGCTAAGCAGAACTTTAGAACAGTTGCAATGCATAAGTGATGCTCTTCAGAGGAAACTGTTTGGCATATATGAGATCCAATGTATATTAAAGTTTTATTATTTATTTATGTTCATACTGAAGCATAATTATTTCAACTGATGGTGAGATGGAATCATCTATAGGTGACATTTCTTTTGTGATAACATTTAAATTGATACAAAATATGAGCCAAATAAAATACGAATAATACTGTATACACCTGAAGGGATTAGCAATGGTGACAAGA
>JAZEWT010000001.1:23945941-23957541 GCA_036362905.1 Mordacia mordax
ATAGTTTGGAATACTTGGGCTCCCATGTAGTTGTGAGGGAGTGGATTCAGCCATGCAGGAGATTCACCCAGGCAGTGGACATGGTTGAACGTACCCAAGTATCAATTTAATAACCCAACTGATACAGAGTTTCAACAACACTCGCCCTCTGCCAAATGGATAACTGCCTTAAATCCCCTAACTGCGTAGCACCACATTACAAAGCAAAATCCCTGTGAGAACTCAAACCTGTCGAATGATCTGTACAAAATGTCATGCCGCCGTAATCTTAGTCCATGCACTGCAGGGTGCATGTGTGTGTGTGTGTACAGCTCCACCTGGGAAGGATATGGGCATGTCTGTGTGTGTGTGCACGCAAGTTTGCGTTGGAAGTAGTAACATGAAACTCCCGCCAATCTCGTGCACATCCTCCTGCCATGTTGTAGTCAGCCCTCCTATGCACACCCCACAGTTTCCTATATTTGGTGGTGCGTCACATAGCTTACACCCTGCTAGTTGCTTACAGCAGGTCACAACCTCTATTTAGTGGGCCTTGGTGGAGCTGGGTGGCCAAAGACCCATTTTTCTCATATGGTGAAGTAGTTGGTCTCACATCCCTGCTCGCTTGTCCCGGCCGCCGGGCAGGCTGGGAGTTGCGGGGTGTCCTTGGCTGGTCTGCTCGCAATCGCGCCGCTGTTGGGTGCCACTGTTGTTAGCCATTTCACTTGTTTGCACTCTTTGATGGACCCACTAGTCCGCATCATAACAGGCCTGTATCGTGTATACGGTTGATACTTTTTGGTGTCTGTTAATCTTTATTACTTCACGGATTAAACTTAAGCCTTTCTGCCAGATTGCAGCCAAAACATATATTTTTTTAAAATCGATTGTTGCGTGTGTGTGTGTGTGTGTGTCTTTCTGCAGTGTGGACAACTCTTGCCAATTTATCCAAATGCAGCAAACACACTACAGCCTCATTTTCTTTCTTCCTTGTTGCAATAATTCTGCTGGTTTGGCCAATGTCAACTTCTTCACAATTTCTGCATTGACTACAAAACACACCTTCTGTCATGGGTGATTTGAGCACAACTTGTATCTTCTGCTGGGCTGTGCAGATGGTTTTTATGTGGTGCAGAAATGCCTCGCCATCTTGCTGCACCCTATGCTCCACTAATCCAGATGCCTCTACCTGCTAGCATGTGCTCATGGCCTCCATTTGGTCTGAGCACAATTACACCACTCAGCTGCCTTACGACGACATGCACAGTACACTGTCAAGCAACGAAGCCACTCACACCCTTAAGCACACTCGGCGCTTTCTCCCGAATGCAGTTACAATACTCACCCGCTTCCCGATGACATGCATAATACCCTGTCCCGCCTTACGTTAAGGTTTGACGGCAAGTTTTACCAACTGAAATTGGGTGCAGCAATGACATATCCAGTCTCACTCACAGCAGCCAACCTGTACCTAAAAGTATTTGAAGAGGAAGCCATTGTCACATGCACCTGGCTGAGCAAGTGTTTACGACTAATGTGGACAGAACAAGGGGTAAATGTGTGAGGGTGGTTACACCGAGGAGGCTCGATTGGGGTCACAAGAAATGAGAGACAACCGCACAATGAAGTGATCAATCAGCGTCACACAATTGAATAATCAGCATCAATTTAATAACCCAAATAACTATGATAATCAACGTGTACTTGTCGCTCAATTATCCGGCATCGTACATGTCTCCACCATGCTATACTTTGTCACAATTTATGTTACACCTTATGAGATTCAATTTAACTTATATGTGTTCCTGTCGAGCGATGCTTTATAAACACAAAAATGCCCACATGCTCACATGAGTAAGTGTGAGGATGTATGATTCATTTATCAGTGTTGGTCGTCTGCAACAATCCATGATGCAGGCTCTGCTGCTGTAGCACACAGAACACAGTCGTGTGCTGACGGCGCCTACATGTGGTGGGGCTCTATGGCTTATTCACACACGTAAGGGGGGTCCATTTGAAATGATTTCATTGTCTTCCTCGCATATTAAAATTCAAATTAATTTATATTAGCTAATTGTCCCTGAAAATGAGTGACGTGTTTGAGAGGGAGTGACACAGTAGAAGAGAGTGACTTGATATATAAATATCAGTCACACACATGACTCATCCACATAACACCTGGGGATGCCTCCAATGTAGGAGGCAAGACATCAAGAAGGAGATAGAAGGAGCGATCGATGCGGCTATCTAGAAAAAGCAGCTTTTGGAAACAATCATCATGCATCGAGCTGTGAAAACCTACATCAGTACAATAATAATAAATAATGGTATGGATAAAAAATATGGGAGTGATGGAGCACTGTATTAATAACCTTAACGGATGAAGTGTGATGGAACGTGGAAACATGGAAATATTTTCCTAAGTAATTTTAATTAAAATGTGTGGTGTGATGTGGGAATGATAAAAGGTGTTATTATGACTGACTCATAGCTGTATTGTGCTAACCGACACTTGCATTCGAATTTGTGCTTGGTGTGCGTTGGTGGGGGGTGGTGGGGTGGAGTCTATACCAGGGGGCAACACTTTCACATGTAGTGAGGAAAAAACCCACAAACGCTTCTTACAAAGCAAAACTCACACGAGAAGACAATTATTGCCACACATTGAGTCAACACGAGGTAATTGCTCTAAGTTCTAGGATTTACTAAAACTTATCTGTGTTTCTGTCGGCCAACACATTGTAAAGCTGTAAAATCCCACTCTGCTCTCGTGATTAAGTGTAGGGATGTGTGATTCACTCATTAGTGTTAATAGTAGTCTACGGAATCCGTGATCCAGTTTCCGCTGCTGGAGCACACACAATAGCACACACAATAGTAGTGTGCTAACGCTGCATACACATGGCGGGGCTCCATTGCTAATTCATAGCAGTACTAGCGGGCAACCGCAGCGTACACCCAGCAATGATCAGAGCATCAGTGGCTCTCGCACAGGAGTGGTCGCACACCTGCTTGCTGTGGGTGTTGTTGTTGCTGCTGTCGGATACCTCGACCACTGCTGCTGCCTCACTCCTCGGTCACTCCATGGTCACTGCCTCGCTGTGGTGACTAGTTGAGGCGCGGCAGCCGGTGGGCTGCCCCTGTTCACGCTGCTGGTGCCAGCGGCATTGTTTAGTGCTCTTAAAGCTGGAATTTACAGCTCTCGTGGTTCTATTTCTCATTCTCAATGTCAGTGAGGATCTTTTATTGTGGCAGCCTCGGCTGTGCGCGGTGCTGTATGCTGCCACTCGATGTTTTCCGTGCAGATCTCGATCTCATCGATGTCTCTCGGTAATGTCTCAAACTCTGAAACTCACCCTACATCGAAAACCACGATAACAAAATGAAAAAAATGAGAATGAGAACACCAAAACCCTTACCTTCCTGTCATATGTCAAGGGCACCATGCACAAAATCAGTAAATATCTTCAAACATACAACTTAAAAAACATGTCAATAGCTCATCAGAAACTACAGGATATACACAAATCACCCAATGTCAGAAGGTGTGCATTGCATTATATATAGCAATTGTGAATAAGTTTACAGTGGTCAAACTAAGAAGAGAGAACTTGAAGCTGCAGAATGTTTGCTGCATATGGAGAAATCGACAATGGCAGCCACACTCGAATCGCAAGAAGAAATGAGAATAAAACTCAGTTACACGAGGGAGCCAGCTTTAAAATTAACAGTAACCATTCCTAAAAATTAAAGACTTTTAATAGAACCTCTAAAGAAGACGAAAAATCCAATCTTGTAAACAACTTGGCAGAAATTAATGACAAGGCATCAAAGGACTGCAGCTTAATTTAATTTTAAATAAGGGATTGCGTTGGCTTACGTTAAATTGGTGATTAACTTAAAGTGAAAGAATGTGGGCGAGGAAGTAAACCGCCTTTGACATCACAAGGGCTGGGCAAGGCAATGGATCCTAGGAGACAGTGGCAGGGGAACGGGGAGCCCGGGAGGGAAGCAAGTATAACAAACGATAGACACGTGAAATAGTAGTGAATCACCTCTGACATCAGGACACATGTAACACAGCACACTCACAGTTCGTTCAGTTCAGAACACATGAAGATACTTCCAGAGTGCAGAGCGAAACATCAATAAAGAGGAAGAGCACTTGACACGGATATCCCAATAGCAAAGCTTTGATAAGCAATCATGAATTCGTGTTTTTTTAGTGGTGGGGGGAAACTAGAGAACCCGGAGGAAGCACACGCGGAACAGGGGAGAGCTCACAAACGCCATAGAGAAAGGTGCAGGAGGTGGAAATTGAACTGCCTTAAGCAGGATTTTCCTTCTGTGAGGCACAGATGCTACCACTCGCTATCCTGGTCTTTTGAATTAATATTTGAATTAATATTTCCAACAAACGCCGACATTTTGTATTAAGATTTACAAACCCTAGAGTAAGTGCAATTCTGTACTCCGTTTTCCTCCCACAGTCCAAAAGCATGCTCCTGGATAGGTTGATTGGCTCGCAGACTAAAGTTGTCCCGCAATGCCCGGCGATGGACTGGCGTCCCGTCGTCGGGTGTATTCCTGCCTTACGCCCTGTGTTTCCGGGATAGGCTCCGGCTCACCGTGACCCTATATAGGATTAAGCGGTTTCAGATAATGAGATGAGATGAGAAGCGCAATTCTTGTTGGTTTATTTTATTTATATAACTTGATGGACATAATAGCATTAAACACAGCTGGATGGCCTAAGATACATATCTAAATGGGGAGATGTGGCTGGAAGTTATGGTCGGTGTACATTACAAATAAAATTTACTGATTGCTGAAATATAATGCATTTGGAGGCGTTAAATACATTGTGAAACACGCTATTCCATAACGTACGGTGAATATGGCTGCTGCCTCACATCCAGTAGGGCCCGGGTTCAGTTCCTGGCTTGAGTGCCTTTATGTGTGAAATTTGCATGTTCTCTCCGTGTCCGCTTGGGTTTTCTTCAGGTACTCCGGTTTCCTCCCGCCGTTCAAGTACATGCTGCTACCGAGGTTAATTGTTCTGCTGAGTAAATTGCCCCAAAAAGTGTGCCCTGTGATGTACTGGTGTCACATACGGGAATAGCCCCGCCTTGCGCCTGTACGGAGCCTATCCCAACTATGTCTGTTGGGATAGGCTCCGGCACCCGGTGACACTGTACAGGATTAAGCGGGGACAAATACTAAACTGAACCGAACAAAAACTCGGCTTCTGTTTATTTTTCCACATTACACATTTGAGTCTATCATCATTTAGGCTTTTACACCAATATTCTGAAGCAGTGTTTGTTTAAGAAGTCAAACTGATGATTGGGTTTAACCTTGCCAGATGTAATTATGGAGATCACACCATCCCAATCACAGGGCACTGCTCAAGCGTCGCTAAGGAGCATTAAGAGTAATTATTTAAATAGTTCCATGTTCTTTTATGTAGGACTTTCCAAGCTATGTAATCCAGCAGTATTTGGTTGAACTCCAAAACTCTGGAACAGTTTCGACATTTTGGGTGCCAGTGTCAGGCACGTTTGTTAAATAAATAATGAATGCCGTTGTGTTCCATCAAATTGGTCTTTAAACTTCAAAGGTTGATAGACTAAAGTATATTTTACACGAAAATATATGAGTAATTTTTTCTTAAGATGGCTTAATACGTTGCGAGAATGTACCTAATGAAGATTAAGTGTTTTACATTATTTTCCAATGATGTAAAAAAATTATGTTAAAAGTTTTCCGTCATTTTCCAATGATGGAAAACATTTTCCAATGATGGAAAACAGAAATTACTATACATTGTTTCATCCTGAGTGTTACACAACCAGCATGTCATTATATAATGAGTACACATGGTGTAAAACATTGAGTTAACATAAATAATGTCAGTAAAGTTGAACTGTTTAACTCACAATGGACAATGGGAAAAAAATACAATTGAAAAACATTTTTAAGCAATAGAAACTGTCAATTAAATTTACCTGTATAGTTAACCCCCCCCACACACGCTATATTATGTATACACTCTGCAGCATGTGAACAGTAAAAAACGTACGGACGAGTAGCATTATATTATTAATGTGTATGTGTGCCTAGGGATAATGACAGAGCAGCGTTATGTAGGCACAGCTATGGGTAGCATGGCTTAGGAATACTGTAATGGCATCGCTATTGTTCATCATATCCTTCTCCTCAATGCTTTCTAAGGCAATTGTATGGGTTGGTCATGATGATAGAGCACCCAGGACCCAGGCTACATTGCATGTGCTCACCAAGCCGCTCTGCGCAAGGCAACAATGCCCACAGTTGGTTGCCGTGATTTTTATGACATAGATCTTGAATGATGATTGCTTCGAAAAGCTGCTCTCTCGGGACAGCCGCGTCGTTCGCTTCCTCTCCTCTCCTCGCCTGAGGATGCCTCAGGCGCCTGAGGATGCCTCTAACGTGTGAGGCGAAACGTCGCGAGGAGAGGAGAGGAAGCGAACGACGCGGCTGTCCCGAGAGAGCAGCTTTTCGAAGCAATCATCATGCCTCTAGCCGTGAAGACTTACATAGTTCTTGAATGACCTTGACATGAACATGGAAATCCCTTGATAATGTGCTCTGAAGTTTTATGTTGAGCCAATGGGCACTTAGGATTGTGATGATGAATAATGGCAGTTGACATCATGATTGATGACTTGCTGAGTCAAATGGACGGCTGCATTTGGTGATAAAATATTTTGAAAGAATGTTTTTTTTTTCAAAATTAATAAATGTCATAGGGGCATGCTTGATTAAATGTGAGTTATGAATTAAATATCAATAAAATACACATGTCTAAGAATTCAAAGTAAAAACCGTTCGAATGTAAGCCAATCTTGGCTCCAACTTTGTGTAGTTCATTTGCGGAATGCCATGGGGATGCGTGTGGTTTATACTTACTGCTATTGAGCACCGCAGTCCGGAATATTATGATCACTTCCTTATACTACACAATCCCACGATAAATCCTCGTCTCATGTAGTCAACATGCTGTACTTGCATGTGTATTATCAACAGCCATTTATATCATATTAGCATATCATTTGCGTAGTTTCCAAATTGATGGCATTAGGGGCTTTCCGTGTCATATAGAATGACAACAGACTTCTGTAACCTCAACGGGACAGACTACTGTGTGCCCCTGTCATATAACTGGATATTATGGGTGCAGAGGTCACTGTTGAGATATTGCAACTATTAATATTCTCCACGTCATCACCCTCATATGGTATTTTAATGATGAAGTACTGACTAGCACTTACTTTAAAATATGCGTTCAATAATTTTATTGTTTTCTACCTTTCAATTAACTTTAAAAAATATTGTTCAAATATATGGTGTTAATTGCACCATACGTGTGATGAAAATTGCTTCCTGACATACTCCTCGGGAATACATTGGTTTAATTCACTTAACAGGATCATCTTATGAAATCAAATCTATAAAAGTAATGGCAATTGCTCTTTTGCCACTTAGCTAATCTATTTTCTTTCTATGGTACATTTAACGAAGCCATCAATTCACTTTATTTTCTAACTCTGCTCTCCTCTGCCTTTCCTTTCACGGTCTATCATTTATTGGTGAAATTGAGAAACTGTTGAATTTAAGAGGGAGCCAGGTGGCGCATTGAGCTAATATCTTTCAGAGCTCTGCGTCGGCACCACTGACATGCTGGGTTTGAATCCATGCTGCAAGCCACGGTTAAATTAGCTTCTCAACTGCAGCAAGTTGCCGTTAACCATTCAATCAGGACAGATGTCGATGGCCACAGACACACAGAACACCCGACCACTTTAAATTCGTTTTCGTCATTTACCAGATTTCACATGAAGATAATAAATAAACAAATACATCTCATCATGTGGCTATACACAATAATTTGGGTCCAGATTAAGCCCTACACTTTATTTTAGTCCTGTTTAATTGCACTAAACATGTTAATTTGATTATGATGCAACAAACATGCTTAACAGGGAAAGGTGCCCCACCTAGTGTTGAAAAGATGTATGTCTATTTGTGAAATGTGTCTAGTTAGGAGTTTAAAGATCTTAACACGTGTATAATTGCCCGAAATGGCAAAAACCTGTTCTACTTATTACATATGTACACTTGCAAAAAAGTACCCATAGCTTTAAGAGCTCGACCTGAGCTACTAAGCATTGATATTGCATTGTCCAGAGCTGACTGCCTTTTGGCATCATCTGGCTAACACTGACAATCAGGCTCAAAAGAAAGCCATATCTGGTATGGGCCAGTCAGTTTAATGTCAATGCATATGTTATCAAAGCTTCCTGTTTGCACATTTTGCCACAAGTATGTGTGGCTTTTGCAAACTAGACACATTGTGAAATGTGTCTATTTTGGTGGTTTAAGATCTTAACACGTGTATAATTGCCAGAAATGGTAAAAACCTGTTCAACTTATTACATTTGTAAACTGCCAAAAAAAAGTACCCATAGCTTAAACAGCTCCACTTGAGCTACTAAGCATTGATATTGCATTTTTCTGAGCTGACTGACTTTTTTGGCATCATCTGGCTAACACTGACAATCAGGCTCAAAACAAAGCCATGTCTGGTGTGGGCTAATCAGTTTAAGGGCAATGCATATGTTATCAAAGCTTCCTGTTTGAATATTTTGCCACAAGTATGTGTGGCTTTTGCAAACTAGACACATTGTGAAATGTGTCTATTTTGGTGGTTTAAGATCTAAACACGTGTTTAATTGCCAGAAATGGTAAAATCTTGTTCTACTTATTACATATGTACACTGGCAAAAAAGTACCCATAGCTTAGTTCAAACACAAGTTACTCTTTTTAAATCACTGATGACAGTAGAGCGCAGTACAGCAACATCCACTGAACTGTATCGCATTATGCTCAAATGCTCATGCTGCCCTCCTCCTGCACCGACGTGCACTGACTCGGTATTTGCATACAGCTTATATTAAAACAACATCAATTTCTGCTGGAAGTGGTGATGTTCGCCAGACGAGGTAATAAGACCCGCATACCGCATACCGCATATATATTTCAAACAACAGTGTACAGCGTGTTCACTGGCTCTGTTTAATGGCTCCTGTTTTGCAATAACAGTTCCATATAAATCACAGAAATCAAAACAATTTTCAGCAACAAACACACTTTCCTGTGGCTTTTTAATGTATTAATGTAATGTGTTGCATTCATGAGATTAATCAGGATTTTGAAGGGAGTAAGTGGACCAAAATAACATTTTGGTCGGTGGACGTGGAAAGCCTTCACCATGAGCGTGGCCGTTAGCGTCACTGTGGGGTCGAGTCTAAAGAGGGTCGATCTTGGGTTTTCAATAGGCACGTGGCCCATTTCAGGTGAATGAGTAATGCATACTTGCTATAGCGTTGTTAATACCAGGAGTGCACATTTAAATCACACGTTTTGACTTCAATTGTTAGCAAATGCTTGCACATTTAAGAGATCCTTCTGCGTATAAGTGTTTAAAGCAAAACATAATATTGTAATCTGATATTTTGGCTAAATTGCCATTACATATGTAGGGCATTACTTGACACTAGGAATAACCCTCATTAAGATATGATTTTAATCATCCATAAATGGCAAAAAAAATGCAGATAATGATACACTATAACATTAGATTTGTTTTCATATACTATGACTTAAGTCAGTATATGACTTATGCTGAACTCATAGTATATATAGTGTATGAGTTCAGCAGGGTAAGTAATTAAAGTACAGGAATAGATGTCTTTTACAAAAAAAACATTAGAGCTCTTAGGGACTAAGGGAAATGGGAAGTATTTGTAAAATTTGACCTCCACATTTTTCCAGCTACGCCTGAACATGCAATTATTTTTGTGGTGAGAGTTCCACTGGGAAGCCGAAACTAATCATGCCCAATCTCCCTCCTTGAATGGGACTATCATGGTCATTTGCACCCGCATTCTGTAGTTCTGCTGCTGGTTCACATGGGATGCTGCAGTCACTACCTCCTGAGCCTCCTGCAGGTGGTTCACTGTATGTCTGAGATTTGCCAGTTATTCCCTGTCCAACGTGGACACATCAGCCATTAAATTCTCAATTGTTGAGTTAGAGTCTTGTCTACACATGAGGAAAAATTGAGCGTACCCTGTGGCTGCATGCGGAGCCATCCAATCGGCCTCCAAAATGGTAGGGATGTGAGTGCTGTTACTTTTACACAAGGTGGCGCAGAAGAGCCAACATTGTGCAGTTCAACCCTTTCAGCCATGCCATCCGTGTCTGGGTGATTGGGGAACTTGTGAACCTTTTATGTGCCAGTAACGTACACAGTCAGCAGTTACACACATGACTCACATAACACGTGAGGATGCCTCCAACGTGGAAGGTGAAACATTGCAAAGGCGAGAGGAGGAGCGATCGACACCGCTATCTCGAAAGAGCAGCTTTTGGAAGCAATCATCAGTACTTTCATTCATGTTCAGTTCAGTATCAATACCCGCTTAATCCTGCACAGTATCATGGGGGACCGGAGCCTATCTCGGCAGACATAGGGCGCAAGATAGGGCTATACCCATAATTTGACGCCAGTACATCGCAAGACACATTTTTAGGGGCAATTTACTCATCTCATCTCATTGTCTAAAACCGCTTAGTCTTATACAGGGTCACGGTGAAGCCGGAGCCTATCCCGGCAGACACAGGGCGCAAGGCAAGGATATACCGACGACGGGACGCCAGTCCATCGCCGGGCACTGCGGGGCAATTTAGCCTGCGAGCCAATTAACCTATGTAGCAGCATGCTTTTTGGACTGTGGGAGGAAACCGGAGTGCCCGGCGAAAACCCACGCGGACACGGGGAGAGCATGCAAACTCCACACAGAAAGGCACCCGAGCCGAGAGATTCGAACCCGGGACCTTCTTGCTGTGAGGCGACAGCGCTAACCACTGGGCCACCGCGCCGCCCGCAATTTACTTAACAGGGCAATTAACTTAGGAAGCAGCGTGAAGTTGGACTATGGGAGGAAACCAGAGCACCCCGCAATAACTCACGCGGACACGGGGGAAAACACGTAAACTCCACAGAGAAAGGCACTTGAGCCGGGAACCAAACCGAGGAGCTTCTTGCTGTTTGTCAGCAGTGCCACTCACTGACCTACCGCGCCGCTCATTGTCATTCATACGTATCAACTTGAAAGAAAATATTATTAATAGGGCTATGTTGATCACTGAAGTCCATTATTCTTAAACTCAAATGGGATGTGCAAGGGAATATATTGGGTTGCTGTGCGGAGTTAAGGAATAGGGGGGGGGCATCGCTTTCTTATCTCGTCATGTGGTGAACCGTGGTGTCTCGTGATATGGTAATCTCGTCATGCGGTGTCTCGTGATGTGGTGACAATGCATAAGGTTGATGATTGACCAACGAGCCGTGCTTGACTCACCCTCACGGACGGCGGCGCGGAGTTATAAGAGCACAGGATGGAGGGGCGAGAGAGTTCTCCGGGGGAATTGGAAGGAGGAGGCAGCGTCGTGATGTAGCTGGGCGCGCTTAGCCTGTGAGGAGTAGGAGTCAATGTGCAACGATTACGCCGGC
>JAZEWT010000001.1:23957570-23971620 GCA_036362905.1 Mordacia mordax
ATTCCCAGGCGGTCTCCCATCCAAGTACTGACCAGGCTCGACCCTGCTTAGCTTCCGAGATCGGACGAGATCGGGCGTATTCAGGGTGATATGGTCGTAGGCTATGTTGTTAATAAAGCATCGAAAACCAAGAAGCCTCTGCTCATCCGTGCTCGCTGGCTGATCTATCGCGGAGTGAATGCTGATCCTCGCCGTGGTGTTGCCACTGTAAGCCGTTACAAGCCCGGAGTCGCGGCCGTTGCATCA
The DNA here is from genome assembly GCA_036362905.1 of Mordacia mordax. Classification (NCBI taxonomy): domain Eukaryota; kingdom Metazoa; phylum Chordata; class Hyperoartia; order Petromyzontiformes; family Petromyzontidae; genus Mordacia; species Mordacia mordax. Next base: position 23,957,817 of record JAZEWT010000001.1, read on the forward strand.
CAGCTGTATTCATATTTGAGACACAGAAGTTACTGGTTAAAGAAAAAATAGAATTAATTGCAGCTTTTGAGGCATGTCGACCAGTGGACTCCAGAGGGCAGCAGCTGCATGCGTAATGTCAAGCTTTAGGTTTTTATAATCAATTAAGCCGAGGTACACCGTCTTGGCAACGTTTCCAGGCCAAACGAAGGCGAATTAAACGTGGACAGGGGAGAAATGTTTCGCGTTAGTAACCATGGATTTTATTCACGTTAACAATCGCAAAATTAACTTCCTGTGTAATGATGTAGGTTTTCACGGCTCGATGCATGATGATTGCTTCGAAAAGCTGCTCTCTCGGGACAGGAGAGAGAGCCATCGACGCGGCTGTCCCGAGAGAGCAGCTTTTCGAAGCAATCATCAATTAACTTCCTGTTAGTCGGTAAATAAACCGTTAATCCAGCTAATAAAAATGTTAACGGGTGTCAATCAACAGAGTATTTGCGGCGTGCGACGTGTAACAAGCAAGCAGTTATTATGCTTATATATTTTTTAAATGCTTGTGGTCACGACTGGATGATCTTATAGGGACGTGGTGAGAGTTTATCAAAATAGACAAGTGAGGCCACTGAGAAGCTATCATGAACAGTATCGATCCACAGTTGGGTAAATGCTAGGCAACGTTATAAATCGTTATATCGTGACGGTATGCTGCATCGTGACGGTATGCTGCATGATCAACAATAAATTCACATGGAGCGTGGACAGAAAGGGGGTGGCCTCCCTAGCAATACACAATCCAAATTCTCAAGAGCCACGGTGAGTCGTGGCTTAATGTTGCAAAAGTACATAGCCACTGTGGTGTCGCAGCTCTCACAGTTACTTATTATCCATGGAAAAATAACCAGATTAATCTCAGCAGTAGCGACTTAGCTGCACAGACAAGTCAATTATGACAAGGTAACAGAAAAAAATAGCAAACGTACACAGCGACGATAAGTAAATGTAGTACGGACAGTTACATAAAAAACGAGACGATATGTGCTCTAAAGGTCAAAGCTATTAAACCGCGTTGACGCAGACGTTTATTTAAAATGTCCGTTACCAAAAGAACAACCTCGTATTAGTGGCCATGAATTAAGCTTATCTTAGAATGCCCCTGACCTCCCAAGGAAATCACTCTGTCTGACAGACCGAGAAATAAATATGCCTCACTCTAAACCTGGTCACCAGCGAATCAGAAAAAACGAGTTGTTAAGTACCGAGGCTCTCGCGCTTGAAGGTGCTAAGTTTCAATTCTGTCAGTCGCAAATGCCGAATCAAATCTATAATTACAGCAGTAGTCAATGAGTCAATGCGTCCTCCCTGATAAGCAATTGAATCACCAGGCCGAGCATCGGTTCTTGCACAGAAGGTTCAGATGCCCGAGCGTTAAAGTTACGGCTGTTACCCACCCATACGAGGTGTCGAGTCTAACTTTACAGTTTGAAGGTTTACAAACATCTCAATACAATTTTAAACATATTGAGGTAACGTAAAATGAAAAGTTGAAGCCAAAAAGTAAGACAGATTGCATGTTACAGTCAGAGGTAATATGTTATAATATGAATGCAATGCAGACAGTAGGCATGAGTTTTAGCTCCACACGAAATTACAGGCGGCTTGTATTGATTTAGTAATTACGTCCATTAATGTATGAGAGTTGGAAAGTAAAAGTTGTTAAATTTAACTTAATTTCCAAGGCGACGATTCCCGAGAAATGCTGCCTGTACCTTAATTGTAAGTACATAATACATGCATTATATTACAATCTCATCTCATCTCATTATCTGAAACCGCTTAATCCTATATAGGGTCACGGTGAGCCGGAGCCTATCCCGGAAACACAGGGCGTAAGGCAGGAATACACCCGACGACGGGACGCCAGTCCATCGCCGGGTATTACGGGACAATTTTAGTCTGCGAGCCAATCAACCTATCCAGCAGCATGCTTTTGGACTGTGGGAGGAAACCGGAGTACCCGGCGAAAACCGACGCGGACACGGGGAGAGCATGCAAACTCCACACAGAAAGGCACCCGAGCCGAGGGATTCGAACCCGGGACCTTCTTGCTGTGAGGCGTCAGCGCTAACCACTGGGCCACCGCGCCGCCCTTATATTACAATGTCCCATCATTTTACGAAAAGTGGGGAGTTGCTTTCCCATACACCGGTCTACTGACATCGTGAAGAATTGGCGCGTTCTGTTCACGTGAAAGCCTTACTAATTAGCCGTGTCGGTTGGTGGAGGGTTCAACGACAGGATTTTTTGCGTGACCTGTCCCAAAAAAATGGATTTCATCGATAACATTCATCACGAGGGCGACACGGTGGCCCAGTGGGCAGCGCTGTCGCCTCACAGCAGGAAGAACCCGGGTTCGAATCTCGGCTCAAGTGCCTTTCTGTGTGGAGTTTTTATGCTTTCGCGATCCTGTACAGGACGAAGCGGTTTCTGACAATTGTTCAGTTTGGACGTTAGTTGTGTCGCAGGAATCCTGCATCTCGAGCTTGCAAGCTCACTGGGTATTTTCTGCTGTAATAATAAACATCTATCTCGGTGAACAAACATAATAATGATATAATTCCTGAAATATCTCACTTCATGTAATTATATTAAATTAGGCTTCACCCTGCAGCTTAGCATTACAGATACGGTTTAATCTGTAGCAGACAGATATTACGCGGCGTTGCAGCTCCCGCACACGACAATTAATGAAACGGGAACCGTTATCCTCCCAAATAAGAACCTGCATTTAGTCGCTAAAATAAACCGCTGTTGCTTGAATTACGTAAATAATATACTCTGCACGTCCAATTCGGCCGAAACAAATTGCACAACATGTGCCAAAATATTTCCACCAAACAACAGACAAATTATCCACTAAAAATAGATAGTCTTTACACTCGAACAACCGTCAAACCATTGTCTCATGCAACGGGCAGATCACTGTCGACTGGCAGGGTCTCCAATTGAGCAGATAGCCCACTGGGACTACAGGCAGAAATAAGCTAAAGGGATGTACGGTGCAGGTGCCAGAGCAGATGGCCCAGCTGGTGGAATGCCAGACACCACAAGGCCGGAGGAGGAGGGGGCGGCCAAGGTTGATGATGCTGTAGGGCACCACACTCTCTACGTCTCTAACGCAGACCGCTAGTTGTCACGCCCGTCGACGTCTTGGCGCTTCTCCTCACCATCGGTGGCAGAAACAAGGCACAATCACAACGCAGCGCCTTCTCAGGGTGCACCCAGCCTGGCACCGTGCGGTGCCCGGCACCGCTCATCAAGCACAACACCTCTCCCCCCTCACCCCATGACATCGCCACCTCCCTCTCGGCCCGATCGCTGGGTGTGGGTGCCCGGGTGAACCCATCTGACACTGCGGCAAAGCCTGACACCACAATTTCATGAGAAGTGCCTTCCTCGGCTTCAATATGCCCTGCTGCAGTACTAACCTCCATACAGTCGACTTGGCCTGCTCACGGTCCAGTCAGAGTACTTGAGATCCAGCGTGGTGACCGGTTGTCCCAGACAGCCAGCCGCGCCAGATGTCGACTGTACTCCTGTGTGCCTGCTTGGCTGCCACTACTGCTCCTGCTAAGTCTGTGATAAAAAAAAAACTGGGAACTTGCGGCCTGAGAGTAAGTATCCAGCTGTGAATCGGGTTACCGTTCATTGCTTGATTGTAATCAACAGGCACTACACACACATATTGAGCCTGAGGATGCCTCTAACGTGTGAAGCGAAACGTCGTGAGGAGAGGAGAGAGGGAGCGATCGACGCGGCTGTCCCGAGAGAGCAGCTTTTCGAAGCAATCATCATGCATCGAGCCGTGAAAACCTACATCATTACGTCTAGAGAACTTTCACTGTGTTTTTGTGCCGTTTATCTCATAACTACTCACCGGTAAAGATCATACTTCATCCATTTTATTGAGGGCTGGGCATACTTGCATTTATCTCAACTTTAGTTTTTGCTACAGGATTAAACAAAGACAAACCCCCCCATATAGCCTTAACAGACTGTAGGGTCAAGTGCTGTTAGCGAGCATATCAGAAGGTCGACACGGCACACAAGGGGGTGGGTGACTAACACCACGCCCGGCCGCCTTTGTCTCCCGAGTGGCAATATTTTTACATTGCACTCGGTACTCATTTGAGGCTGAGTCGACCCAGGAGAGGCCCAGGACCGGTCCATAAAATCGTCACTGGTGTTGGCCGTGAGCGGGATTCGAACTCAGGTCGCCACCATCACCCATGTACTATATCATCTGAACGCTGCACTCAACCACCCTCAGGGCTTGTTCCGCCTCGGAAGGTCATCTCAACGCTCGGCGTTGAGATGACCTCTCGGGGGGTGCAGGGGCAGCAGCTCTCCCTTGCGCTCGCAGTCGCGTCGAGGTTGGTCGCCCCACTCTCGCTCCTCGGGAGAACACTTCTCGCGCCACTCGCCCGGCTATGCTGGAGTGGCCACACTCTTCCTGTGCGTTGAGTCGTCGGTCGCCCTGCTGGTGTCCCCTGGCGTGTCTGCTCAGCGCATCCCCCGCTCCGCTCTGTGTGGATAGCAGCGTGTGGCTCCTATCCACACTGAAAATGTCCCACCCAGCAAATAAACATTCTCCCTGACGGCTCTCAGTCCGAATTGTCCCGAATGGGTCCCAACAGTAATGCACCTATGGCTTGGGCAGGGCACATGTTGTGCCCCGTCCAGGCAGCCCATGGCCTGGATTGACCTAATTGCTATTCGAGAGAATTCTGCCTTCTGTGGACAAAGCGGAATGTCGCCCACTCTGTGATGCGCCAACGCTTTATGTACATATCATGGAACGTGATTTACCCATCATACCAGTCGATCATAGGTCTCTCTCCAGAGAGCGTTATACACACACACTCGTACTTCAGTTGGACCCAAGTCTGTGACATACATAAAGATGAACAAATATAATCTAAGAAGTTAAACCTACTGTCTGCTAAATGTTTTGGATGCACATTAAGACTCGGTTGAAATGCTTTTGTGGTGGCTGCTCCTTGTTTATGAAACAATATTGCCACGGGCTTGAGGCTATAGTTACTACCATAGAAGAGCCGCCTTAGATCCCAATTATAATTACAATCTCTGCCTGGCTGTCATGGCATATATTGATAAGTGCTTTATTGGGATGTATATGCTCAGTCCTTTTTATTATACAATAAGCGTCTTCAATTTATTCCCATTGCCCGACACGCTACAATGTTGTGCGCCATTTTCTCTTATAAACTTTTTGGAATTATTGGTCATGACTTTGCTTTGTAATTTTGCATGTTATTTAAATTATGATTATGGTTCGGGTTTTATCTCTGCATAAAATAGTGGTGTGAGTTTGTTTATTTTACTTGTCATTATATGTTGTTGGTCGGTTTGAACGTTTGTTGTGTCGCAGGAATCCCGCATCCAGAGCTTGCAAGCTCATTAAATATTTTATGCTCTAATAATAGCCATAAAATATACATGCATTGTTGGATTGTGCATCTAAGGCTGGATTCTTTTCTATGTATTTACAGCTAAAATTTATAAAACTTTCAATAGATCGATGAATGATGTTACAGACTGAGGTCCAAATGAAGTGTGGTTATATATGTTGGTGTAACCCTCTCTAAAGTTGGTGCTATACAAATGGTAGCTGCCTAGGGTTGACCAGTGTGATGGGTAAACCGTATTCCATGCTATGCAAATACAGCGCCGATGCAATGCAGAAAGTGCAACCTCCCGCCTCTTCAACGAGAGGCGGAATTTTCTCGAATACCAATCAGTCTGTGTGGAGTGAGGCACGTGCCCTGTCCAGCCCATTGAGACAATAATTATAAAGAGTCACACGATAGGAACAATCTCGAACACTCATAGGTGTTATTGTGCCATGCTCAGGAAACTTCTGGGAGATGGTAAGGGAGACGCACTCGAGAATGTTCATTAGCTGCGTGGCGCACCTTATATAAGTCGGCAACACAAAGGCAAATGTATATGTAGGGGAAACACACCAAACATGCACGCAAGGGGACGCCCGCAGAGATGACATGGAGAGATGCGAGGCAGATGAAGGGCAATTCTGCACACAAATTGAGTGGCCACCCCACCAAAGCACACCCCGGTGAGTGACCTGGCCGACATTTTCCAGGGGAGCGAGAGTGAGGCGACCAACATCGGCGCAACTGCTTGTGGGCCAGCAAGTAGGCGAGACACACTGTGAGCACAGCCAGCTTGCAGAGACAACCTACTGACATCCCAAGACATGTGACGATGCCGGTCAACAACTATAGGGGTTAGCTTCGGGCAAAAAGGATTTTCCAGGGTGGTGAGCATGAGTGCGGCAGACGGTGTACCTGCCGGCGAACCTCAACAAGTTCTACCGATGGCAAAATGCCTGAAACCACACTAAATGGCAAAGAATGTAGGCCCTACACAGGAGGCGGACTGGTGTGTCATCGAGATACCCCACCACCACTCAGGCTGTGAGGCGATCGTGACTCGCTGAGGTAGCCAGCCAATCAGTGGGTGCGGCCTGCGGTGTGCAGCCTCCACATCCACAGGCAAGTGAGCTGTGACTAATCCACACACACGTCAACATGCACCTCCAATCTGGACATAAGGCCATGGATAGCGTAGATGGGTCGATCAGATTCATGGGTCCTCGGGTTTTCTTGTGACCGGGTAGTGATACTCTGCGTTAGAATGAGCGTAAACGCAAAATTCCTATCAGCATGACAGCGTTAAGACTCGGTGACAGTGGGGTCATTAAACCGCTACCTGAATTTTCTAAGCCATGTTTTTTGCTCTGTTGAGTCTCTCACACGATCACCCCCACGTTGGCAACCCTAAACCTCCGTTTCCAAATTTTATCGGCTTACGGCCCTGGCTGATCTACACTTCACCTGACAATACAAAACAAACGCTATGGATGAGATGGAACGGTACAGGCAAGGCAGAGAACACAGACGAGACAGAAATCGATGAGAACGATACACTATTTGAGTTTGATTGCTGAGTGAAATCATTGACCCAAAACACTCAGGGTTATGCTTTCAGAGTGCCGTCTGTTTAAGCCACCCCCACTATAAACTCGAGCTAATGAAAAACAATGTTGTCTGAACTTTGAAACAATTGTTTGTATAAGCGATACATTAGCCTTACACATAATAAAATTATAAATTATTCGTACACTTTTGACATGCAACTTCTGTTAAAACTATTGACTAACAAATCCTATGAGTTTTTTTTCAAATCCTATGAGGTATTTTTCTGTAATAGGTTAGTTGTTAGTCTATACAAGACGTATTCAAATGGACAGAGTAATTATGCATGTGAATGCTGGGTAATAGTAACTATACATGCCTGTAACAGCTATGTTTCCCCACAGTAACTTCTACTGGTTTGCTTTGGGTCACAACTTCTCTTCGGATATTTCGAGAACAATTCTGAGCATGATTTTCATCAAAATATAACAAAACAAAACTAGCGCTCAACGTGGGGTTCAAACTCACGACCACTGAGATTAAGAATCTTATGCTCTACCGACTGAGCCAGCCAGGCTGCTCTAGAGTACCCTGTCTTTAGAGATTGTGAGCATAATGTCCCTATCAACTCTTCAGTAAATGTAAATAAAATAGGATAAACATTTAATTTTAAATGACCCGCTTTTATCGTCGTCAAAATTTGATAGTAAGTTTTTGAACATAAAATCAATCTATCTAGGGATACAGACTAAAAGCGGGTGGCCAAACACTGACAAGATGTGACTACGATTGACTGATAATAGAGTGAGATTTGCATTTTAATTATTTCAGTCCTAAATATGTGTTTTTCTACTGTTTTGTAAAAGGAACATCTATCTAATTGTCAGAAATCGCTGAGTCCTGTACAGGGTTGTGGTGAGCCAGAGCCTATCCCGGCAGACACAAGGCAGAGATACACCCACGATGGGATGCCAGTCTATCACCGGACACTGTGGGCAATTTAGTCTGCAAGCCAATTAACCTATGCAGCAGCATGTTTTTTGGGACTGCGAGGGAACCGGAATGCCCGGCAAAAACCCACGCAGACACAGGGAGAACATGTAAACTTCACACAGAAAGGCACCCAAGCCGAGATTCAAACCCAGGACCTTCTTGCTGTGAGGCGACAGTGCTACCCACTGGGCCACCGTGTCACCTACTGTTAGTCTGTATCCCTAAATAGATTGATGCTCCTGGATAGGTTGATTGGCTCGCAGACTAAAATTGTCCCGCAATGCCCGGCGATGGACCGGCGTCCCGTCGTCGGGTGTATTCCTGCCTTACGCCCTATGTTTCCGGGATAGGCTCCGGCTTCACCGTGACCCTATATAGGATTAAGCGGTTTCAGATAATGAGATTTTGTATTTTAAAAATTATTTTCTACTTTTGAGTGCGATAAAAGTAGGTTGTTTAAAATTTCAATTTTTATCCTATTTTATTTTCTACTTATTTTAGTCTTAGCCATTTATTGTTGGATGTATACTTGCTAATCAAGTCAAGCTCTTTGAATTGTTATTCAACAAAACATAATTATTGCATCCAGCAATTTTTGATGGGCACGAACCCGATAAATGTATAGATACCGTTAAGAGGTGTAAAGTTGTGGACTGGTTCACCCCTAACTAGGCATCGCCCCCTACAGATGTAAAAATGTCAAATCAGCTCAGTGCGTGCCTGACATCGGGAAAATATCACCCCCATCAGACTGATTAAATAATAATTTGAAAGGATCATTTCTATGGCGGGCCCAGGATCGCCTTGTCATCGGTCTTCAAACTTTTCACTGGATTGCATTGTCATCCAATTTATGTCTGCGTGCAAAATTTCAGTTCTCCAGCTTTATCGGAATTGCTTTAACCATTACACACATCCCCCAATGTAAGTTAAGTAAAAGCGGGTTAAAAAAGACATACTTACAATGTGTATAAAACACGTGGTCAATTGCTTAAATCGCGGCACGATTTTGATTAAAATATAACACTCAGATAACAGCACCGATTGCAAGGCTCCAACCCAGGAGCATAAGGATAAGATACCCATGCTTAATCGACTGAACTAGCCGGTCTGCTCTGGAGTACTTCTCTCAGGAGATTGTCAGCATGTTGTCTTTAGTAAATCCTTCAGTAAATTTGAGAATGGAACGTACTTACAATATGTATAAACCAAGTGGTCGATTGCTTAAATCGAAGCACTATTTTCATTCAAATATAACACAAAAGAAGAGCACCGATCGTGGGACTCGAATCTGTAACATTGAGGTTAAGATTCTCATGCTCTTCCAACTAAGCGAGCCCGGTTGTTCCAGAGTACCCTGTCTTAGGAACTGCTCTGATGTTGTTATTGACACGCCGTTCTCTCCACACTTCAGATTTGTAACAAACAAAAAACTAAACGTTATTGTTGCTTATTTGCCGTTCTTATGTCGTTGTTGTTGCTGACATGCCGTTCTCTCCACATCTCTGTGCAGCACTTTTTGATCCTGGCGTGAAAAGCGCTCTGGAAGTGCCATTATTATTATTATTTCTAATCGAACACTGTGAAGGGAAGGGTTGGTGGATCGCCGCATCAATGTTGTGAAACTCGCTTTCCGAGTGTCTCGATGTCATGCGCCGCTTTACGAGGATAATGCACATTACCATTTGTTACCATCTGTACAGGGATAGTGTTATCCGCTTGCATGTGTGGTTTTTTTTTTCCGATTTCTGCCACATATGAACACAAGATTAACCCGGTGTATGATCATCCTGAAAAAGCATCCTGCAACTCAGTGTGTCTAGCCTGGAAAATAAGTAACAATAATCAAAAAGCCCCACAAGTACACTATCATAACGCTTTTGTTGCCGTCACTCTATTACAAACTCTATTACAGAGTTTTGCCATCACTCTATCAGAACGTCACCAAGACGTGCTGGGGGATTAATCTCTGCCAGTGATGTATATTACATATTCCCAAACAAAGAGCAATTTTCCCCATGAATACCATTGTTAAATTCCACTATGTGCCTGAGGATGCCTCTAACGTGTGAGGCGAAACGTCGCGATAAAGGGAGAGGGAGCGATCGACGCGGCCGTCCCGAGAGAGCAGCTTTTCGAAGAAATCATCGTGCATCAAGCCGTGAAAATCTACATCATTACAATGTGGTATTAATTCTATGGGGGCGGCACGGTGGCCCAGTGGGTAGCGCTGTCGCCTCACAGCAAGAAACTCCCGCGTTCGAATCTCGGCTCGGGTGTCTTTCTGTGTAGAGTTTGCATGTTCTCTCCCCGTGTCCGCGTGGGTTTTCCGGTATCCTCCCACAGTCCAAAAACATACTGCTGCATAGGTTAATTGGCTTGCAGACCAAATTCCCCACAGTGCCCGGTGATATACTGGCGTCCCATCGTGGGTGTATCCCTGCCTTGCGCCCTGTGTCTGCCGGGATAGGCTCCGGCTCACCGCGACCCTGTATATGACTAAGCGGTTTCTGACAATGAGATGAGATGAGGGGCGGCGCGGTGGCCCAGTGGTTAGCGCTGACGCCTCACAGCAAGAAGGTCCCGGGTTCGAATCTCTCGGCTCGGGTGCCTTTCTGTGTGGAGTTTGCATGCTCTCCCCGTGTCCGCGTGGGTTTTCGCCGGGCACTCCGGTTTCCTCCCACAGTCCAAAAAGCATGCTGCTACATAGGTTAATTGGCTCGCAGGCTAAATTGCCCCGCAGTGCCCGGCGATGGACTGGCGTCCCATCGTCGGTATATCCTTGCCTTGCGCCCTGTGTCTGCCGGGATAGGCTCCGGCTTCACCGTGACCCTGTATAGGACTAAGCGGTTTCAGACAATGAGATGAGATGAGACTTTAGAGTATATGTGAGGGCTTTGTTCAATTAACATACTCTTGTAAACGGCTCCACGACGAGTCACGTTGCTCTCTCACATGAAGCTCTCTTCATTTAGTCTTTTGGAGTCTTCAGCTCTGATGATTAACGGAAACTGCTGATGATATAACTATTCGCGCACTGCGGCAGGTGAAATGTCGATATATTCATAGACTAATTGCGTGAAAAAGGATTTCTCACGGGGTTATTCTCAATAAAGTAAGAATATATTGATATATACACGCTTTGCTCATATTGCAGGCAATATTTGAAATTGTGAACAATTCTTTTCGTCGAGTCGTGGTCTATTTTTTGTGTAGCTCAAACAAAGGCATGGTATAACCATAAGTACAGTGCTCCAATTTGCTGAGGTAATTACACTACTGCCAAGCTGGAAATATCATTACATGAATGCCTATCCCTCCTTATAATGCAGCGACCATTGCATTCACGCAGAAATCTGCATTAGTAATTTTTACACTTTAAGTGTGTCGGAACAAAGCGTGAATGTGTGCTGTTAATAAACGGCAATGTTTGTATTTGTGAGACACATGCTGTTGTTGATCCAAACAGCTTGATAAATGATCTCCCCATCGACCAACGTTGCGCTGTCAGACTGTGATCTGTCCCACCACTCAACAAACAAGCCCTGTCCAGACATTTTCACCTTCAAATGACCTTCAGCGGGCCATCCTGGGCACTCAGTTCAGTCCACAGCGTCACCGGCAGTTATAGATCATTTTGTTTTTCTACCATATGAAAGCAACAGTTAGTATGTTTCGTATCTTCAAATATATATATTATATATAAATAGATTTTAATTAAGTAACCCTTCGGCTAACAAACTCTGGACTAGTTATTTCTTTCTGGATTTCAATAGCAGTCAGACAATACTGTTGGACAACCAAATATTATTTGCAAAAACATTCCATACAAAACTTCGTGGACCCAATTCACGGAAGAATAAAATGTGATGCAACACAACCTCATTCTGCGATGCTGTAGAGAATCATATACATGACAGCTGATATATTTGTATTCATAGTAGTCCGTTCTCTTTAAAACACTCCCACTAAAACTAATATTTGGCATATCCTTTTGTTTTCATGGAAAACTATTTTTGAAAACCCTTGACAATCATTTGTGTTTGAACAGACACGCATATTCACCAGGAAGGTTATTGTTAATCGAGTTTCGCGTTTTCCTTCGGGAAAGGGAGAAGGGGCGTTGTACATTTTACAACATTTGCCGTGTCGAGCCAGAACAGAAAAAAATGGCTCGCCAGCCCGATACCAAATAAATGATGGTCATATCGTGGGAATCGTTTCAGTGGTTATTTTTTAAAGTCAAATAACAAGGATGGCTGCTTCCCTTTATCACTCCCATAGGTGTGCATACATGAGGTATGATTTGCTATTATTTATCGAAAGCATTAGTATTGTTTATTGGCAATGCTGTGTTATAGGAAGAACAGACAGAAGCAACGCAAGTGCTACTCACCGGCTTAATTGAATAGAGCATCGACTACAGAGCTTTCTGTTCGCTTGTTTGTGGCCAGTGATCCCAGTTACCAATGTATACGGCTGGCGAGGACACAATCACCCGCAAATAGTCACTGATTTTGATGGCGTGGATTGGCTATACATTTCTCGCTATATACACACATTCTTAATTGCCTTGTCTACAAAATCGCTGACTATTTACAGTGCTGTAGTTTTATCTAGGTCATGTCTTTTAATAAATGATGAGAAACGTCTTTCAGCATTTAGAATATTTATATATTCGAAGCCATAAATGTGAGAAAAAATGTTTCAAATCAGGCTATTTCGTTTACCGCTTTAGGTTGCTGCTGTTAGCATACACACTGTTTCTATATCTCTAAACTCATAAACAAATTTAATCCTTTGTATTGTCTTTGCAATGTTATTTTCATCGTAGGCATAGATCGGAAAAATCCATGTCGAGTGGTAAATAACTGAGCACACTAAATAAAAAAAACTCCTTAATTCCATTTTACTGTGATGACATTCTGCCGGCGTGACTGCCCCTTCGCGAATGGGATTTGCATTACAATTCCAGGAAGCAGGGGTTAGATAATCAATGGATGACAAGTCACCTGTATTTTGCTCCAGTTTAACAGAACATAAGAGCGCTGTGCCCTTCTTCAAGGGTTATACATATTGAAAGAAAAGCATAATGTATGTATTTTTAGTTTATATATGTAGTCTAAAAGTGATGTTAAAAAGATGCTACAGAGCTACAACATAATATGTAAACCTGTCACTTCCAGTATCAGGAGAAGCTATGTCATCATCATCCATGATTTATCCACTGCTGGATAGAGGCCACACCTAAACTGTCAAAGGCCCTCAGTTTCGCAACGCTCAATCCATGTATACCTGTGCATACATTTACAATTTGTAACGCGCCACGCAAATTCAATGCCTGGTTATTGACGAGACACGGATTCGGAGGCATGAGGAGACTGCAGATATTGGGGAAGTCGTCCAGGGGTTCATCCAGCACCAGTCCGCCAGACACTGCTTCCAAATATTATGATGTTATCAGACAATACATCAATGATTTTTTAAAGCACGTTTTGGGTATATCCAGTGGTTGTCCTAATTGAGAGACTTGCCATTCTTAAAAGGTTGTATAGTTGCAATCACTGACTACCACAAAAGGATGCGACACTTTTTGAGAATTTCTCCCATAGCTGTGTTCTTGTATGATCTATTGGGGTGGGACAGAGTTGGTGACTCCTTTACAATGTTTTGTATTTCTGCATAAATATGACAATGTGCTGAGATGTTCCTCGAAGTCATATTAATAGATAAAGAGCATCTTATGAAATCAATAGCACACAAAATCTATGTTTTCACTTATTTATTGACCAAAATAATCTCATCTCATC
>JAZEWT010000001.1:24003006-24017468 GCA_036362905.1 Mordacia mordax
ACAGATTTAGTAAATAATCATTTGCATTGACCCATACCTACATCAATATGAATTGTCTGTCTAGAATTTTCATTAGGAGTTCACTACCTGTTTATTTAGTATTTTTATTGAAGTTACAAATTTCAAGCTTGTTTGAACGTATATTATATTTCAATAGATTTGATTGTGAATATCAGTAGCGAGCAGTGTTGGTATTCTTAAATTAATGCCAACACTGCCTGCCTGCCGGGCTGACTGATAACAATCCATTTGCAGTCACCAATCGAGTGTAGGAGCAAGCGACAGCTACAGCCTTCTCTGTGGTTTTGAACTCACGGGATACAGGTGTGGGTTTCTGTGGATGAGTCGGTGAGCATGAGGTTTAGAGCAATTACCAGGGAGTACGAATCCCAACGCTCAAAGGCTTCACTCCCTTCTGGTAAATGCATCTTCTAGCCGTACTTTCCCAGTGGTTTTCAAAGATTACCTTGATGGTGATATTCACCAAGATATTGTTTTGGGTTGAGATAAGCCTACCCATCCATAAACAGCATATCATGTTTAAGGTATTTATGTTAGCATGGACCAAAATATGAGGTGGTAAATTTATAAATGCAGTATAACACTTTTTCTGAAGTTACTTTAATTTATTATCAATTATTCATATTGTCTGACAATGCCATACACAAGAGAACAAGACCTTCCTGGAAACACATTGAAAAGCATAGTTTACTAAACAAGCAAAATAATGAAATGGGTGCAATATATTAAAGCAACGCAACACGCCAAGTAAATGTTTTAACGTCACAAAGAAGATTGGTATGTAATGTTAAAACCGTCAAACTTATAAAATGACATGTAAAGTCATACATAAAATAAGTGATATTTGGTGGGAAGAATGCGACGAAAACATATATAAGATTCAATATTTTAACTGTCACAAGTGTTGTGAGTATATTTGGATATTGTTCACGTTGATGCTAATCCCCCTCCCCTCCCCCCGCTACACATTATGCATGCCTCTCAGTACACTGGTTCCCCGGTCGACACACACATCCCACTGGAGGTAATTTCAATGGACGTAAATGGTGTCCTTGGTATTGGACGATTATGCATGTTATAGACCAATCTTAGTTTCTGCATCTTTAGTAGCCTACGCAAACGCGGTTTATTATAATACGAAGAGTGAGCAATTACTTACACAAGTTTAAATGGTCACGAACCTAAAGGTATGAGCATATTAATTATAGTATTATTTCGTGAGAATATAATTTACGATATATCTACGATGTGGGTCGTATGGTGTTCTGTCAGCACCTTTTACCCCGGTTGTAGCGTCTTAAAATTAATTAAGAATGACTAATCCCATCCAAATAACAATGTCATTCACCGCTATTACAGTATTACGATGTGAAATAGGCAACATGAACAAAAATAACATGTCAAAGGTAATTAATGTCTGCTTTTCACAATGGCAATATGAAACATAACCTTTAGTAAATGAATATAACCATAAATTGCTTGGCAAAATAGCCTTTAAGGTACCATACTGAGACATGAACAATATTATTAATAGCTCAGCAGCGAATGCGCGCCTTGTGATATACTCGCTTTGAGCTTAGCGACAAAAACAGCTTTATCATGGCTTTAAAGCTTTGCCAGATTGGAACCAATAAAATTTACTCTTGTATGTAACTGGTTGAAAATATGTGTAAGGTTAATTTTGACAAATGTACTGGAAACAGTAGAATGCTCAACGAGAACAAAAGAGTATTATATCAAGGATAATTAAAGATCTTTCAAACTACACCGCCACAGCTCCAATTCACCGTCAAAGGATGGTGAGCATCTAGGGCATTAGTAATGACTTGTTTCACCGGCTCCCTGTGAGCTCGAGGGGACCCATGAGTAATGATTGGCTTCACCTGTTCATTCTTGCCTTGATTACCTTCAACTTGAGCCCTATTGTGATTCTCTCATGCGTCTCGTCAAGCAGGCTATATAAGTCACTCTAGCCCCGTATCTAGGAGGCTCAAACTTGAGAGTCTCATGCTTCGAGATTCTCATCTTATCCTCATCACAATGTTCTACCTTTATAACGGTCAATGCGACTTTATATTGGAATTACTGGTTTAATGTACACTTTATTCATATATGCCTCGTTAATTACCGTGGACAATTATTCTTCTTATTTTCCATATAAACCTTCATTATTCGATGATTACAGTAACACGAACGTCTGAAGGTAGTATTGAAAGGATAGTATATTCATAGTGGATCGGTGATTATATCAATAATGACATGCTGTTCTCTCCCCAGCTCTGTACAACACTTGGTGATTCTCGGGTGAAAAGCGCTCTCGAAGTTCTATTATTATTAATAACATTACAAAAGTATCTGCTTTAATTATAGTCTATGAGGGTCTAAAAGTAGAAGCATTCTTTTTTAATCATTGGTATTGTCAACTATTGTTAATTAATCCAGGAGACAGCAGTGATGCGTCATTAGTTGAGTGATGAGTTGATGACTCGTGCGCGAATTTACCTAGATTTATTTTACGAGCTCTGAGAAAATCAGGTATTTATAATCCAGTAATTAACTGATTTATATATTCATGGCGAAAAATGTTTTGATCACTTATCCATAATGCATAGCACTGATGAGAGCAAGTAGCTTACTGGCGTTTAATAGATTCTGTACAATATGTGGGTTTGTGAAATATCCTTACAGGGTAAAAAAATATCTGGCTACTTTGATGTAAGATGTGCATTACTGGCAAACATTTGTGTCAGTAGCCCGGTGTCATTGTTACTTTTTACGTTATGATTATGGTTAGAGTTTCATCTTTGAACAAGTTGTTGTTGTTAAGAGTTAGTTTATTTACTTTTCAATTCTTATGGGATATTGCGTTAGACAGATCAAATATTTGGTGTGTCCCAGGAATTCTGCATGAAGATCTTTCAAGCTAGGTCCCAGGTTCGAATCTCTCGGCTCGGGTGCCTTTCCGTGTGGAGTTTGCATGCTCTCCCCGTGTCCGCGTGGGTTTTCGCCGGGTACTCCGGTTTCCTCCCACAGTCCAAAAGCATGCTCCTGGATAGGTTGATTGGCTCGCAGACTAAAATTGTCCCGCAATGCCCGGCGATGGACTGGCGTCCCGTCGTCGGGTGTATCCCTGCCTTGCGCCCTGTGTTTCTGGGATAGGCTCCGACTCACCGTGACCCTATATAGGATTAAGCGGTTTCAGATAATGAGATGAGATGAGATCTTTCAAGCTCACGGAGTACTTTTTGCTGTAATAAAATAAAGTACCAATCTACAAAGGGCTTAATGTTCCGTATAAAGCAATTATTGCCACAATACTTTCTATTTTGTTTAAGAACAGACATCTTGTTGACATTGTGTGGCTAGGTTACCAATGCCTATGTTGTTAGGCAGTACACTCTTAGCGAGCACCAAATAAGGGTCCATAACAATGTGGCTGGGCGGCACGGTGGCCCAGTAGTAAGCGCTGTCGCCTCACAGCAAGAAGGTCCCGGGTTCGAATCTCTCGGCTCGGGTGCCTTTCTGTGTGGAGTTTGCATGCTCTCCCCATGTCCGCGTGGGTTTTCGCCGGGCACTCCGGTTTCCTCCCACAGTCCAAAAAGCATGCTGCTGCATAGGTTAATTGGCTCGCAGGCTAAATTGCCCGCAGTGCCCAGTGATGGACTGGCGTCCCATCGTGGGTGTATCCCTGCCTTGCGCCCTGTGTCTGCCGGGATAGGCTCCGGATCACCGTGACCCTGTATAGGACTAAGCGGTTTCAGACAATGAGATGAGATGAACAATGTGGCTGTTGTGACCCAAACTATACGCTAGGCTGCATTTGTGTCTGTGGAATGCCAACAACATTATTTACTAATTTGAGTTTGTGTTGACTGAGGAGACACTCCCACCGATTGCTTATAAGCTACAGATCTAGGGAATTATCCCAGATCCTTGGTATTGTAGCTCAGACTTTAGACTTTTACATGTGATTGTATTGCTCTTACGAGCAAGTTTTCCAAAATAAAATATACAAAGAATACAATATGTAAACCCTATTCCCAAACCGTGATCCACACCCCCTTCTGTGCAATTTATGACGCGCACGCATTCAAACTACAGATAATGTGAGAGAGAAACATGTGGTCTTAGAGAGCGGCGGTAAGACCCGCAGAAAAGAAGACTAATTTTAAGTGTGAAACTGAGGATCCCCTGCGTGTCTGTGCGCAGAGCGCTTTCCCAGCGCTCCAGGAAAGTGGCCGCCTCCCGGGCATTTTCATAAAAGGTGGCTCCATGCGGAGCCGTGATGATGCCTTTAGTCATTGCTAACTGCAGTAGCTCCTTGCGGGTCTTGTAGATCGCTAGCCTCGCCTGAGCGGGGACAAAGTTTGCGATGCTGTTGCGGTCACTAGTGGCTCGGGATGCACAGCCGCACACGATGGCACTGCTGTGGAACAGCACACCAAGTTTTATGAAGATGCCGCGCAGGAACCGAGACAGCGGGCGCAGTCGCCGGCGTCCGAGGAACTGGTGAGCGATGCCCTCTCTCTCTCTCTCCGCAATCGACACAGGCGTCTGATGTCCCAGGGCAGCGTGCAGTGCGCCAGCCTCAACCACAGGTCTCCGCATCGTCTGTACATCTGCTTCCATTGAGGGACAACCTCCACCAGCGTGCAGAAGTGGCCGCCCCTCCATTGGGAGTCCGGCAGGCTTCAGAAGGCTATGGCAAGCTCGCAGCTCCCCTGTATGATTGTACTGCAACATCCAAATGTGTGATAACGTAGGTTTTCATGACTGTGTTTGACAATAACACTCTGAGGAGAAAATGTCATAAGAGTGTTGGTTGCAGGTGTTGGAATACCCTTGGCTGGGAGTAGTGAACTTGCAACTCGTAACTCGGAGGCCCCAAATTGAGGAATGCGGGACTGACGGGAGTGAGACATAGCCGGATACCCAGAAACTCGCACGGATGCCAGGATCAGAGAAAAAAAAAACTGTATTTATTGCACTATTTGTCTACCCCCCTCTCTATCAATATAAAATCATAACACAACAGGAAGAATAATAAATCCAACGTATCTGGGTGCCTCGAGTCCCCTGTAGTTCGCAAGCGGCTGGCGCCTCTCCCAGACACAACCGATTAACTCTGAATAAAGCATTTAAACAGGCGGCGCGGTGGCCCAGTGGGTAGCGCTGTCGACTCACAGCAAGAAGGTCCCGGGTTCGAATCTCGGCTCGGGTGCCTTTCTGTGTGGAGTTTGCATGTTCTCTCCCCGTGTCCGCGTGGATTTTCGCTGGGTACTCCGGTTTCCTCCCACAGTCCAAAAAACATGCTGCTGCATAGGTTCATTGGCTTGCAGACTAAATTGCCTTCAGTGCCTGGTCATGGACTGGCGTCCTATCGTGGATATATCCCTGACTTGCGCCCTGTGTCTGCCGGGATAGGTTCCGGCTCACCGCGACCCTGTACAGGATTAAGCGGTTTCTGATAATGAGAATGCATTTAAACAGGTATATGCGTACGGGCTGAACAATCCTATAGTAACGTGCTTCTCTATGCAGCTAACGCTGGAAGATCCTTATCACTCAAGTCCGTATGTGTGCGCATACTCGTGGCAATCCAACTTATGTCGATGTGGCAGTGATGACGAGGTAGCTGGGGCTGGTGTTGCACCAGTGTGATAAACAGAGCTGGTCCTGATGACGATGTGATGACGAGCTCGCTCTGAGCCGAGTCTCGAGTCACACCAGCCGGGATCTGAAGCCGAGCCACGCTAATCTCGAGCTCATGAAACGAGGTCGCTTGCGCCGGAGTCGTGCAGTAGTACTGTGTCGAGAATCCATGTGCTGAGCGTTGCCAGCCATGTGGTGGGACCTCTCTGGGATGGGACTGAACAGCGGTGCTTGCGGGGTCCATTGGTCTCGAGTCTGTGCTATGTGCGAAAAATCTACCACTAATCTAACACCTACTCTTACGGTGGATTCGTTGTGGGTTTTTTGTTTCTATTCCTCTCTCATTTTCCGTAGCCGACTCCTGCACCATGCATCCCTCTCTTCCCATCTCCCTCCGTCTCTCCCTCCCTGTCTGCCGTCTCTCGCAAAATCTCGAACCTTCTGGTTTCCCCTAGACCACCCCTTCGTGATGGCTTTCTGATAACCATGGCAACATCTTTATTATAGTCTCTGCCCAAACCCATCTCTTGCGACATGGTTGTACAGTTTCCCATTTAATCTCACACATTTTATTTACCCAACATACTTACTTGTGTATGGTTGTCCATCGAATCCAATGATTACTGTCTTATTCTTTATTTATGTGTCTTGTGGCTGGAGTCCTATTCTGGATGCACAACTGCGGTTGCTGACCTCACATGCGAATGCTTGACTGCAGGGGGCAGTTGTAGTCTTGCATGCGTGCCTCTTAGTATGCTTTGTTTCCAGATGCTGTGTGTGCTGGTCCTTCATGTTTTGTACCCCTTGCACACATTGGTGTCGCCAGAGGTTGTGACAGGAGGCCAGCTCTTCCACCTTGAAAGGATTGATGTTGCACGTCTTAAGGGTGGTTTTCAGCTGGTCTTTGAACTGCTTCTTCTGGCCCCCAGCAGCACACTGACCTTGATGTAGTTGGCCTTGGAGAACCTTTGGCGGGAGCCTTTAACAGGACATGCAAATAACATGCCCAAACCAACGTAGTTGGTGATTAGAAAGAGCGAGAACACTTGCCACAGTTATTCTAAAAGAACCATTATGGAGAGCAATTCTCATGTGCCAGCTGCATATTTCTGTGGGACTCACGGTATTTATAGATGAAAATCCGATGCTTTATAACAAGTTATTGCTTTGTGCTGCAACACGCTGAGTCTGTCTCCTCCACCGGCTGCTCTCAGCTGCTGCACGGCCGATCCCGGAGTGTAGTCGCGTTTTCCTTATGCGGCACCAGGGACGGTGACAAAAGGCTTCTTCCTTAATATGCAAGTCACTTTATTAACAACTCGACAACAGACCTTTCAACGCTCAGGTCAACACCAACGCTTTGCACGTCTAACTGTAACTCTCGATAGCCCGATCACAACCCCAGAGCTTAGCTTCTCGTACCCAGCAATTCTCCGTCTCTCACGCTCTCTACATATCCCTCACTCCAGAAGACATACATTGCCTCTAACCTGTCACCCCGACCATCTCTTCAGCATCCCATCTCCCCATTACTGACGCCGATCCTCTTCCTACATTGTCAATGGCATCAGCGTGCTAAGGCACCCTTAACCAACTCACTCAATGCTCTCCACATCCCCTTTATATATCGCCCCCCTGGTGCATACTAACATCTAACATGCAGGGCGCACACCACTCCTCTACCATCCGCACCTGACCCGGCCCTTCCATCCTGTTTGCCAACTCCGTGACCTATTTTCCACCAATCACATCGCAGCTCTCTCTCAACTCAAAGCCTCGGCGTGTATGTCAAGGTGTACCCAGCCTGGCACCGCGTGGAGCCCGGCACCGCTCATCATGCACGACACTCCCCCTTCACCCCATGACATCGCGATCCATGCTTGGCTTGATCGCTGGGTGTGTCAAGGTGCACCCAGCCTGGCACCACGCGGAGCTTGGCACCACACTTTAATAGGTCCGCCATTCTTAACCGGTGAGTCGTGACCCACCAGGCAGAAAAATGGCCACAAGGAAGAGAAAACACGATGTGGCAGTGCAGTGCATCTGCTGCATACGGAGACATCTTTAACGGCAGCCCACAGTGTAGATAGGCAACATACAATCGATTTTGACAAGATATGTGTAGTGGCTGCTATCCACCTCAAAGGCCCCAGATTAATCTGTGAAGCAAAAGTGATTCGCAAGATGGAACAAAACATGAACTGCAAACAAGAAATAACAAAAAAGCACAGCCAAGCCTGGCAGCCAGTTTTTTTAAATCGACAGTAAACAGCCCTCAAACACTGGACTACAGACAACATTCAGAGAGAACACCTACCACTGACTTAAATAACTCGGCAAGCATGCATGAAATGCAAATTCAAATTATTTGGTAAATCAGAGATGGGACCGGATTAAGTTAATTTTAATTCTGATATGGTAGCAAGTCAATGGAACCCTTTCAAACGACCCGCTTCTCCCTGCAATTGTTCCTGGAAGTGTCCCCGGTTCCAACCTGCACCATCTCTCTACACCCACAATACGACCGCCGATCGCACGAGAGACTGCAGGCCGGCGCCCAGGCCAGCTGGATGTCAGATAACCAGGTGAACTCGGCGCACGCGAGTGCACACGTGGCGAGGAGAAGATTCAGATGGTAAAGTTCTGCGTTGTGTTTTTGTTTAATCCCTCCTCTTGCTTCGCATGCACCACTCCTGGTTCGCCGACACTCGATACTCCCTTCCACCACAAGGACTCGCTTCCACACGTATCTTCTCTCAAAATGATGTTTATTCACTCTGCAGACACAGCACCTTCAAACACACCCACCAACATACGTAGTCACATCAAAACTCCACAGCCCTGCAGATAATACAGAACACCTCATTATTAACCAACTACGGACATAATTTTATAAATATGTGCCTGCTCTCGCAGCAAACGCTCACCTCAATCACGCCTCACTCACACTGAGAAACGCTTCTGCAAGGGTGGGAGTGTTTCCTTGTACGTGGGGGCGTGTGCGATGCTAACACGTGTTTCCTTGTACGTGGGGGTGGGTGCGATGCTAACACGTGTTTCCCTGTACGTGGGGGTGTGTGCGATGCTAACACGTGTTTCCCTGTACATGGGGGTGTGTGCAATGCTAACACGTGTTTCCCTGTACGTGGAGGCTAGTGCGATGCTAACACGTGTTTCCCTGTACGTGGGGGCGGGTGCGATGCTAACACGTGTTTCCCTGTACGTGGGGGCGGGTGCGATGCTAACACGCCAACATTCTAATGTGCGACCATGAATATGCACAACTCATTAACAAAGCCACCGGTTACAGGGGCTTGGCTTCACAGAGCTATTAAATGGAGTAAAGCACTAAAAACACCATTCTCTCCCTCTCACCACCCATGGTTGTCCCCCTGTACTTTTCGTATGAGTATTATTTAGTGTTACTAGCATTCTTTAGTGTTAAAGAATGCTACTAAAGAATGCTGATACATGTATGAGCAAAAGCGTGTGCAAGTCACACGCTTTTGAAAACGTTTCATATAAACACAGGCAAAGTGGTCTTTAAAATATTTTTGAATGGCTATTGGTGTACATATTGTATTTTAAAGTCAGTGTTTATGGCATAAAGGACGTTGTAGCAAATTTTTTTCAGTATTTTTATGCTTTTAGGAGGGCTCTAACTTACAAAGATAGCACAGTGGACGAAGCACTGACTGACCCAGACCCTGACCTAACTTTATGATTTGTCAATGATTATTCTGCTGTGAACAACATGATTTTAGAATACTTGTGTTACCAATGTGGCAAATAATGTTGGATACAGGATTGATCAAATCAGCCGACATCACTTTAATAGAATAGCTGTTTTTATATGAATGTTGTTTTTACGCATTTTCAAAATAAATAATTATAAATTGTTGAACTGATTTATGCATGTAGTTTTATTGGCAGATGAACAAAAAACAGTATCTCCACACACTACACCTATTCTTATATTGCACTCCACATATGAACGACATTACGATCATTAAAGAACAATACAAGACATGGACAAAAATATGACACGAAATAGTATTTGAGTTATTTAATTATAAGTGAAATGGCTCACAAGTAGATGCTACATATAATTTAAATTAGCGTATACTGCACACAATATTTTTCAAGAAAAAATGAAGTTATAAATAACACATCGTGTTATCCATAGCACATGAAAATAAATAACTATATATTTACATAAATCCATCGGGCTATTAGTAACACAAATATGAGCGTCATTCATGTCATCATTTTCGGCATATGTCACTGCGTGTGTGATAAAGTAAGCTCGCAGCTGATGGCCGTGTTATAACAAAAATACATTTCTGCAGGAAAATGTGGTCACGAGTGTAATACATGGATTATTACAAAGGGTCCTCCCAGTCACGCGGTGGTTGACTGCTCTGTGGGGATCTTGAATGTCCCTGTCTATATCTGAACATACATCACCACGTTTTTCAATCTGCTGTGGTCAAGCCTCACAGCATCCGTGCAGTAGCAGCAGTTCAAAAGAAAATAGTGGCCATCCCAGACGTGCACATCTAAATGCATTCGGAGAAACTTTTCTGCTTACTATTGCGCCAGAATATATAAAATGTTTTTGCACAGCCTACAGTTTGTTGAAAACTTATGTGCATTTTTGACATGCCATAAAACATCCCAATAGGTCATCTGTGCATGCCTATATAAATGACATTGGCATGTGTTGTATCTTGTGTGCCTAGTTTAGTTACATATGTGTAGGAAAAGTTAGGCATGCAGTTTATCCAGCCATGAAAAGCTAAACTAAGGTTGATAAGATTATAATTGCAAGTTTGTATCAAAGCTATAATTGCAAACTATCATATACTGTGTTAGCTTTGCATGCACGCATACTGAAACCATGGTATTGCAGTAAAAAGAAAATAAACTGTCGGAAAGGACAATTGAAATAGTATATTTTATCAATGGAGTAAAATCATTGTAGTCAAGTAGATTTTTCACTACTGAGAACATTAATGCTTCTGAAAAATGCTAGAAAATGTGAATCTCCTCGCAATGTTATAATTCGAATACTGCCTAAACTGTGTTAAAGCTGACCAAAAATATTTTATCCAAACATAAATATGCTTAATGCATCTGTTGAGGCCTAACAGCACAGCAATGTTAGAAATGTTTAAAGCATGTAAAATGTGCAGCTATGTCAATTGGACAAAGGCTAAAATCTAATAAGTATACACACTGCAGCCAAATCGCATTACTGCGCATAAATGCTGGAGCATGAAAGTGGAAGAGGTCATTATCTTGGCTACATTAAGATGGTAATTGGACTCTATGCGGTTAATTAAACATTGTGCAATTAAGTGACCCAGTCTACCATTAAGTAATCTGGAATAAAATTGGACAAAATACTTAAAGTGATATTCTAGTCCTTGCAGAAAATGAATTCACATAATTTTTAAAATTGCTTATTTTAAAGACGTACATTGGAAAGCGTCAAGTAAAAAAAAAACCATTGTACAGTAGCTTAACTAAATGAACGTACTGAATAGTAATCTGAATTCACGGCTTACCAATAATGAGTCGGAGTGATTAAAAAATATAATGCAGGTAACTAGAGAAAGTAATTTACATTCACATTCCTTTAGTCAGTCCACTGTTGTAAGAAGGCCTTTCCATACTATGGATTGAGAGTTTTTCTTACATTACTGTGAAACTGATCCTTGCAGGTTGAAGGCAGGAAGCATAGATGTGAGATCATAGACGTACAATAAATATGTTTTGCTGCACTGCCCTTTGCTGTCTACAGTGTACTTTATAGTAGCCTATAGCGACCGTTCTATCTATGTATGCATTGTTATCCTCATACAAATAATATCCAGGTTCAACTGTTTCTAATTCTGGGATCTGATGAAATCTTGTGCATTTCAAGTAATTTGTTCATCGTCCATCCTTATAAAATATTTACAGTCTATGGATTATTTACTATTGTGGATTCGTTTATTTCATGTCATCTCTCTGAGTTTAGTAAAATGAGTATTATTTAGCGAAAGGCAATAATCATTGTCTCATGTAAAACATCGTCCACTACAATGAGATTATAGACTTTCCATCAGTACTCTAATGTTACTACCTGATTGCACCGTACATCAGGGAGACATTAATATATCCTTGTAGTGGTCAAAATATTCTTGCAAATGTTGCATTAAAATGTTCTCTGATATTCATAACATTATATATACTGCTACGCTCTTTTATACATACCTCGTTAGAGTACATTTAGAATTCGATTTGGCCTTTGAAACATGTTTAAAATTCCATTGTTATATAGTAGGTGACTGCACATGCCACGAAAAATTATTTACGGTTGAGCAGGCTCTACGTGTGATTGGTCATCGAGTAGGCATAACAAAAGTTTAAATATACACACGGTGATTTTTTAGACTTTCAAAATTCATCATGGCAAGGTTCGTTAATTCCAGGCAAATTATTTCGGTAAGTGTAAATTACCCATATGTACTATGAGTACTTTTGTCAGTATAACAATACTAATAATTGCACTTCTTGAGTGAATTTCACCCGAAGGTCACAAAGCGCTGCACAAAGCTGCGGAGAGAACGGTATGGCAGCAACAACGACAAGAGAGCAGCAAATCAGCATCAATAACTTTTTTTCGTTTTTTTAAATGCAAATCTGAATATCTTAATTTGTTGGCTAATGCTGATCATTATTGTGATCTCTATATTGGATGACACCGTGAATGAATTGATGCGTGAGCTGTGCTATATTCCTGTTACCTCTAACATTCAGAATGTAAATGTTTATATTCGGGTGGGATGACATTTAGATATCATAACTGTCCATATTTTTCCCACCGATACTCAATCACCCGCATCAAGTTTGTAACATTAATTTGGTTAGTGAGCACATGAGGCCTCCAACGAACCTGAATGTTAAGTCCGCATCGAAATATCCTTTTCACAGAAGTGCCATTTCCATTGCACTATTGTTATTGCATAGACGCTTGGTTAAACTACATTCAGTCCGGAAGTAATTTAAAATGCATGTATAAAGTAAGCAAATAAACAAATGACATTAATGAGCGCGGCTACAGTGAATGCATAAACGGCTTCACGCTTTATCATTTTCACAGTTTTCTTTTCCCGTAATGATAACCATACTTTGCTGAATTGTGACATTGGCCATTGCCATGTATAATTGTGTAAGCACTAAATGCCTTAAGCAAAATAGCATTTAATTTCTCACAAATAATGCTTACCTTGACGAGGGTTAATTTTCTCATCTCATCTCATTGTCTGAAACCGCTTAGTCCTATACAGGGTCACGGTGAAGCCGGAGCCTATCCCGGCAGACACAGGGCGCAAGGCAAGGATATACCGACGATGGGACGCCAGTCCATCGCCAAGGGTTAATTTTACAGACTGTTAATACCTTTGCCTTACGTGCCATATAGTGATGCTATTTAATTGGTGGTTGAGATAGTGCTCATTCACCAATAGATAATAATAATTGCACTTCCAGAGCGATTTTCACCCGAGGGTCACAAAGCGCTGCAGAGAGAACGGTATATCAGCAATAACAACGACATATGAATGGCAAATCATTAACAATAACTTTTTATCTATTTTTTTTTGTTACACATTTGAGCTGTGCAGAGAACGGCATGTCAAAAACAACAACATCAGAGCAGTTCTTTCGGGATAGCCGCTCAGTCCGCCGCTGGGAGTGCGGTGCCTGCGGCTGTGCCATTGTGGGCACTCCAGCGTGGTCTTGGTGGCCGCCTCCCCATGCTCGACGTCGGGTCGGTGCTGCCGCCTCCCATGTCTCGGCTGGTGGCCTAGCTAGACCCTCGGGGTTGGCCTGGTGAAATGGCCCTCGGTTGTGCGGTGCCTGCAGCTGTCTGCTGTGTGCGGGGCTTGCCTGCCAGCTACCGTCTGCCTTCGTCTGTGGACCCTGGCCGGATCGGCTCCAAACCAGTTCTTTGGGTCGCCGGGTGTGGTGCCTGCCTGGTGGGACGCCCGGGTGGTATAAGTTGCAGTCGGTGCCCAGCGCATGTCCGTGTGCCGTGCAGTGGTGTCAGCTGGGTTTCTCCTGGTGTGCATCGACTTCACTACTGTATTGCAGCGTGATCGGTGGCTCGGCGAGCATCCATGCTGCCAGCTTTGTTCGACTTCACAACTCTGACGCTGAGCGTTACAAGACCACTCCACCTGCGCGCGTCACATGCCACACCGCGTCTCTGCCAGCCTGCCACGTTATCCATCGCGTCGCGCCTCGGCCTGTTCGTTCCTTGGCGACGCCACGTCTCGCTCACCCTTCCTCACTGCGGTAAACGCGCAACGCACTCCGCATTACCGCACCAGTCCACACTCGCCTCAGTGTCTACAAATTCCCTCTGATTGGTATTCACGCCACTCCTGGCCCCCATAATACAAGATTTCCCATGCTTCATCTACGTAATCTCACACCGCGTTCACCTCTGACAGTCCCCCCAACTATCCGACAACTACTATTAATCATGGGTTTATTTAGCGGTGGTTGAAGACGCGGTTGCAGAGGATGATGGAGCCGTCGCTCTGCTTCCCCTGCCTCCTCTGCGGCCACACGACCGTGCCGAGATCCACTCCACTACCCAACTACAATACCTCAGAAGAAAACTACATCGCAATTGACATTCGGCCTCCTCAACGCACGCTCTGCAAGTGTAACCGGTGGCTATGGTAATGAGTTGTACATAGTCATGGTCGCACATTAGAATGCTGGCGTTAGCA
>JAZEWT010000001.1:24017816-24032065 GCA_036362905.1 Mordacia mordax
TGCCGGTGCATCCACTGCACTTAGTCTTGACCTTTCAGCTGCAGTTGAAACCATTAGCCATAACATACTCATCAAACGCTTGCAATCAGATTTCGGATTCACTGGTAAAGCTCTAGCACTTCTTACATCATATCTGTCCAATAGAGCAACGCTCATTAAAGTCGGTAACACTGTGGAGTTAGAGTTTTTCGAGACGGCCAGTACGAGCGGACAGTGCGATTGCGAGACCCGTGACTCATCTCAACCCCGGGTTGTTGACTTACGTAATCCCGTGTTGGCGAGCTCCTATTGCGTACCCATTGTCCCGTGGTATGTGCATGATGTCATCTGGGGGGGAGCGTGCGAGAGGCGGGGGNGCGGCGGTGATTGGTGCTGAGAGAGGCGACGAAAGGGGAGACGGGGAGGAACGGCGGTGATTGGTGGGGATTAAAAATATAGGGAGTCGATCAGGGAGCGAGAGATCAGTCGTCAGTCAGTCATCAGGGAGCCAGGATGTAGTCTGCAGCTCGCTGTTTCGTCACGCCCCGGGCCTGCGTCGCGCTGCTCAATAAAGCATCAAAAGTCAAGAAGTCTCTGCTCGCTGGCTGAACGAGAGCGGAGTAAATGCTGATCCTCGCCGTGCTGTTACCACCGAGCCATCACAAGTCCGCGGTCCAAGTCGTGGTACCACAACACCACCACTCCTATTGCACAGATCACCCCGGCGTCCCCCAGGGCTCTGTGCTCGCACCACTTCTTTTCTCTACATATACATCCCTACTTGGCCGACTAATCACTAACCACAACATTAACTTTAATTGCTACGCCGACGACATTCAGCTGTATACTACAATGACATCGCCTGACAATTCCGTCAATCTCCCTACTTGTACCACTGCACTTCAGGCATGGCTGTTCAACAATCACTTATTACTAAACCCTGAAAAATCTATCTTAAACTATCTTGGCACTTGCCAACACCTTTCCTCTACCACACTTCCAGCTAACCTAGATACTGCCAGCACCTCAGTCACTTCCTAGCTGCATTCAAACCGACTTGGCATCACCATCGACCCCAGCCTTTCTTTCGACAAGCACGTTAATAACATACTCAGGGTATGCAACTTTCACCTACATGCATTATAGCAGATAAATCCAATCCTAACCACCTCCACAACACACACCTTGGCATGCTGCGTCATTAACTCTCGACTTGACTATTGCAATGCCAAACTAAACGGACTGACTATACAACAAATTAACACACTTCTCTGCCTTCAACGTAACCTTGCCAGGGTAGTCCTTAATAGTCCTCGTGGTTACTCACTCAGTACTGACTCCTTGCGTACTCTACACTGGTTACCAATCCAATAAAGAATCACGTACAAGATAGTATTACTCTGTCACCACATTGTCAAACTACTCACTGAGACACGTTCGCGTACCCTCCATAGTTCCTCTCAACACTTGCTTAGCATCCCCCGCTCAAGGACAAAAAAACTCAGAACGGCGCTTCTCCATAGTCGCACCTAGAACGTGGAACAACCTACCCCTGGAACTTCGTCAGACCACCATAACCTCGACCTTCAAAAAAACCTCAAACAACACCTTTTTCTTCAGGCCTATTAACACTGAGCTTGGTTCCGCACCTGAGTATCTGTGTCTTGCTCTAGTTGAGTGGAGAATTTGTGCGCGTTATAAATTGTATTATTATTATTATTTATTGGCCTTCTGAGTAAATTACACCAGGGGAGGTGCCCCGTGATGTTGGCGTCGCATCCTGAGTGTGGCCCTTCCTTGCGCCCCTTGTCTCCAGAGTTGGGCTCTGCCCCCTGTTTGATATGATCACCTACACATGCGCGGCTCTAAAGAGCTTGATTCCTACATCAGTTCCTTGTAACCGCAACCTTCTGGCCATTTGCCGTGAGCTGATGATACTTCGACACACTCTTTACATCCATCAGGGCGCCAGTATCAAAAAGCCCATTAACCTGCCTACAATTGATTGCCCTATCCCATCACTGTTTTAGGAAACAACAAGTTAGACCGTTTGCAGTTTGATGTTGTTTGATAAAAAATACCACTGGCTGGTGCCCCCTCTTCCTGCGCGCATATTGTCTGCAACTGAAACTTACTTTGCCCTCCTCATTGTGAACTCTTTTTTCACCCAAAACCCCCCACTTATCGCTGAGTTGATCTCAGACAACAGTCTGGACCTACTCTGCCTAATAGAGACCTGGCATCATCAAGATGATTTTCTCATTGAATACTACGAGACTTTGCACTCCATCAGAAGGCTCGTTCACATGGCCATTGTGGCGGCCAAGCAGTTCTGCAATATGTTTTCGCTGACATCTGACTGATTCTGTCGCCGGGCCTTCCATTCATTCAAACATATGTCTCTGGATTGGAGGTCAGCTCAACCTGTGAAGTGGGTGCTGCTCTACTGCCCACCCTGCTTTTTAAGATGTGTTCCAGTTGTGAAAGGATCCTGATTCTTGGTGATTTCACATCCATTCATGACCACTCTGACCTCACTCGGCTTCACTCAACACGCGACATCTGCCACTCACAGATGCGGCCATAATCTCGATTTGGTTTGCTCATGGGGCATATCGGTAACCAACCTGTCCATCACTGATCCTGGTCTGTCTGATCATTTCGCGTGTGGTTTGATATTAAAGTACTACCTCCCATTTCCATCAACAAGCACAATATCCATTTTTGAAACCTTAGCACGGCTGCCACGACGCACTTGCCCTGGCACGGCGCGAGACTTGACACCACAAATCACATTATATCAAAACCTCGGGCTCAAGTGTGGGTATGTGTGTGTGTGTGATGAGTAAATACAGCAGATTTGCACGGATAATGAATGAATACAGTGTGTGTGAGGCTATATGACAGTGCATTCAGGTGTGTGGGGGAACGTGCACAGAACCTAGGATAGTGATGTTGCCAGGGCAGTGAGAGAGAGACTCCGGCCAACGGGAGGTGCATTAGAGACTGGTCATTTGGAGAACGGAGAATAGATAATGGAAGACGAAGCTGGATGACAGGCAGAGAAGGTGTGAAGGAGGAATGGTGTAAGAGTCAGTGCAGGAAAGGAGAGACGAATGGAAACAAATAATAACCATATTCAACCCACCAGAAGCATAGGGGTGAGGCTAGTGAAATAATCTCGCACGTAGGGAGCACAAAGAAAAAAAAACTCCTGGACTGGGAAGCACCGCTGACTCGACCTAGCATAGAGAGTGTGACCAACCCACGTGGCAATCACGCACCAGCAAGCGGGTGCCGGCTGATACAGCTCTCATGCAAACCACCTTGTCTTGGTGATCTGAGACTCAGCCTGGCATGCTTGGTCAGCTCGGTTGGCTCAACAATCACTCAGAGGATGAGCATAAAAGACCTATCTTATCACCTCGAGGCCAGCAAGGGCCGTCTCATCTGCTCGATAACAGCACGAGTGCCAACAGCTCGAGGCTGGTATGACATACCCTGCGGTGTGGCTTGGCCGAGTTGCGTCATTGTTACATCATTACCAAAAGCGACTCTGGTCTTTGCCATAATGTCATCGGGTGAGCATTGTTCGTCACATCATCAACAGTTTCTCTTCTATTCATCACATTGTTCCAGCACCAGCCAGCAACTGTGCCATTGGGGTTTTCTCAGCACCAGCTGGACTATTCGAGTATACGGATCCATATTCACTGGACTGATAAGTGTTATGTATAGTTGGCCACCTAGATAGATACTTAGCGTTTGCTGCATACACCTGACATAGGAGATACTGCGAGAGGATTTCAGAGCTATTGTGTGTGTCTAGGAGGAATGCTAACCGTTTGTGATTTATAGGGGCGCTAGGCTCCTGTACAGATGTTAATCAGTAAGTTGAATGTGCTGAAGAGTGTACCACCTGCTTGGGAACGGTAGGGGGAGTGTCTCATTATCTGAAACCGCTTAATCCTATATAGGGTCACGGTGAGCCGGAGCCTATCCCGGAAATACAGGGCGTAAGGCAGGAATACACCCGACGACGGGACGCCGGTCCATCGCCAGGCATTGCGGGACAATTTTAGTCTGCGAGCCAATCAACCTATCCAGGAGCATGCTTTTGGACTGTGGGAGGAAACCGGAGTACCCGGCGAAAACCCACGCGGACACGGGGAGAGCATGCAAACTCCACACAGAAAGGCACCGGGAGCCGAGAGACTCGAACCCGGGACCTTCTTGCTGTGAGGCGTCAGCGCTAACCACTGCGCCACCGCGCCGCCCTAGGGGGAGTGTAAAAAGTGTATTGTTGCTATACTGACCAGTTCCAACTTTGTTGTTATATACAGAGAGGGGGTGAAATTAGCAAATAAATACGGTTTCATTTATGACCCTGGTCTGCAGTTTGAGTTTTTGGTGGTCTGACTCTGTCCCCATCTCCCAGATGACACCAAGGCTCAGTTCCTCATTCTCCCATTGGGGAGTTTTCCGATTTGTGAGCTCCCACGTCACCATGGCCCACTCCAAGAGCGGGTTCGCCACCCGTTCGTAACATTTTGGGGCTCGTCGTCGAGAGATTTGGTAGCGACAATTTGGTAATTCGAATTCGGAATATTGTACTGAGGTTGGTGTGTGGGATATTGGAGCAAGTTAAGCCACCAGAAACTTAAGGGAAAAAATAGATGCAGAAATTATGGAAGTGGGATGACAATTAGGTTACAAAGGAGAGGTGTTGCAGACTTTTTTTAAGGATCAACGGCAAATACGGGTAGAGAGAGTGGAAAAGGCGAAAGAGAAAGAGGCAGAGAAAAGAGAGGGCGACGGAGAGAGAAATGGAAAATGTAAAGGAGATGGTCAGGAATGCAGAGAAGTATCTCACTGCACATGATTGGGCCTACTGCATTTGGTGCAAGGAGATCAGCGACAATGTGACACGGTGAAGATATACCCAGGAGCCGCCAAAACATGTGTCCTCAATACCACCTGACAGACAACCAGGGAGGATACAGCAGAGAAAGGATGCCAAATCTGTCAGAAAGGGGCACATCTTGTGCAGACGTGCTGGTACTAGTAAGTGTCAGCCCCAACAAAAGGGAGACGCTTTTGGAGAGAGCAGCACTAAACCCACAAAACTTCCTAGGCCTAATAGTGGGGCGTGTGGACCAGAGGTGCGACTAAAAATGAGTAGACCCCAAGAGGGCAAGGTAAGGCCAGTCGAAACACCTAAGCCACCGAACGAGAGATGTGAGTCAGGATGAGAAGGCTATATGGGAGTAACACAGTGGATCAATCTGAAAGGTGGGGGATTTGATCTGGTGTTGACAATGTGGGCAAATAGCTCTAGAACTTTAGTGGGACAAGGTATCATACACACATTGGAAGGCCATGGCCAGTCAGTGTGCTGGGATACAGGGTGCACGGGCATAGTGGTAAAGCGGAGCCTTATAGCAGACGCACCGCTTATGGGTGAGATATGCATGTGTGTGCTCACATATGGAACAGTGAGGAGATGCGCCACAGTTTATATCTACTGAGACACACTGTATTATCCGGGGGAAGTCCAAGCTACATGCATGGAGTGACCACTGTATGAGGTTGTAGCAGGGAACGTTCCGGGTACAGTGGAGTGGACATATTCCTATACACGTACAGTACATGACAGGAGGAAAAATATGAGAAGGAGGGGGTTTAGTTGGAACAGGCAGTGCAAAGCATAGTGGCAGTAGAAAAACAGGGGAGACCTCAAAGGCCGTTATGCCTAGGGATCGAACCCATCTAAGGAGTGACAGATACACTTAAGGAGACTCAGAAGGCAGACCCTACACTTACCAATGTATGGGATAAAAGCATAAGTGAGGTGGAGAAAGGGGATGAGAAAGGGCCTAGAATTGTCGTGAAAAAGGGAATTGTATACAGGGAGTTTGGCTCCCTACACATTGTTCAGGGGCAACAGTTTCGTGAATTGGTCATTCCTTAACCACTAAGAGAGCAGGTGATGGATTTGGGACATAACTCACTACTAGGGGGGATATCTAAGTTCTAGGAGCATGGAAAACCCTAGACAGGATTACCTCACAGCTTTGGTGGCCGCGGGTTAACAGAGCGGTCCATAGATTCTGCCAGCACATATAATAATAAATAATAATACATTGCACTTCTTGAGAGCTTTTCACCCGAAGGTCACAAAGCGCTGCACAGAGCTGCGGAGAGAACGGCAAGACAACAAGAACGATAGGAGAGTGATAGTTCAACTAAAAGTCAAATAATGGCTGTAATTTATAGAAGGACATAAAATATATGATAAAAAAATAATTGTACATGACAGGTGCCAGCGGACGTGTGCTTTGGGGAAGGTATCGAAGGTGTCGTTGGGTAGCATGAATGTTGAGTTAAGTTTGTGTAACCACAGATTGTTGTGTTAAAAAATCCAAACAAATATACTTTGGTAATGTATGCATTCATTATTAATACCCGCATAATCCTGT
Organism: Mordacia mordax; assembly: GCA_036362905.1. Classification (NCBI taxonomy): domain Eukaryota; kingdom Metazoa; phylum Chordata; class Hyperoartia; order Petromyzontiformes; family Petromyzontidae; genus Mordacia; species Mordacia mordax. Next base: position 24,024,275 of record JAZEWT010000001.1, read on the forward strand.
ACAGGGTCGCCGGGGGCTGGAACCTATCTCGACTGATAGCAGGCACAAGGCGGGGGAATGCCTAGTACCTGAGCCCGCATGGGCAAAAACCCATGCGGGCGTGGCGAGAACACGCACTTTGAAACTGATTGGCCTACAGATATTATCTCAGTAGGGCTAGGCCAAAGGCTCACGTGTCGTCTAGCAATATCAGAGCATATAGATGCATTTTTTTACCACAAGTATGTGTGGTTGCACAGAAATAGTACCTTTTAGTTGGTGTCTATTTGGTATTTGAACATATTAACACTTCCATTTGTGCCAGAACGGGTCAAGTTTTAAAAATCTTTTTATAATTCCACAATAAAATGTTTTTTATTGCACAAACTAACTGTCCTCATATAGGCTACTAGGCAGTTAATGATTTTAGATTTTCTTGGGCTTGCATAGTCTTAAAATGCAAATATATTTTACTGTAGATCCGTATGGCATTTGGGTTTTGGGAAAAATGGCAAAACGTTTATAATCTGCTATTTTTTCACAGATTAAGAGAGTTAGATGTCACAAAAACTCCTGACATCCACAAAATACCATAATTTCTCATTGCAGATTTTGCAGCATTGTCATGGTGTAATTACAGGATACTTAGAGAGGTCCCCCTATATCACTGCAATGTTTACGTTTACTTTACGCCATGACATATTGTGATAGTGAAATGGGATAGTTTTATAATATTTGGGTGATTTTAAGAAGACATATTGGCAGTAGTCATGTTCTTTATAATATATAGAAAGGAAAAGGAGTTTAACAGAGCTCAAAGTAGGTCAAGGGAACTTTGTAGTCTCCACAGACTGTCCTTTTCACCTCAAGCAGAGTGGAATTTTACAAAGTCTCACATATATGTAGCTTATCACTGGATGCAGCACTGGGATTTGGAGTTGAAGCAGTGCACAAATAAACATTTGCACAGATATTTCAGAATGAAAAAATCGTAGGCATTTGTATGGCGCTGTTGGATAAATCATCGTGCATAGCTTCAAGTTCCCGTATGCTCCGTTGGGTTAATTACTCATCTCAGCAACAATAATTATTATTTTATTCAGCTGTTTTTTTTCCCCAAGTATTATCTACTTTATGGCTATAAAGGCGTTTTTTGGCTGTAATTTCATGTAAAAATATCTTTCTATGATGGAATTAATAAGCGTCCATCCACAATTTTCAGCTAGTCAACATTATGTTAATACAGGGATAGGCTAATAAAATATATTCACAAGGATCTAGATGAGGAAACAGTCGAAAACACTGTAAATATGACTAAGCGCATTGCACAGACTGCATAACGTCCTGTCTGTCAACTGTCAACTTTAATATGTATAAATTCTGCCAGTCATTGCCTTTATTGGACACAATTACCCTAACCTTCATGCATGCCAACCTTCCTAAAACATTCTAAAGTGTGTACCTGTTAATGATTGTAACGTCATGATATATTTTGGTGATGATTTTTTTTTTTCCTAGGCTGGGCTTCTTTGTCAAAACGTTGCTATGGGAATTTGGTTTCTCCAAACAGATTACATGGGCTGCTTAATAGGACAGCGTGCTGGATGATTATTCATGCTGCAAGCTGCATTGGCTATAAATCGAATGGATGGACAGGACCTGCCTGTGGATGATGTTAAATTCTACAAGCATAACAAACTGGCTCGTTTCCACAGTTTTTAGAAAATGTGCTTTCTCTGTGCAGTTTCAAGAAAGCGGTTATGGTAACAAAAGCGATTTGTTCAAATGAATAGATATACACCAATACGATCTGTTATAGATTGCCATTCCTCTCAATGGTTATTCCCCGTATCTCTGAAATGGGTTTCTCTCCGATTGTATGCCTTATAACTTCAAATATAATTGCATACCATTCATACTTATTGAAGCAATGTTTTATTTTGATCAGTTTCAAATTAAATATGTACGTGATATGAGTAACTTGTAGAGCGTTATAGTACACGTCATAATTTACATTTCAAATAGCTCGCATTATTTCATTCATTTTATTCTTCTAAAATAACATGTATGGCAGGTGACCTTCTTGTGGTCTCAGTTTAATCAGCAAATATGCCAAAGAAACTGCGACCTTGTGCCTCCACGTGAGAAACAGCTTGCCAGCCTTGACATGCAGCTAAAATGGCATCACAGAATATACTTAACATTAAATGCTGCCTCTGCATCTAAAGGGCATGGAAGGCATACTTTCACAACTACATGCCTGCAATCGTATAACATAAATGGAAAATACTTTCTTATATGTTTCATTTTGCAAGGGCAAAGGTTTGAAATGCATGGCTACAGGTATATGGAGTCATTGGCTGCACTATCACAGTAATGACAGCATTTTCCCCTGAACTGTGACCACCTTCTGGCTTAGCATGTGTGGTTTATTTGTGCTGAAAAATATATATAAATTGTCATCTCACATTAGTTTTGAGTTTGCATTATTTGTCTAAGTAGAATTTGCATGCGTACGAAATGTTAGCAGTGAAAGTTAAATTAATTTTGCTGACCACTGGTGGTAATATATTCCAAGTAGGAAAAAGAGTATTACAAAAAATATCGTGTCAAGAGGCTTTTGAAATTGCCTCTGTAATATGCTGGGAGCACACAACAATTCTATTAATATTTTGTGAGGATAGAAATTTGTGTTTACAAAACCTGCCATAATTGTTATTTTTGTCAGCATTTTCTAGCCAACCAAGGAAACGGTCTTATTTAAAGTCACGTATTAACCTTAGTGAAATTCTTTTTGGTAGCACCACCAGAATCTAGAGTTGGCCTGGTGCATAAATCTGTTAGGAAGTTTGCACATGTCACATACCAGGTGAAATTATTATCGTTAGCACTTGCCTGAATGCATACTACACTTTGCAGTAAAATACAATTTGGATTTATGCAACATCTGTTCTAATATTAGATCCAAAAAGCAACACAATTAGGATAGGGAGAATTTCTTTAAAGTTAGTTAAGATGGCAGTTTAAAGGATTAAATTGCAGATAGGAAATGTGATAAAGAAATACTTTCCCAGCTACTGCGTCAGAAGCATATTAATGATAAACTGATAAAATGTAGTGCAGTTTTCAATAAACTATGGTGATGTGGGTATGCGGGTGGGATTTAAAAAGCACTTAATCTATGAAACACCCAAATCTTGTTCTAAAAATTAAAGGGCAGAATTGCAGCTTTAATTTTTTTAAATCTACTTGACTGTGATCCATTTAAAAAAGAAATTACATTTAAAAACGTATTACCAGATGTATAGGATATATCAGCTTTATAGGAGTTTTGCCATTGAAAAAAAACAATAATGAGCAAATCAATACTGAGGGATTATTTTATATTATTTTTAAGCTTGAATTCCACAGCGAATTAAGGTTTCTGGTGAGCAGATCACGTCAGCAAAGTTAGTCTGTGCAATGTAAATCGATTATTTTTGACGATTGCTTCGAAAAGATGCTCTCTCGGGACAGCCGCGTCGAATGCTCCCTCTTCTCTCCTCGCGACGTTTCGCCTCACACGTTGGAGGCATCTTCAGGCGCAGAATGTGTGTGTAGTGCCTGTTGCTCCTTTATATATGTGGGTCCTGTGCATGTGTCGAGTCATCTTTTGGTATGAGGTCTACATCTGAATCACATTAACATTCATTTCCTTATCTTATTCCCACCCCGGAACTGCGATAACCCCCTCCCTGCTTTGTCTGTGGCTAGTCCCCTAATTTGCATCTCATGAAAGAAACCTCTCACATACCTAGGCGATCCCCTTCTGATGTCCACACCCAATAGTTCTATATCTGTGCATTCCTGACTTCAATAACTGGCTTCCAGGATTGGATAAGCTTGATATTCATTTCTTGTTTTCAGTTCATGATTCTTTTAGTCTTATGAATTTCAATTGCTTCAATAAATCTTGGACCTTTATGGCGGATGGCTGCCAGTATTCGTATTTATCAAAATCGATTCTATGTTGTTTATCTACACTATGTGTTGTTGTTGCTGATTTATCCGTGTGCCACAAACGTACTGCTGCCTCGTGTTCTATTTTTCTTGTGGCTATTGTTCTTCCTTTTTGTCCGATGTATACTTCTTCACAGTTGCTACAAGGGATGCGATATACGCCTTCTGTCTGTAGCGGTAGTCGGTCTTTAGGTGATTTGAGTACGTCTTGTATCTTCTGGTGGGTTGTGAAGACTGTTTTTATTTTATATTTTTCTAGGCATTTGCTAATTTTGTCTGGTGCCTTTCACATATGGCAGGAAAGTGCGGGTTTTGATATCTTCCTCCTCATTTTCTTGCTGTTTCTGTCTGCGTTCTCTTGTTATGGCACGTTAGCTTTCTGTTTTTGTTTATCCATTGCTCGCTAGTGCTTGTTGTAGCTCATCTCTTAGATGTTGTTTGAAACTGTTTTTGACCGATGGGCTAAGGTGTGCGGTATCCCCCGTTTCTGTTTCGGGTGATGGTGAGACTCTGCGTGTAAATACCTGTCCGTATGTGTTGTCTTCCTGTATACAGTGTGGCTGAGCGTCCCCTCTGCGTTTCTCTTCAGCAGTACGTCCAGGAACAGAATTTGGCCGTTTTCTTCTATGTCCATGGTGAACTTGATGTTCGGGTGTATGGAGTTTAAGTGACCAAGGAATTCCTCCAGCTTCTGTCTTCCGTGTGGCCATATGACGAATGTGTCATCAATATATCGATACCAGTGGGTAGGTTTTAGTGTATATCAGTTTATGGCTTCTTCCTCAAGCTTTTTGAAGCAATCATCATGCATCGAGCCGTGAAAAGCGACAGCATTACAAAACTAAACTTGTCAATGTTATGTAATATTGCCCTTTAGCTGGTGTGTTGACTAAAATCTTGCTTGTGCTTTTATTTGCATATACAGTATATTTATTTTATTTAGTCGTAATGCATGCAGTCAGTAACTGGTTGAAAACTATTTTTATTCATAGAGATTGTGCATACATTTTTAATGACTAATCTATAATCGATTAAAGCAGTAGCTCAAGGTGAGTTTAGGCTTTGTATTTCACGCAGTTGGGCCCTTCAATTACTCACCTGCCTGCAGGGCCACAGGTGCTGTCACAAGGCGTTTCTGACTTCACTGTAGGGTGCTCGCAAATAATAAATGTTTTCAACAGATCTATACAGAACTTATGTTAAAATCTCAGAGACCATTTTCAAACGTGTATAGAAAAAAAAACTCGATTGAGTTCAAATTAAAAAATTAAGGTTTCATAATAATGCAACTGCCTGCTTGCTATTAGAACACAGAACGCCCTTGCACCTCACCTCAAGCGGTATTGAGAGTTAATTTGCTGGAATTTCATTTCTAAATTTGGTTGATTTTACGTGCAAATATTCAACCTAGGTTTTTACCATGAGCATAATAAATAAAGAGATGTAAGCTACAAATAATTTATGATGTTTTGCACTTCCAGCATAGTCATCAGCGTGCAAACGTTTGCCGTTGGTATTTTTGAGGGCAAATTAAAGTGGAGACCAAAAGTAGGTCATGGATTCTGTGGGTTAGGAGTGGAGGCTTCTCATTGGGTTTTAAGTTCAAAAGAGAAATGTGTATTCCCGTGAACGCATCGAGCAACAACAACATTGTAAAATCAAAGTATGACGTTACTTTCAAGAACATGTTTATTAAGTGCAATCTCTGGAGAGACAAAACTCTCCAATGGCAATAACATTCTATTGCATCAAAGGGCACTTGGTGTGAGTGTGGATTCAACTCAAGATCATAGTCTTTTGTTAAAACTCATGACAATGAATCCTCTAGCACTCATAGGGTTTAAATTTTACTTAGCTATATGTAAAGCGTAAGCCTAACTCAAAGCTTTCAGAAAAAATATATAGATGATGTAAATTAGAAAATGTTCTAACCTATTTGGTAATAATGCAAGTTTTAAGGTCTTATAACACCAACTATACACTTTTCACCATGTGTCAAGTAAAATAAAATCACATACTTATGGCAAAACATGCAAACTTGCATTATTAACAGAAAGGGTAAAAACTTTTCTCTGTTTGCATAATGTGTACTGGCAAAATGATACCCATGGAGAGAACTATGTACTTTATAAATAATGATGTACCAATAATATACAGATAAGTCAAGTGGAATTTTCAAATCTGGCTTTGAAATTGTGTTAATTAATAAGAGGCAGTAACGCACACAAATTAAATCACTTTTCGTGATGTTTTTTGAAAGTGTGCAAATCTTTCAAAATGGTGGATGGACACCTATATGACATACTGCAGCACGTTAAGGTAAAACGACCATCCTTGAACTTGACAAATGATCCAATCTTCCAGTTGTTGCTCACCTAGGGAACGCATTAACTTGGCACCAACTGTCCTCAATCTGCTTGCATGCAGGAGTGCTGGATGTTAGATTAGTACTAAGGAAGAAAATATATTCTGGTGGGCAGATGTACGTGATGGTGTCACGATCTATGTCAAATTATAAATTCTGCTCATGAATGTGATTTCGGAAGCTTGGTGATGAATTTGCTCGGTGTAACTTGTTAAGCTCTTTGTTTTAGCACTGTGGAAAAACCTTGCATAGACTTTGATTAGAGTAGCTTTAAGTTATTTTTAAAATCTATTTTACATCACATCCTCATGAGCTATGATGACGATGGATGAAGGCTTCTCCATGTCGTTGCCATGTCACAAAGTGCTGTTGATACCACAATTTATCTTACTCCAGCACATAGGGTGACGTCATTTCTCCTAATCCAGTGTGGTTGTCCTCTCGGGTGTTTTCTTTATTGGCTATCATCTTATCACCAGTCATATATTTACCACCATCCTTTCTAACGATATGTCCTGCTAAAACTAAGGGTCAATATATTTCCAATTCGATTTGTTCTCAGAGCCATGTGTTCCACTTTCTGTTTCTCAGTGCCACTTCATCATGCGGCTATCCGTTCTTTATGAAATACGTTTACACTCTTTTAACTCCCCTTATCAGTGTTACATGTTTATTGTATATGCTATCCACAATCACATATCCCCAGTGTTGGCGTTTTTCCACTGGCTACTTGTTAAATACAGGATTGAATTGAGGATCCTCCTTCTTGCCTACAAGCCTCACTGGCGCTGCTCTAACATACATCCGAGACCTACTTCAGGCACCCTCCTCAACACAACTTTGATTTTCCAATACGGCCTTGCTGCATGTGCCCAGATCGCACTCCTGTTCAGTTGGTCACAGAGCCTTCTCGCACTCTGCTCCCAGACTCTGGAATGCGCATCCACCCTCTAGTTTATTTTGCTCTTAGATTTGCTTTGGATGCCCCGTATAAAACCCACCATTGTTAATTGTATATTGGTTCTAAATGATCTTCCCTAAATAATCGTAGAAGAAATATTACCTTGAGCTTGAAGCTAGTCACTACCTTCGATAAGCAACCTTAGATCCCAATTATAATTTGAATATCTGCCAAGCTGTGATTGCAAATCGTTATTCATTTTTGAAATGCTGCTAATGTGGCATTTGTTCTCTCAATGTGCAATATGCTACCGATATCCAACTGCCATTGCAACGTTTAACTGTGTTTTTGTTTATTTGGTTAATTATGTGCAATGCTGTGTGTAAATGTTTTTGTTTTATTTTATTTGGGCAATTTGTTATTTTTATTTATTTATTGCAACTTATGTGTTTGATGATTGCTTCGAAAAGCTGCTCTCTCGGGACAGCCGCGTCGATGGCTCTCTCTCCTCTCCTCGCGACGTTTCGCCTCACACGTTGGAGGCATC
>JAZEWT010000001.1:24035151-24050842 GCA_036362905.1 Mordacia mordax
GAGGAGAGGAGAGAGAGCCATCGACGCGGCTGTCCCGAGAGAGCAGCTTTTCGAAGCAATCATCATGCATCGAGCCGTGAAAACCTACATCATTACACTTATGTGTTTGTTGTATCACAGGAATTCCGTAAAGAGCTTGCAAGCTCACTGGGTATTTTCTGCTGTAATAATAAAAAAAAAACATCTGTCTATCTATCATTGGAAATTGGGTCAGCTGAATCCCTGAGCATCTTCAATCCAGTCTGAAGACTCACTTGTTCTGTAAGGCCTTGAGGTCCTCTGGCTAGTACTGTTGATGTTGCTCACTGCTGTGAGCTTGAATGATGTACTGTTGACCTGCACCTGTTCAGGAACACTTCTTCCTTCCTTTGCTTGTTCAACAAAATATGTATTTGTTATTTTGTCCTTCATTGATTTAGAGTTATTATTTTACTTAATTCATCTATTCTGATGTTGTTTACGCAGCCGTTCTCTGCACATCTCAGTTCAGCGCTTTGTGACCCTCGGGTGAAAAGCGCTCTAGATATGCAAATGTTATTATTAATGCACGTCCCAGCGGGAGCAAAGGTTCTGGATTCTGTGTATGCATCTGTCTTTGTCCGTTTAGGGCTATATTGGGAATCTTTGGCTTTTTGTTTGTATGAAGAGAGGGAAGAAGAAGAGAGGAAAGGGAGACGAGGAGGTCAGTGGGTGGATGAGTTTTTTTTGTTGGGGGGGGGGAGATCATTCTGCTGTAATGTCCTGAGGGTAAAAAATAAATCTTGCCCTGACCATAGATATGAATATTTTTTGGCATTTTATAATTGTGTTCCTCCAACAATTATTGTGAATTGCTCTGTACACTTGTTGTGCATGACTATTGTTCCTCAAATCAATTTAAGCCGAATGCCAGCCCTTTGATAAGGTCTTCAATAATGCCCTATGGTTAATTTAATCAGCAGTAGATTGATCGTGGCTGTTGCTGATTATATAGTAATGAGCTTAAGTGATGTGTGGCAGTGATTGGTGGTTCCACACCTGTTTTGACTTGACAGTGGGCAATGAAGCAGCAGTAATATATTAAAGTAGCACTAAGCATGAAATGTTACATTCTTACTGGCATGGGCAACAGTTTATTTTATGGAAACATTACATATGGAATATTTCGACATAAATAAACAGTACTTGTGCCTGCGTGCGGGTTCTTTTTGTGAAGACGTCGTTCGAGAAAAATACAATATCCCTCTATATTCTTATATAATTTACCTTCATTTTGCATTACATAGTGGGAGCAGGAATGGGCTCAGTGGCAACAAGACCGGTATCATGCTAACACTCAACTGTTGCATCGCACATGGGTCAGGCATGCGTTACTTCACCTATAAATTGTAGTTTCCTCCAAATGTATTATTCTGGTTTCACACAATACATTTCTCAAGAAAAACATTTCCCAACAAATGTTTAAATAAATAATAATTAGCAGCAGATGGCACTCGTGATACCTTGCTGATGTTTGGAAAGCAACGTTTCTACAACACCAGCTAAATATTGTTTTCACATGAACAACGTTTGAAATGAATGACTTATTAAATTGCTTAACAAAACACACATACTAGCGCACGATCCCAATTAAAAATTAGTTGGACTATCCGATGTTTTAAAATGCCAAGAAAACCCTAAAAAAATGCTCAAAACAATGAAATATAACACATTCATATTAGGGCGGTGCGGTGGCCCAATGGTTAGCGCTGTCGCCTCACAGCAAGAAGGTCCCGGGTTCGAATCTCTCGGCTCGGGTGCCTTTCTGTGTGGAGTTTGCATGCTCTCCCCGTGTCCGCGTGGGTTTTCGCAGGGCACTCCGGTTTCCTCCCAGTCCAAAAAGCATGCTGCTACGTAGGTTAATTGGCTCGCAGGCTAAATTGCCCCGCAGTGCCCGGCGATGGACTGCGTCCCATCGTGGGTGTATCCCTGCCTTGCGCCCTGTGTCTGCCGGGATAGGCTCCGGCTTCACCGTGACCCTGTAAAGGACTAAGCGGTTTCAGACAATGAGATGAGATGAGACATTATAACATTTTTTTCATTAATGTCAATGGTTTCATTTTCATCAAATGTCTTCCTCTGGTTTATTGGTCGCACATATTTGTTGCACATTATCACAAGTGATATATTTAAATGCATCTAATTTTTTACTTGCAGGTCAGTCTGGGGGTTGATAAAGATGAATCACCTGCAGTGTATGGCATTTTACAAACACCCTACTGTGTTGGTATAGGTAATTAACCAAAACGGTGTGCCAGAAGAATAGTTAAAGGTCATAATTGTGGGAGGTGGCACAGTGGGGAAAAATAACCTCATGCCCACACAACATGTTGACTGAAAATAATCGCATTTAATCAAATGCTCCAAAAAGGCTCAGCAAAAGCCACAATAGTGCCCCCTGGGTCGTGCTCTGTGCGATCTGCCGCTAAGAGTGTTGTGATGGTGGCATAAACACAGAGGCGCTGTGTGGGCTGGGCGCAGAATGTCTCTCTGCAGGGACGTGTAATTAATGGATGTGGATCACAGGGTGTTATTCCCTCGATGCAGCAGATTGATGACACTGTCATGCAACCCGTATGGCAAAATGAACATGCGTATCCATCATTTTTGTAAAATGTTATAATAAAATAATTAAATCGATCTGTTGAAAAGTGCCAATTTAACCAATTTTTAAGCTGTATTTTTGTGTTCGACAAAGATAATCCTGTTTACAAATTTAAATTTAACAGTTGTGATTATGCACGCTTCATGATGCATGTATGTGTGTGTGGATATGCACATCAAATTGGGTATTGGAGAAATAGACGTAAATATATATGAAGAAAATATTAACTATCTCATATTTGCTGACAACATAGTCTGTATGATGTCCAATGGGAATGAACTGAAGGAAATAATATGAAAGCTTAAAAAAATAAATGCCTTCAAAGATGAGCTCACGATAAAAATGAACAAAAGATATATACAAAACTTTAAAACAAAAACTTTCGTGACCAATGTTATCCATAAAATATTTTTTTTGGTTAGTCACATTAAAAATGTGTCGTGAACCTTCCTCTACCCGACACAGTTGGGTGGAGGAGGGTCCCAAATTGGTGCGAGTATCTGATGCCTCTGATTGCAATTATCAGCAAAAGGTAGTATTTCATTGCAAATGTCGTGGGTTTGCTCTCTAACACACCGGTGTGCTGAGATAGTAAATAGTTTGCACGTTCTGTTCACGTGATAAAACCTTAACGATTGTGTCGCCTGAAGGAGGGTTTGCGCCAGGTATTTTTTTTACCTAACCTAACCCGAAACATTGATTTTTTTGGATACATACAAGCTTTCCTTACAACCAGAAATATATCACAACTGGAAATCGCAACCCTGATTAGGAAAGGACAATGACATTTAAAAAAGAACAAAGGTTAAAAAGTTTGTAAATTATCTGAAAGAGGTGCTGTATAGAGAGACAGGTAAAATAACAAGGATAAGAGGATATACACAAATTATAGACATTTTAAAAATGTTAACACAAGTAACCTTGGGCTGAAAAAGAAACTAGAAGGGGTAATAGCCAGTTGTCAAAACTAATTATGGAGTGGCAATCAAAGCAAAGAACATGTCCCGAGAATACACCCACTGTGGAAGCGGGGCACTGAAAATCGCAGAGATTTATTGTTATATGGAAGGACCATGAGAGATTGTAACAGCTTTGGGAGGCTATTATTCAGCAGTAGATTGATCTTGGTTGATCACGATAATGATGAGAATGTTACGAGTGCATATATGCAACTCATAATGAGAGTTGTGCCGGCTGTCCCCGGGGGAGGGGGGGAAGGGGTTGGTTTTGGGGGTGACTGAGGGCCGGTGCAAAGCGCGTTTACATTTGTGTGCGTACGACCCTCTCGGTATTCGATTTGCAGGTTGTACTCCTGCAGTTGTAGTCCACACCATATGGCCCCGAGCCGAAGTTCCTTAAAGCTCACCACTTCGGATCCATTACAAATGGTGCAAAATGTTTGAAATGTTTTACATTTTGGCTTAAATGTTGTTTTTCGTCTACTTTTTGTGCCAGACCCTGCTCGAGATCAGGAAATAATCTCCAATTGACTGCGTCGGGTGAGGGAGGGTTTACGACACAATTTTTCGTGATCTAACCCAAAAAAATTTGTAATGGAAAACAATGGTCACGAAAGTCTTCAAATTAAAGAAAATTGGCACTCATCCAACCTAAAAACCACACTGACGGAGGTGCTACATGGCGGAAGCCTGATACAAGGATCAAGCTCGCGTGGCCTAAGCCTGTTATGAAGATCATGAAGATCATGAAGCCGCGGTGCTGCCTCCCATGGCTTCCCGAATGAGTTGGAGACGACATTGAATTCTGGGGACGTCATCAGCGGGGACCCAAGGCTTAATTGCCGCTCTGCAATGCACCAGTTTTAGGAATACTTTTTAAGTGCTTTGCAGAAATCTTAATCATTCAATTATTATTACCTGGGTTTAATTTTTATTACGTCTACTTCTTAGAATTCTTAATTGGTCATTAATCATTATATGGGGTTTTCTCTACTGTACACAAGTGACGCCTGCCTCGTGTTTCAACTTTCTCCCAAGCGCCTCCAGGAATAACTTCATCATCATTATGAGTATTCGCACTGCACTGCGCAAACACTAACCTCACACCACAATTAAATGCTCACACTCACATTTTCTTTCTCATTTCCACGCAGGCAGGTGGAGAGAGAGAGAGGTGCGGCCGCGATTGTTTGCAGCGAGTGAGAGAGGAGAGACACGGCCGAGAGGGGCGAGCAGGACGACACAGACACATACATGTGTGTGTGTAGGGAGACAGAGACACGTACATGTGTGTGTAGGGAGACAGACGTACGCGTGTGTGTAGGGAGACAGACACGTACCTTGGGGTGAAAAGCACTTTTGAAGTACAAATGTATTATTATTACACGTGTGTAGGTAGACACAAAGAGACGTACGTGCGTAAGGAGACAGAGACATACAGGTGTGTGTAGGGAGACACAAAGAGACGTCCTGATGTTGTTGACATTCCGTTTTCTCCACAGCTCGGATTTGTAAAAAAAAACCCAAAAAATGTTATTACTGCTGATTTTCAGTTCTTATGTCGTTGTTGTTGACATGCCATTCTCTCCACAGCTCTGCGCAGCGCTTTGTGGTGTAAACACCAGACAGAAGGCTAACCCCACCACACCGGCTCTTCCTTCCATCTCGCTCTCCAATGTCCGTTCCCTGGACAGCAAACTGGATTACCTAAGACTAGAACTGTCCACCCAGCGTGAGATGAGGTACTGCTGCGTTTTTATTTTCACGGAAACATGGCTTCATAACAACATCCCGACACTGCCATTTTGCTGAATGGACTAAGCTCCATCCGTGTGGATAGGGAAGCCTCGTCCTCTGGTAAGACCCGTGGTGGGGGGAGTTTCGTGTTTATATCAAAAACACCGCCTGGGGATGCCTCTAACATGCGAGTCGAAACATCGCGATGGAGGGAGAGGGAGCGATCGACGTTGCTGTCCGAGAGAGCAGTTTTTCGAAGCAATCATCAATGAATGGTGCGCAAACGTTACAGTAGTCTCAAGTCACTGCTCTCTGCTGGTGAAATACCTGACTGTTAAGTGTCGTCCCCACTATCTACCGAGGGAATTTCCCACAATTATTGTCGTGGCTGTGTACATCCCTCCCAGCTCTAACACTAAAGACGCACGATGCATCTTTTACTGGGCCATCAGCGGACTGTAAACTTTATCCCAATAGCTCATTCATTGTGGCTGGAGACTTCAAGCATGCAAATCTCAAATCAGTTCTTTGTAAATTCTACAAATATGTTACCATCGTAACCAGAGGGGTAAACACGTTGGATCAGCTTAACAAAAACATCCGCGATGCATATAAGGCTGCCCCCCCCCGCCACTGTGGCTATTCAGACCATCTCTCTTATGCTAATTCCATCTTCCAGATATTTGCTCACATGTGCCAGACCGAGTGTAAAATAGATCAATGTGGCCAGTTCGAGCAACCACAGCATTACAGGACTATTTGGATTACACAGACTGGAATGCGTTCAAGAAAGCTGCCACCTATGGCCACAACCAATCTGGACGAGTACGTAGCATCAGTGATTGGTTACATTAGTAAGTGCACAGATGATGTCACTGTCTCGAAGACAATCACCACACGTACCAACCAGAAGCCATGGATAACCACGGAGGTGTGCGCGCGCTGCTGAAAACCCACGACGCTGCCTTCAAATCGGGGGACAAGGCAACCCTCGGAAGAACTAGAGCTGAGCTGTCCCACGCTATCAGGTAGCAAAGCGCATCTATGCGCTGAAAAAAATTGGGATACATTTTTCTCGATCGTTATCTCATTATGCCCTCGCCTCCCAAAGTACCAACAGAATCCTGTTGATCAACGCACTCCACTCGTTTCTCACACATACACACACTCACTTACCTCACCTATCGGCAGATGCCGCGCTCCTTGCACACGCATGCGCAAATCATAGACACCACTCCGCCTTCTCAGGACTCGATATACTTCAATAGCTTACTGTCCCGGGACTGAACCTCAATCACGAGTGCATGCATCATTGTCAGTACCACCTTATACCTATACAGGGTCGCGGGGGCCGGAGCCTATCCTGGCACAAAGAGGGCGCAAGGCAGGGCTATTCCCAGCATATGATGCAAGTACATCGTAGGGCACTTGGGGAAATGTGCTCAGCAGGCCTTTAACATAGGCAAATGTATGTCTTTGGACGGTGGGAGGAAACCGGAGTACCAAGGGAAAACCCACGCTGGCATGGGGAGAACATGCAAACACCACACAGAAAGGCACCCGAGCAAGGAACCGAACATAGGACCTTCTTGCTGTGAGGTAGCAATGCTACTCAGTGCCACCGCACCACTCTATGGACAATTCCAATCACACTATATTGTTTCATTAAAAAAAAAATTCTATTAATTATTGCTGCGTCAGCTCGGTCTGACATACTATATATACCCACAACGTCATGTAAACATAATGTGTATATTGTATGTTCAGTCGAGGACATACATATTCACGATATAAAAGCATTGTGTAGGTTGGGAAGTTTAAAAAAGATTCGCTTACGTGTCATGACGTGGTTACTATGTCTAAGGGTCGGCAGCGCGACAAATAAGTGGATCCTGTTGTGCGGTGACGACAGCAGGAGGCGAGCAGCAACTATGGTACAAACAGCTCTCTTTATTAAGAGTGCGGAGATACAGCCGACTGGAGCAGTACACGGGCGTGCGATAGCGCAGAGTGAAGGGAAGTTCCGGCCCCGCTCCTATGGCGTAGTCCGGTTTATATAGGACTCGTAATTGCCCTGATTGGGTGCCTGTGCACAGGTAAGTGGATTATTATGCACCTGTGCACGGGTAAGTGAATTATTAGGCAGGTGTCCCAATCAGGGCGGAAAGGACCGCCATACAACCCTTACACTATGCATGCGTTAAAAAATACCCTGGGACATCCAAATGAGCTGCTCCATCTGAAGCCATTTTCCAGTTGAAGCACTTTAATTAACACAAACCCCCCCTACACACAGCCGCATGTATCATGTCGACATCGGTAAATCGCGAGGGTAAATCGCCATGTTAACAGAATCGCTCGCCGAGTGAGGTGGCTCTCCTGTTGGTGCCGTGGCAGGGGCTGCGCCGGAACGCGCACGCCCCTGCGGGATCCCACGGCAGATGGCTTTGCAGTGCCCCCCCCCCCCACGTGGCCTGGCCTCTCAGTTACCACACTTAAAAGCACGTGCCTCGCAGCACTACTGGGGGCACCGTCTGTCCGCAGTGCCGCAAGTTGTGCTGCAGCGCCGCTCACTTTGGGAAGATTTATATTGAGTGCGCTAGTATCACAGCGTGTACTCCTTTATAAACTTTAGATTAAAACCTCCATTGGTATATTTTACGCTTCTAGGATTTGCGATATACATGGCATGGCATATATTTTTGCCTGTAATTCAGTGCCGTGTGTGTGTCCTGACTTCCATGCTTAACCCGTGTAATAGGAAATAAGTAATTCCTATCAATTTAATTTTGGGCACGCGTACTTTCTATAAAGTATCAAATGTGGGACACGTCAGACACAATCATGGCACGTGCACGTACGCACGCACTTGCATATATAGAGAGATCTGCGAATAGTTTTTAAACACATTGTTTAGGTAAGTCCTTTTAGCGAGCACCTACTAATGCCAAGATGACGTGCAAAGCAGTGGGTAGCTAATACCATATCTGGCTGTCTTTGTATTTCCACTGTTGATGTTTACAAAACGTACTGATTTTTAGGTTGTTAATGTGCGTGCGGTCCAGGACTGATTTAAATTTTCAGTACTGTTATTGGTCATGAGTGGGAATTGAACTCATCTCAATGAGTATATTGCACAGCATGCTAACCGCTACACTGCAACTCTCCACACTACGCTGTCGAATATTTACACACACACTTAACATTAAAATATCCTAAGATGCAATCGAAATGGGAAATATTATATCGGCGTTTCGAACTATTGCATTATTTACTACATTAATGTGAAATACTTGCAGTGTGAAAGCTACTATTGTGTTTTCCTGCTCAACAGAGTGTTCACAGCTCTGTGGCCGCAGGGAACTGTGGACGATGCTGACATGAGCCCAGATGCATGTCTTTCATTATCCGACGCTGTCTTCTCTATACTGAGCGTTTCTTTTTGCCGTGCTCCACGATACATTTCAGAACATCTTTAATGTAGCCATTTTGTTTTTGATAATGTCTCTTGGCTGAGCATGCAAATGCATTATATTGATCTTCATCGTTTCAATATCAATGGCTTTTGATGATGTACAGCTGTTACGAATGATCTCCTCAGTTAACGCCATGCACATTGAACATCTTCTCACATTGTTAGCTTGCCCGGTCCAGCCTTTTGCAGTGGTAAACATGCCTCATCGTCTGCTGCCATAAAACCTTAATCTTTAAGCAGATCCTCTTTAAACAGCTTTCGTGCTAGCGTATATTGGCATCGCACACATGCAAATTGTTGATAATGGCATATTTATGCATATAAATATACAAAATGCATTACTATTATAGTAGTACCACCATATACATGCATAGAAATATAATTGCTTGCATGCTGGTTGTTTATGCAGTGATAATTAGACAGCAATTATATAAAGGCCATCCGTGTACTTTTCCTTATTATTAAGTCTCCCTCCCCACCTCCCTTTGCACTGAACTGACCTTAATCAGTGCTTGTTATTAAATGGCACTTGCTTGACAAGCTGCAAAATTTGCTGTCTTTTGCATGCACAATATTTCCTTCAACTACATGTGTCACAAACATGGGCTTGACTAGATATGTGTGCATGTGTGATGAGTAAAGACAGTATGTGTGATGAGTAAATACCGTAAAATAAAAGACAGTGTGTGTGAGATTGCATACGATATTGTATATCCGGGCATGTAGCAAGAGATAGGTGTCGGCAGAACTTGGGATAGTGATATTGCCATGATAACCAGAAAACCCCACGGAAGGGGTGGAGCAGAGAGACTGGAAGTTCCAGAATCCAGGACACAGGCAAACGGAGCAAAGAGACAACAGAGGGAGAAAAGTGAGAAAGGGCAGTGGTACGGTGTCAAGGTGAGTAGGAAAAGTATGAAAGGAATAGAAATACAAAAACCATAGTCAACCCATGAGTAGACTAGCAGAGGCCTCCCACATGTAGGGAGCGTAAAGAATAAAACTACTCGACCGTAAATCACCGCCGTCTCGACCCCAGCACAGAGAGTAACCGCGCCATGTGGTAATCACGGCCAAGCAAGCAGACCCCGCGCACTACAGCTCCTTTGCAAGCGACCTCGTCTCAATGGCCTAAGACCTAGCCTGGTATGCTTGGCCAGCTCAGCTTGAGGACCGGTTGGAAGATGAATGAAGACGACCTGTCTCAGCTCGAGGCCAGCAAGGCTCATCTCATTGGCAGCATCACACACCATCACCTTGACGCCGGCGTGACATGCTGTGCAATGTGGCACGTGACTCATCTTAGCTCGGGTGAGCTGCCTTGTATTTACATTGTCACCGAGATCAACTCTGTTGCCACATCATCAACAGGGCGGCACTGTTCGACAGCATCAGCAGCAGCAGTTCTGTCCATCACATCATTACAGTACCGGCCAGCGACTTCGCCATCGGTGCGATGTAAGCATGAGTTGGACCCGATGAATTCCATTTTTTTTGGGTTAGGTTGCGTAAAAAATGTTTGTCGCAAACCCTCCACCATCTGACAATGGCCAGTTAGTAAAATTCGCTCTCCAACACACTGGCATGCTGAGATAGTGAAGAATTGGCACGTTTTGTTCACGTTGACAAACTTTATGCATATGGAAACCACTGCTGACTTCCTTTTAATGCATTCTGGAAGTCGACTGGGTTGAGCTGACCCCAAACTGGGTTATCTGTATATATTTAAACAAATTATGTTTGCTTGCTTGCTTGATCAGGGTGAACTCTGCCAAATGGCAACCAAATCGCACGGGACCTTCGCTGGACGACGGCACTCGGTCCCAGACGGGTCTTTGGCGCCTTAGTGCACGCTGATAGGCCTTCCCTGGCCACCGGGACCGCTTTCTGTGCTTACGATCGTGCCCTCACAGTACGGTAAGCGGCGCCGCCATTACGATTACAATACCCAGTTAGGATAAAGGCCGCAGCTATTACAATCCCCAATTCGGATAACCGGGGCCACTATTACACTCCCCATCTCATTGCTAGAAACCGCTTAGTCCTGTACAGGGTCGCGGTGAGCCGGAGCCTATCCCGGCAAACACAGGACGCAAGGCAGGGATATACCCACGATGGGACGCCACTCCATCACCGGGCACTGTGGTCTGCAAGCCAATTAACCTATGCAGCAGCATGTTTTTTGGACTGTGGGAGGAAACCGGAGTTCCCGGCGAAAACCCACACGGACACCGGGAGAACATGCAAACTTCATGCTGAAAGGCTCCCCAGCCGATATTTGAACCCGGGACCTACTTGCTATGAGGCGACAGCGCTACTCACTGGGCCACCGTGCCGCCCAAGTTGGAGTAGGTACATGTGCATTCAAACAATTGGATTTTTTTATTTTGTTCACAATGAAAACCCATTTTGCTTTTGCTTTCGTAATGCATTTCAGTCATTTTTATTGTATGTTTTGTTTCGTCATAATTAATTTCAAGTTCTTTTCTTGCACTGGGAACCATCGGGTTCGTGTTCATGAATTTCACGTTCCTTTTTTGCACGGGTAAACCATAAAATTTACCCGGGCAACGCCGGGTTGCCCCACCCAGTACTGTATAAAATTACGAAATGGCACACAAAGAACAAGATAACATTGGCAAACGTGGCGCTATTGCACAAAAAGATAAATCGAGAATCTATAAAATAACAAACATATATTAAAAAACAACAATAAAGCAAACAGTCTCAAATTTTATTTACATTAAATTGTTACTGTGACTGGAACACAATAACATTCAATCAGGTAATGGATTTTGTGCTGCATGGCTTCACATGGCTTGACTAACCTCGAGTGAATTCATGGAATGACATGTGCAGCCTAAAGACTCTCAAAAACCCATTCCATCCTCCAAGGTTGTTGATGAGTATGTTACATTATTGAAATGCCTTCATGTGTAATGCATTATTTCCATATAGTGGTTAGATGTACTGTTGTAACAATATGAAATGTCTCATCTCATCGTCAGAAACCGCTTAGTCCTGTACAGGGTCACGGTGAGCCGAAGCCAATCCGACAGACACAGGGCGCAAGGCAGGGATATACCCACGATGGGACGCCAGTCCAACACCAGGCACTGTGGGCAATTTATTCTCATTATCTGAAACCGCTTAATCCTATATAGGGTCACGGTGAGCCGGAGCCTATCCCGGAAACACAGGGCGTAAGGCAGGAATACACCCGACGACGGGACGCCGGTCCATCGCCAGGCATTGCGGGACAATTTTAGTCTGCGAGCCAATCAACCTATCCAGGAGCATGCTTTTGGACTGTGGGAGGAAACCGGAGTACCCGGCGAAAACCCACGCGGACACGGGGAGAGCATACAAACTCCACACAGAAAGGCACCGGAGCCGAGAGACTCGAACCCGGGACCTTCTTGCTGTGAGGCGTCAGCGCTAACCACTGCGCCACCGCGCCGCCCACAATATGAAATGTGAAATAAGTAAACAAATAGTATACCACACCTACATAAGCTGAACATAGAGGGATGGTGATATTACCGCCAGACATTTAATTTACATTCCCAAATGCCAAGATCAAAAACAAATTATACAAGTACTGTTAACACCTTTGTATGGAACAAATAAATGTTGCCCCACCACTATCCCCCATAATCACCTCCAGCCCTTCCACTTGGGGCAATCCTTTCAATTAGTAAAACTTGCCACCCTAAAAATCCACGGTTAAGAGATCCCCTGAGTGATACTCATATGCAGTTAAATCAACCGTTTCAATGTCCCACTTGCTTAACTGACAACAAATGACCATGTATATTTGAGTTGAGCAGTCTTATTCGTGATTTCTCACCAAGAATATCAGAATATCCATATCTGCAAAACCCCACCACCCCAACATGTTAGGTCTCTATGTCTGCGTTATACAGAGGCTCTGCATCTTTCCTTCTCTGTTGTAATCCAACGTGTTACATTGCCATTGTTTATCTTGAAGAAGATCGTTTGGCAATGCCACTGATGTTGCCACACCTGCTAGATCCCGCGAGTGCCACACAGCTGATACTGAGCTTTCAAGGTTTCCTTTTAAAGTATGTTACCATCTGGCTTAAAAATAATGTCATTAATATAACTACGGCGATCTTTAGCTGAGTTTTTGTTTCATATGATAGTTGCTTTTTTCAGTCTTATTATACAGCTTGTTTCTCGTATAAGCAAGGTCTGAAGCGTGTGCGATAACAGATTTCCCAATTGAGCTCTACTGACTTAGGCCACTCCTAGTAGTCTATAAGATCCACACAGTGCATTAATCATGCATTAATGGGAACATCTTATTCACCTTCATCCACATTTTCGCAAATCATATTGTATTTGCTTAAATTATGCTGGTTGTTATCATGTTGATTGCTTCGAAAAGCTGCTCTCTCGGGACAGCTGCGTCGTTCGCTTCCTCTCCTCGCCTCGAGACGTTTCGCCTCACACGTTAGAGGCATCCTCAGGCGCAGGAGGAGGCATCCTCCTGAGGATGCCTTTAACGTGTGAGGCGAAACTTTGCGAGGAGATGAGGCAGCGAACGATGCGGCTGTCCCGGAGAGAGCAGATTTTCGAAGCAGTCATCATGCATCGAGCCGTGAAAACCGACATCAGTACAATGTTATCGTGTTGTCAATTAATATAACTATAAACATTGTTTATTCTATCGATTACAATTGTAAAATTCATCTACAGTCATAGTTGTTTTGGGTTAAGCCTTGAAATTATCTGACCACATTTATGTCGTTAAGATTCTCCACCATCCGAGAGCCAAACTTAAATTGTCGTTTATTCTGAACAAGTATAGTAATTTCTGCAAGTGCATATATTTCATTGTGGTATATGCCTTCGGAGGCATTCTGATATTCTATTTGTAAAAAATGGGTAATCTTTCTTTGGCTGGTGTTAACATATGTTGTATTTTATTTATGGTGTGATATATCACCTTTATTCATTGTATTAATTGTTTATTTCAAAATATGGCAATTTCATTAGTTATTCTTGCAATAAAAACGTAGTTTCAGCATTTTAGCAGTTAGAGGTTATTTACCATCTGTTATTTATTTTGCTTATATTTTTACTGCGACATAGAGGTCAGTGTATGTGATATTAATCTACTCAATACACTTTAAATCTATTTTAACTCACCTCTCATTTGCTCAGCATCTGACAATAATGGGCCAGTGCATGTGTGTGTTGATATGGGAGAATGTTTGTTTGTTGATGATGCTGTGACTGTTCATTTAGGAAGGCATGAGTACATATCACAGACTCGGGTGCAACTGAGGTGCTATCATACGTGTGGGTGTGACCCATTCCGGAAGAAGTGTTATACAAATTGCTAAGGGCTAGGAGTGGGGTATTCTAATGTGCAAACTGTGTTTCATACTGTGTGCACCCGACTCAGGTGCAACACAAAACACTACCACCTACCTTATTGACAACATGCAGAATTCTCGGGAATAATAAGTCATCCGGGTTAGGATCAAGACAGCTTATGTGTGGCAAAACACATGCCCAGCCCAGTACTTTCATGCACTAGAATTTTGAGCAGTCACGGGATGCTATTGGGACATTCTTGAATGATCCAGAATATTCTTTGGTGTGGCCTATACTCTACCTAAGTAATGACACAAAGACAAGGGGGGTGGACTGTCAGAAAGATATGCAGAGGATACTCGGAGAGACAACACAGAGAGCCACTCATGGGCAAAGAGATGAGGCCAACGACCAGTAATTCTACACATGAGAACAGCATGGCCAAGACAGCATTCCAGGGTGAGCGATGCAGCAGGAATTCTCCTGGGGAATGAAAGTGAGGTGACCGACCTCAATGCTATCGCATATGGGGTCAGTGAATGAGAAAGACGCACACCGTTCTTGAGCAGCAGCAGCAATGTGCTACAGAACACTGAGGAGCAAGGTGCTCTGCAGGCAAAGCTGGCCCCAGAGGTGAACCACTGACCCCCGAGACTTGTTACAAAGCCTGTCAGCCAAGAGCCTTGGAGCAAGAGGATCTCCCAGCGGGTTTCCCAAGGTGCTCGGGTAATGAGAGTGCATGCGATAGGCGCTACAACTGCTGGTGCGCATGAACAACACCTTGGGTACACAGACGGCGTCGGGGTGCAGAGGCTGAGTATGTGTATGCGGGAAGCGGAGTGCCCCGATGCCATGCCATCGGAGGAGAGTGTGGGCTCTGCATGGAGGGTGGACTTGTGTATGACCGGGTGGGTGTGGGGCCAACAAGAACATCTCCACAACCACTTTAGCAGTGAAGCGAGTGTGACTGCCCGAGGTGGAGAGAAAATACCGAGAAAAATCTGAAATAAAAACAGTCTTCACAACCCACCAGAGGATACAAGATGTACTCAAATCACATAAAGACCGACTACCGTTACAGACAGAAGGCGTATATTGCATCCCTTGCAGCAACTGTGAGGAAGTATACATCGGACAAACAGGAAGAACAATAGCCACAAGAAAAAGAGAACACGAGGCAGCAGCACATAGTGTAGATAAACAACATAGAATCGATTTTGATAAAATACGAATACTAGCAGCCATCCGCCATAAAGGTCCAAGATTAATTCGTGAAGCAATTGAGATTAACAAGACTAAAAGGACCATGAACCGAAAACAAGAAATGATTATAAAGCTTAGTCAATCCTGGAGGCCAGTTACTGAAGTCAGTAATGCACAGATATAGAGCTATTGGGTGTGGACATCAGAGGGGGATCGCCAGGTGTATGGGAGGTTCTTTCCATCCATCCCCTCCTTGAACCGCCACCTTACAGTGGTGAAGGGGTTTGTGTGCCCGAATGATCCGAGGAGCTATGTTGTCGGGGGCTTTACGCCCCTGGTAGGGTCTCC
>JAZEWT010000001.1:24051386-24073806 GCA_036362905.1 Mordacia mordax
CATGTTCTCTGCCTCCATTGTCGACGCGGCAGTTCAAAGTTGTGGACGCAGGGTCTCTGGTGCCTGTCGTGGCGGCAACCCCCGAACCCGGTGGTGGACATCAGAAGTAAGGGATGCCGTCAGGCTGAAGAAGGAGTCCTATCGGAAGCAAGCTGCAGCCCGGACCGTCCTGGAGGCTAGCCACAGACAAAGCAGGAGGGGGTTATCGCAGTTCTAGGATGTGAATAGGACAAGGGGATCAGTGTTAATGTGATTCAGATGTAGACCCCATACAACAAAAGATGACTCGACACATACATAGTACCCACATATATAAAGGAGCAACAGGCACCACACACACATACTGAGGCGAAACATCGCGAGGAGAGGAGAGAGGGAGCAATCGACTCGGATGTCCCGAGAGAGCAGCTTTTCGAAGCAATCATCATGCATCGAGCCGTGAAAACCTACATCATGAGATGTTTGATATAATAAATAGTCCTTGGAAATATCAGGTGTGGAGAAATGCATATTTACATATGTGCTGTGCCATGTCTTAACATAATAATCTCGTCTCATTATCTGAAACCGCTTAATCCTATATAGGGTCACGGTGAGCCGGAGCCTATCCCGGAAACACAGGGCGCAAGGCAGGGATACACCCGACGACGGGACGCCAGTCCATCGCCGGGCATTGCGGGACAATTTTAGTCTGCGAGCCAATCAACCTATCCAGGAGCATGCTTTTGGACTGTGGGAGGAAACCGGAGTACCCGGCGAAAACCCACACGGACACGGGGAGAGCATGCAAACTACACACAGAAAGGCATCCGAGCCGAGATATACGAACCCGGGACCTTCTTGCTGTGAGGCGTCAGCGCTAACCACTGGGCCACCGCGCCGCCCCAACATAATAATAGTAACAATAAAAATATGCAGATTTTTTTTCCCAATACACTGCAGAATAAAGGCCTCTTCGTGCTAATTTTATCATTTGGGTTTATCACATTGGTCAATGCAGGTTCACAAAGGGTGATGGGGGCAGGAAGAATTCAAGATGAGACTCGCTTCTGATGTTCACCACACCGAAGAATTGAAAGCAAATTGTCGGGTTCATACCACTTTACCTTCATACATAGGCCAATAGTAAACTCATTAGAAACGTCTATTAATCTTTAGTTTTACAGGCAGACATGAATCCTTGTAATGATTCATGAACTTATATACTGAGTTTCCACGTAATGGGCCTTTCTCGTAACATTAAAGCAATAAGACACATCTTTCAAGAGAGCAAGTCTGAACATTCATCATAGTTGTCCTGTGATTTGTTTCTTTATTTTATGTAATCGCGTGTTGTTTATAACCTGGATAGTGGATTTCCTTTGCTTTTTAATTTAAAATGTCATTCATTGCATTACATGAAAGTGTGCTTCTTCATTACAATGGATGGAGATAGGATCGTTTATTTTTACAGAACAAAAGAATTCTTTTGAGATATAGATAAGATTAGCAGGGGCGACCCGGCGTTGCCCGGGTAAAAATGTTATGGTTGATCCATGTGCGTTGTTCGGGTACAGTTTATGGTTTACCCGTGCAAAAAATGAAAGTGAAAATCATGAACACGAACCGGAGCCTATCCCGGCAGACACAGGGTGCAAGGCAGGGATAGACCCACGATGAGACGCCAGTCCATAACCGGGCACTGAGGGTAATTTAGTCTGCAATCCAATAAACCTATGCAGCAGCATCTTTTTTGAACTGTAGGAGGAAATCGGAGTGCCTGGCAGACACTGGGAGAACATGCAAACTCCACGCAGAAAGGCATCCGAGCCGAGATTCGAACCCGGGACCTTCTTGCTGTGAGGCGACAGCGCTACCCACTGGGCTACCGTGCCACCCCCTCCATGAATATTGTGTACCCAAAAGAGCTGGAGTAGATACATGTGCATTCAAACAATTGGATGATTAGATTTTGTTCATAATGAAAACCCACTTTAGCTTTAGCTGTCGCACAGCGTTTTACTCATTTTTATTGTATGTTTTGTTTCGTCACGATTAATTTCAAGTTCTTTTCTTGCATCGGGCACCATCGGGTTCGTATTCATGATTTTCACGTTCCTGTTTTGCATGGGTAAACCATAAAATGTATCCAGACAACGCACATGGATCAACCATCAAATTCACCCGGGCAACGCCGTGTCGCCCCTGTCAGTAGTATATAGAGGAGCGAAATGACGTTTTTCGTAGTCCCCGGTGCAAAAACAAAACAAGGCTGAATACACATTCAACAGGGCAGGACAAAACATGCTGACGATATGGACTACATATAGTAGAGTGCTATGCTATTAAATTATATAATGTAGCACAATTATGATATTTAATACGTGTAATATTCACTGGTAGTACTTGAAATCTGAATATGCTGCGAATCTTAAAAAAAAACACACAATCATAAACTTGGAAAATGTAGTGCCTAATGTAGGGCATGTGGGTGTGCAGCAGATGGTGGCCTAGAATTTCGACAGCAATAAAACCATCTCAGAACTATAATGTGTGGCTTATTTGATATAACATTGCTATAAGGAGTGTTTTAATGGTAATGGTGTTACATTTAAACCGATGATAAAAACGTGGATTCTATTTCACTAAGAACTATGTTAAATTAAACATAATATATTTTCCATAGCTCATGTTGGATTTTATTCACATGGGCATTTTCTCAGGCTGATTTCATGGGTTACTCTACAAAGACGCTCTAAAATACGGCATGGTATTACATCTCATTTGTTGGCAGCCCCTTATGGACATGGTTGGCACAGGGTGGATAAGTCATTCTTAAAAGAGGCACTGGTATCCATTCCTGTTTAGAGCCTTAGACCTAAGCAGTGGAATGCTTTTAAGAGGTTTTTTATGTCTCTGGTAATATCTTCTACAAAATCTCCTAGCATAAACAAGTGGTCTCTGAAAAGAAATCTATAACTGGACTTATTCCACCTGCACTGCAGTTGATTGTTCAATCGACATTTAGTAGCATTGCAACTTAATCTATTGTTTGTTACTTCTCGCTCTTTTCTGACGTCAAATGCATAGACGATTATATGCTGTTAGATGGTTTTTCATTAGCTCGTCAGAAGAGTATCCGTTGAGATGGTGCATCTCTATTGACTTGCTAATATACAAAGATAAATTACAATAACCAGCAAACAAATGATGTAAATTAACAAAAATGCTGAAAACGCACCAGTGAGCGTTAAAAAGAATTCAGTGCCAATTATTTTCACCGCAAAATTGCAAATGGTATTAAGTTACAATCGCATACATATTATAGGTGATTTTCCTGTTTTTAATGAGTATGTAGAGGACACTTATTTCTACAACAAAAATATTTAGGAAGGTTTTAATAAGTCATGGCGAAAAAATGGATGCATGTACCAAATAGTGTTCTTTATAATGTATGATGGGTTTTAAAATTGTACGAATGGTGCTATTCCTGCTGCACACACAAGGCTAAAATGGAGAAGAGAATTCCAGACAATGGGCACAGTGGCTTATCTTTACTCACGTTCAGCAAAATGAGTGATTTCTGCACAAGTGTTGCATTCGGGCTTAAGACTCGACCCATGAAAGCAGTACAAACGGTGAATCTAGCTCGGTACTGCTGTAATTGCAGTCTTTAACTAGGCCCATCATCGTCCTCTATGCATTACTAAAACACACAACACAATGTGAAAAGTCAACAGTAGTTGATGTGTGTTTTCAGAAAATGGCTGAAGTTGCCTCTAGGGTTGGGAGTGAAACGTCACGAAGGAAAGAGAAGAAATCCTCAGCACAGCTATCTCGAATGAACAGCTATGGAAAACAATGATCAACAATAGTTGTTTTGGGACAGACTTGCCTCCACGATGGAAATGTGGAAATTCTTCCTACTAGCTGAAGGTCATCAAGAAAGATGAGTATGATTTGATTCGTGGTTTTAGTGGGGAAACATGTTGAGAATTTTCCTGAACAGGCTTCCAATATCTGCAGCAAAACGTTGGACATATTTCCAAACAATACAAAATTTCAAGCCAAACCACATAGCACAGTTGGACAGCAGTAAAACAGCGGGAACATTCACAGGATATACGAGGGGGAGGGGGGGGCAGATAGATTGAGATATGGAGCACAGTCACAATTGTAGTCAAATTTTTATTGTGCGTACATCTAACATTCCATTAATATAACAGTTTTACTTTGTGGCATTCATTAATACCGTCTAATTTTAATATTGCAGCATTTATTTTGAAATCGGGAATTTTTTTTTCTAAATTGCATATTACGATTTGCATATATAAGCTTTTAGTCACCAGTTTAGCATATGAAACGATAAACAACGCTGACAATTATACTTGTGTTTATTTTGTGTGATATTAAACAAAATAGTAAATACCAACAGTTCTCAATCTACAAATTGACGAAAGACCATACCATGTGTGGTGTGCAGCCTCGAGCGTGACAGGACAAGTGCATGTGGGGAGTGCGTTAATGTCCCCGATGCTGGGTACGCTAAGATCATGTGGTGTTGAGACGGCAAGGATGAGGTAATGTAAGGACAACCCTAGAACCCGATAAACATCATGTGGACCGGTGACAAGGACCTGACTGCGGTGTCTGTTACAGCGCGCGCACACTCTCTCGGATTGGTCGGCTATGCGGCGTGATCTGACGTGACGGGAAGGAGCCGAGGGGATATAAAAACGGGAAGCGCCGGAAGAAGCGGGTTGTTCTGTCTGTTACGGCATCCGAGCTAGTCATGTCAGATGTACTGAGACTTGCGAGTAGCCACGTGGCCATTTGTTCGTTGTGTGCTGTTGAATAAATCCGTCCTTGCTCTATCCATGGAGAGTCCCAGTATTGCCGAACTAGAGAGGATGGATGAGAGCTTGCCTACACAAGCACGATCGTCGGCGGTGCGTGAGGGGGAGCCGATGCAATTGACTCCGGGAGACTTCACGCGTCACGACACATGTCATTTGGAGAGGGAGGGGCGGTGTTTTTGACCATGTGCTGCCCAGTACGAGTCTGAGAATATGGGGAGGGACAGCACTGGTTCTTATACCACTCTGTGATGACCCCACGGCGCCGGTGCCAGGCCAGATGCACTATAAAGTCACACTAAATGTCAGAGGCCCGCTAACAGATCATGGACAGACTAATGTGCCGTGGGCTGACTGACTGAGATGACGGGCCGACATACCACCAGTGCTCCATACTGTCAACTTACTTGCTGAGTTTTAACCACGCAGCGCTCTGCTCGCTGTTGTGAGCGTCGCTCCTCTGTCCTCTGTTGTTGCATTAGGGCTACTGCCTCCAATTGCCGAGTAGCGTTCTTCATGAAAGTCCTCCGCAGAGGTCGATCTTGACACTATTGGTACCATAGACAAGTCTGATCAGCTTCATATCATTCTGATCTACTCTGATGTTGTTTTTGTTAACATGCCATTCTCTCCACACTCTGTGTAGTGCTTTGTGACCATCAGGTGAAAGGCGTTCTAGAAGTGCACCACATCAGTCCTCCTCCAGCCCTCCTATAATGGACCAAACAGAAGTTCCTTGGGGCATCCAGTGGCTAGGCATACGGGTTACATGACCCAGCCAATGCAACCTTGCCTACCAGAGCAATTTACTGATAGGAATGTGTTCTGATGGGAACGTGTTCTGTGAAGAATTCTCATCTCATCTCATTATCTGAAACCGCTTAATCCTATATAGAGTCACGGTGAAGCCGGAGCCTATCCCGGAAACACAGGGCGTAAGGCAGGAATACACCCGACGACGGGACGCTAGTCCATCGCCGGGCATTGCGGGACAATCTGTGAAGAATTACGGCAGTTCAACTGTTATGTGCGCATAATTCAGTCACATTGATCTTAATGACACAATAGTGGAAGATGGAATTAAATGTGTGTTTACAAATGTTGAGATCACACTACATATGTTTAAAATCTCATCTCATCTCATTATCTGAAACCGCTTAATCCTATATAGGGTCACGGTGAGCCGGAGCCTATCCCGGAAACACAGGGCGTAAGGCAGGAATACACCCGACGACGGGACACCGGTCCATCGCCAGGCATTGCGGGACAATTTTAGTCTGCGAGCCAATCAACCTATCCAGGAGCATGCTTTTGGACTGTGGGAGGAAACCGGAGTACCCGGCGAAAACCCACGCGGACACGGGGAGAGCATGCAAACTCCACACAGAAAGGCACCGGAGCCGAGAGACTCGAACCCGGGACCTTCTTGCTGTGAGGCGTCAGCGCTAACCACTGCGCCACCGCGCCGCCCAATTAGAAAATATAGAAACAATTTTTATTTCAGAATCCGTGTGAGTTTTTGTCATTTCAAAAAGTAAAATTGTATTTTACGTCTTAGTATTGCTTTTATTTTGAATTACATATGTGGGGGCATCATAATCTTTTCAGTGCTTGGGGTATCTAAAGGTCTGAATCTGGCCTTAGTCCTCTTAGTTGCGTTTTCCAGGTTCAACAACAGTCTCCAAATCCTCCTCAGGGTGAACAGCAATCATCAAATAATTAGCATTCATAACATGGTTCATCGGGGCGGCGCGGTGGCGCAGTGGTTAGCGCTGACGCCTCACAGCAAGAAGGTCCCGGGTTCGAGTCTCTCGGCTCGGGTGCCTTTCTGTGTGGAGTTTGCATGCTCTCCCCGTGTCCGCGTGGGTTTTCGCCGGGTACTCCGGTTTCCTCCCACAGTCCAAAAGCATGCTCCTGGATAGGTTGATTGGCTCGCAGACTAAAATTGTCCCGCAATGCCCGGCGATGGACCGGCGTCCCGTCGTCGGGTGTATTCCTGCCTTACGCCCTGTGTTTCCGGGATAGGCTCCGGCTCACCGTGACCCTATATAGGATTAAGCGGTTTCAGAAAATGAGATGAGATGAGAACATGGTTCATCTGTGGTGCCAAGCCCCGCGCCGTGCCAGGCTAGGTGCACCTGGGCACCTACACCCAGAGATCAGGCCTTGAGGGGGGTCGCGATATCAATGGGTGAGCGGGGGTAGTGCCTGATGAGTGGTGCCGAGTTGCGATGGTGTGGATGGCTGAGTGGGGTATCGTGCGTGCCAGGCTGGGTGCACATTGACACACCCAGAGCTGTGTTCCGAATGGCTGAGTGTGGGTCGTATGTGATTGTTGGAGCGTCGGTCGCTGACTTGCTGCTAAGTGGTCGAGCGTTATGTAGTAGGCGACCGGAGCGAGGGTCACGGTAAGGTCAGAAAGAAGAGCCGGTTTGCTCCTGGGCGTAAACAGCTTCTGGGACAGGCCGGAGGGTTGGGCGTTGGCGGGGCGTTGGAGGGTGCGTCAGGTGGATAAAAGGTGGGTTAAGGAGACATGAAGGGAGAGGCGGTGATGGAAACTCGGAAAGCTGATGGTGGAGGATGTAGAACGGCGGATTTTTGGAGTGGGAGCACGTGGCTTGGAGCCGGTGTTTAGCGGTTGGAGTAAGTTCGGTTGGCGCACGTAGCGAGGAATGTTTAAACCAGTTCTTAATAAAAGTTCTGCAAAGAGAGAAACTTCCCATCCTCGTCTCTGGTGGCGCTGCTGCCTGAGGAGAAGCATCGGCCCATGGGCGCGACAACCAGCGATCTGTTTGTTGATTGCACCCGGGCTCGATGCAAGGATGGCTGTATCAGATGGAGATTCCAATCATACAGCCATGGAAAGCTTATTGAAATACGTGGTTAAAGAAGATGTTAAATAGTGTATGATACAGGAGACATCTTTGCAACACCCCAAGGTAGACAGAGAATGGCTGTGACTCTTGGCCACGCAGTTTTATCCAGGCTTGCTCAGCTTCATGAAGGTCCTTTAAGGTTGTGAGCAGGGTGTCAGGGACCCTGAGTGCACAAAATATAACCCAGAGCCCTGGCCTATTGATCGTATCTTAGGCCTTGATCAGGTCAATAAAGCATAGATGTATGTCTGGTTGGAATTCCTACACCTCTGCTGTTGTCGACGAACTGAGAATATGGCATCTGTGCAGGACCGCCCTGGCCTGAAACCATATTGGAGTTTCATAAGACTCTTATCGGTATGTCTAGCGAGGTGATGTTAAATATTGCTTGCCACGTGAAGAATCGAAGGGCTGCTGACAGGAGGTCACGGGGCAGTTCAATAATCCTTGCCAAGACCTTTTCTGGCACACTAAGGAGGAAGTTGCCCTGGTAGTTTTTACAATTAGTGTGGTCCTCCTTGAAGAGGGGAACTATCAGGGCATCCTTCAAATACTGCGGAACACTTCCTGTGTCCAAACGGCCGTAATTTTGTGATATATGACTGTATACAAATGCAACCGTTCCTCAGCAGTTCGCTCGGGAGATGGTTTTTGTTTGGTACTTTTCCTGGACTCAGGCTCTGGATCGCCTTATGTACCACCTTAGCAAATGGTATCTCAGCCAGCCACTCATAGACGGTGCTTACTTCTCTCAAACGATTGCTTCGAAAAGCTGTTCTCTCAGGACAGCCACGTCGAGAGGGAGCGATCGACAAACATCATGCATCGAGCCGTGAAAACCTACATCATTACTTCTCTCAAAGTTTGAAGCACTGAAATAGCTGAAACAACACACACACACAAAACATGCAATTAATCATTACATATAATATGTATTTAATAAATGAATGTATTTCTCAACAATGCCAGAGAAGGTATAATCGTAGAGGTATATTATTGACTAAAGCAAGTGTCAGCCATAACTGCTAAGAATGGTTGTGAAGCCATTTTTTGTGTGTCGTGGTTCATAAGGAGTGTTGAGGTAGTGGAAGGAACGTGGTGGCTGTAAATTAGATGCCCACGAAATTTACAGCAAATGCAGTTGACGCTCACTCACTAATAATGTCTCCAGTGAAAGGTGCTTCCACTCTTGTGGGTTGTTTTGTCTCTGGTGAGATGATATTTGTGAGGAGATCCCTGCTGCATGGGCACCAGTGCTGCTGCGTCTTCTTTTGTAGAGAACACGTTCTAGTTATACTTTCTTTCCTCACAGGAAAATTAAACGAAAATTACAGATTTTTTATAGTGCTCATGAAACTCGCTGATGCTGTCGGTGGCATGTTGTTTTTGTTATGCTGTGGCACAATTGCGCTGCCTTAAAAGAACCTTGATTATGTTTTAAAACCCAAATAAATCTACTGACAAGAATTCCACTATATATGCGTAGTTCATAAATAACACAAATAAATGACTTTTGTGGAAAATGTCGTCTCTCATAGCTCTCCAATGTGTTTTCTGGTTATACCACGTGGTGTTTGGTATGATATTTAATTATTCAATGCTTCTAAAGAAGCTCACAGCAAGTAGAGGCGAAACGTTGGATATCACGCCGAACGTAACGATGTGAGTTTTCATAGTTCAAAGTATGGCTTGTAAGACATTCGCTGTTCTTTCGGGGTAGCTGTCTCAAGTATTCCTGCTCTCTTCATTATGACGGTCTGTCTCCCACATTGAAATAATGAACATAATAACATTTTGTAATGCGCAAATATTCCCGCCTGGTCTGGGACGGGACACATACAGAGGTACGAAAAAATCTCCAGAGGCAGGGGAGGGGGGAATGCAGCCACGCTGTTAAGAGGCACTATTATTTGCCAGCCGCCACGTCCTATATATCAAGATGTTATCGTCCAATTGTTGGAGGAAACCAGAGAAACCGAAAGAAACCCACGCTGAACAGGGGGAGAACACACGTACTCCACAAACATGGGCACCCTAGGCAGGAATCGAAGTGGCTTAGACAGAGCTTTCTTTCCGAGGCAGAGATGTTACCCCTGATAATCTCTCCAACGTGGGAGGTGAAGCGTTAGGAATTCGGAACACTTGACAGGGCTATCCTGAAACAACACCCATGGAGAGTAATTTTCATTATGTCGTACAACATGTGGTCAAAGCCCAATCACACCTGAGAAAATCTAGCAATGATTTCAGCTCTTGAAAAACGAGGTCAGAGTGAGCTATTTGTCATTGTAAAAGATATGAGGAACTTTTCTTC
Organism: Mordacia mordax; assembly: GCA_036362905.1. Taxonomy (NCBI): domain Eukaryota; kingdom Metazoa; phylum Chordata; class Hyperoartia; order Petromyzontiformes; family Petromyzontidae; genus Mordacia; species Mordacia mordax. The sequence goes on from JAZEWT010000001.1 coordinate 24,061,412, forward strand.
ATAAATGTTTGTCATGTTTAACGTTTGTGAATTCTGGGATAGAACCACAGAGACATACACATCAGGTTATCGTTGCAGTTTGTCTACTAGGTTAGCAACAATTTCATTATTAATGACAGCGAACAAACTGTGGTCTCTCAATTGGGCTCCCTGACAATGTTAAGAATCTCATCTCATTGTCTGAAACCGCTTAGTCCTATACAGGGTCACGGTGAAGCCGGAGCCTAGCCTGGCAGACACAGGGCGCAAGGCAAGGATATACCGACGATGGGATGCCAGTCCATCGCCGGCACTGCGGGGCAATTTAGCCTGCGAGCCAATTAACCTATGCAGCAGCATGCTTTTGGACTCTGGGAGGAAACCGGAGTGCCCGGCGAAAACCCACGCGGACACGGGGAGAGCATGCAAACTCCACACAGTAAGGCACCCGAGCCGAGAGATTCGAACCCGGGACCTTCTTGCTGTGAGGCGACAGCGCTAACCACTGGGCCACCGCGCCGCCCATGTTAAGAATCATTCTTGGTAATTCATTCATTCATTCAGTGTCATGCCGCTTATCGGGTCCGGGTCACGGAGGCAACAGGTTTAGCAAAGCAGCCCAGACGTCCTTTTCCCTAGTACCTTCCTCCAGCTCTTCCCGGGGATGCCAAGGCGTTGCCAGGCCAGCTGAGAGATATAATTCCACCAATGGGTTCTGGGTTTGCCCCGGGGTCTCCTCCAGAGGGAAACGCCTAGGAGGCATCCTTATCAGATGCCCGAACCACTTCAACTGACTCCTATCACAGAGCTCCTCACTCTGTCTCGCAGACTAAGCCCAGCAACTCTGCGGAAGAGCCTTACTTTAACCGCCTGTATCTGGGACCTTACTCTTTCGGTCATTACCCAAAGCTCATAACTATAAGTAAGGGTTTGAAGGAAGACTGAGTGGTAAATTGAGAGCATTGCCTCCCGACTAAGCTCTTACCCATGACGATCCAGTACAGAGCCTGCATGACTGTAGACGTTGCCACCATATGTCTGTCAATGTCATGCTCCTTTTTACCCCCATTCGTGAACACGACTCCGAGATACTTGAACTCCCCCATTTTTTTCTGGGCGAGACCCATGGCTTCTCATTCCCATGCCGTCAGACTCGGCTGCAATGGTTCCAGTGCTCCCTGCAAATCACAGTCTAATGAAGCAAAGTGGACAACATCCTTTGCAAAAAGCAGAAATGCCACCCTCATACACCCAATTTGGATTCACTCTGGTCCTCAGCTATGCATTGATATCCTGTCCATAAAAACCAGGAATAGAATAGGAGACAAGGCACACCCTTAGCGAAGCTAACTGCACACTGCAAACGGGCTTTACGTAATGCCATCCATCCATCCATCCTCATACCGCGTTATCCGATACAAACGGGCTTTACGTAATGCCAAAGATATGAAAACAGTTCTTACTTCGGTTGTACAAGAACCAAATGGCATACAATAATGGCCCCGGTACTCTGTAGGCCTGCAATACCTCCTATAGAATCCCTGGGGGCACACGATCATAAGCCTTTTCCAAGTCCACAAAACACATGTAATCTGGTTTTGCAAATTTCCATGACCTGTCATAAATCTGGGCTGGTCCAATGTTCCACGGCCAGGACGAAATCCGTATTGCGCTTCCTAAATCCGAAGTTCGACAATCGGCCAGATTCTCCTTTCCAGCACCCTTGCATAGATTTTCCTAGGGAGGCTGAGCAGTATGATCCCTCGACAGTTGGAATACATCCTAAGGTTCTTTTTTGAAAATGAGAACCACCACCCCTGTCTGCCAACCCACTGGTACTGTTCCCGACCCCCATGCAATATAAAAAAAGGTGTGTTAGCCATGACAGCCCCACAACATCCAGGGTCTTTAGCATTTCTGGGCGGATTTCATCTACCCTGTAATTGTGCCACTTTGTAGCTTCCGAACTACCTCAGTGATTTCTGCCAAGGAGATGGGCTCTGATCCCCCAGAACACTTCGGCCTTGCCTTCTCCTCTGAGGGCACATCTGCGGGTTTTGGAGTTCCCCAAAGTGTTCCTTCAACTTCCTGATGATGTCCCCAGTTGAGGTCGGTATGTCTAAGCCCTTGCTGGTAACAGCCTGGGTGGTGCATTGCTTTATCCTCCTGAGCCATATATGGTTTATTAGAACTTTTTTGAAGCCAGCCAAAAGTTTTTCTCCATAGCCTCTCCAAACTCCTCCTACGCCAGGGCTTTTTTACTTCTGCAACCACTGCAGCTGCGATATTTTTGGCTTGCAGGTACCTGTCTGCTAAAGCAGAGGTCCCCCGTGTCAAACAAACCCAGAAAGACTCCTTTTCCAGCATGACAGCTTCCCTCACGACTGGTGTCCAGCAGCTGGTCCCTAGGTTGCTGCTATAACAGGCATAGATTACCTTTTGGCCACAGTTTCTAGCAGCCGCTTACACGATGGAGGCTGTAAACAGGGTGCATTCGGACTCCATGTCTTCAGTCTCCTCCGGAATATGAGAGAAACTCCACCGGAGGTGGAAACTGCAATCGCTCCGGACAGGGTTCTCCACCAGTTGCTTCCAGCGAACCCTCATTGCACATTTGCGCTTACCAGGTCTGTCTGGCATCCTACCCAGCCATATGATCTAGTTCACCATCAGGTGGTGATCGGTAGACAGCTCTTCTCTTTTATTCACTCGAGTGTCCAAAACATATGGCCTCAGGTCTGATGAGACAACTATGAAGTTAATCATCGACCTTTGGCTCAAAGTGCTCTGGTACCAGGTACACTTATGAACCTCCTTGTGTTCGAACATAGTGTTTGTTATGGACAGTCCATGACTAGCATAGACGTCCAATAACAGAAAACCGCTTTGATTCAAATCGGGCAAACCATTACTCCCAATCACACCCCTCCAGGTGTTTCCATCATTGCCCAAATGGGTGCTGAAGGCTCCCAGTAGAACTATGGAGCCACCAGGCAGAGTAATTTATAGTACCCACCCACTGTCTCAAGAAAGTAGTGTACTCTGAACTGCTATTTGGTGCGTATGCACACACAACAGTCAGAGTTCTCCTCCCTGTGACCCGAAGTCGCATTGAGGTAACCCTCTCAATAAAACGGGACACACTCCAGATGATTGGGACCCCACCCCCTGTGCGACTCCAGAGTAGAAGAGAGTTCAACCCCTATCAAACAGTTTGGTTCCAGAGCCGACATTGTGTGTAGAGGTGAACCCAACTCTGTTCAGTCAGTACCTCTCAACTTTCTGCACAAGCTCCGGTTGTTTACCCCCCAGAGAGATAACATTCCAGGTTCCAAGAACCAGTTTCCATTGCCAAGGACCAACATGCCTAGACCCACTCTGTCTCTGTCTGCTGCCCAAAGGGCAGTGCACCGGACCCTTATGATTGCCTTACAGGTGGTGGGCCTAAAAGGTAGTTGCCCCACGTCACTTTTCGGGTTGTGCCCGACCGAGCTACGTGAGTCACCCAGTCACCAGGCACGCGAGTGCCACTCCCAGCCCTAGTTTCAGAAGTGGCCCCCAGTTTCCCTTGTCCGGGCGAGGTTCTCCCAGCCATCTTTGTTATTTTCATTAGGGTCGTTTGAATCGTTATTTGTCTGGGCCCCTCATCTCAGGTCACTTTGCCATGAGTGACCCTACAAGGTGCCGAGGCGTCGGACTGCACAGCCTCTAGGTTGCGAACAAACCCCTCCACCACATTTAGGTTCCAATTCCAGGATTGGAGAAATGTAATTAGCAAAATTATTACCACTATTTTTCACTTATTGTGTCATAGTTGTCAGAGTTGTCAATAGTATTTGGATGATGTTTATTATTGCTAATAAACCATTGATGAATTGTTCAGATATTACTGTGGACAGGAATCAATCAATTAGCCAGTCAATCAATATCCTTTATTTGCACCAAGCGAGAACACATAGAGGAAACATTGAGACTTATAGAAATTCATTGCACAGGGTATGTGCAAGTATACACATTTACAGAATGAGATGGTATGCAAAAGTTAAGTGCACTTACCTATTTTTGAATAAGCATGTAACTCACAATGAACGGTAACATCTGATTTAATATGTTTGCAGTGCATTACCACGATAATGTCTTCATCAAACTGGAGGTTATTAATCAATATGATTTGCAGGCATATTTGTGATTGATTTCTACAGCATACAAATGATTGGAACTCGGCCATGACAGCAACTAATCATTTCTTGACATTTTCTTTGCAAAAAATGACTCGGCTCCTATCATAACAAAGTATATATTTGCCTTTGTGCACAAGGCATGAAACTTAAGCATGCGAGTCTTTTTAGCATTTTTTTCTAATTAAAACGTGGGATAAGTGATTCCTTTCAGTTAAACTACTCTTAAGGGTAATGTCACTCATACTCATAACTTACATGAATATTGCATATATATTATGGGCTTTGCCATCCGTATATGTTGTGTCTGTTTACTGTGTTTATACATTACTTACCATATCGTACATGCATTCTTGTATTCAAACACGTTCTATTATATCGTCTGAGGACAGCATTCGGTACCTGTCAACAAATGAAAATATGTATTTACGACAAAATATATACATGTCATGTTTGAAAAGAGCATCACATTTTACTATTTTTTAAATATTTCGTTTATCATTTAATACCACAACATGTATTTCAATTAAAAAGGGATTGGTAGAAATTCAATGGCACAGCCAAAAATGAGATGACAGCTTGCTCCGTTGCAGTGTACCATGTTCTCATGTGAACACGCGGCTTGCATCTGTAGAATGTTCCATGGAGGGCCTATGGGGAGACTTGAGCCTCTCGATGTATATTGGCAGCAGTGAGACTTAGTATTATTTACTCGCCATTTCCGTGCTGCTCACTCCAAGAATGGTATGATTTCATTAGTATTCTTGGCATGCCTTTGAAATACTGATAGATGTTTATTAAGTATGTTAAGCAAATGTGCGTGTTTTAATGTAATTGATCAGCTTATTACAAAATAAAATTCACAATCGTATTTGAACTGAATTGAGGGTTTGTTTTATGTGAACGCATTGTATATGATTTTTCCAGCGATAATCTGTAACACATTCTCCCCCACGATCGCGAAAATGAATGACAAGCTAGCTTTAACGAATTGAGCAATCATGACAGAATACATTACACAAGCTCTGCACAATTGAAGGCGTATGTGTCTCAATTAAGAAGCGATATAATATATTAATTCTATATATTAGGGGTACAGTATGATGTATAGTGACCGAATTTCCTATAATGTGACCGATCAAGGAAGAGGCTAATAGCTAAGCAGCGTTTGAGTCTGATGTTGTTTGGATGAGCAATCATGTTTTTACAGTGGAGCTATTCAATGTGCAGCAGTGTGAAGTGCAGCAGCATCCGCTGCTGTATTGTACATCTCTGCTGCAACGTTTATGCTCCTTGCCTTCCATCTCCCTGATGAGTGGGATGAAATATGGTTAACACCAATAATATGCACGCCACCGAGACATCCTCATTCAGTAGTGAATTGGGCTGTGCATGTACATTGTTTCATATTACATTTCATGAAGAGCATTACGTGTTTTACTTTACATTGTACCTCTGAAATGTACTGTATTCTTACAAATTGAATTTGATGTTAATTGTTGAATCTATGCATCATTACACTTAATCATATAAAAAGCAGATAAAACTTGCCAAGGCAGCATCATGCATGGCTTTACTCGTTCAGGTGCAAATTATTTTTACTCTGAGGGAAGGTCTGGTTAAAGTGGTAAAATTGAGCTTGTGGGAATACTGACGCAGATAATGATAGTCTTTTTTCAAAGCCCATAATTGACTGTATGATTGACCCAACTGGCTAACGGAATAATAATAGTAATTGCATTTCTAGAGCGCGTTACACCCGAGGGTCACAAAGTCCTGCACGGAGCTGCGGAGAGAACGGCAGGACAACACGAGATAAGAACGGCAAATCAGCAATAATAACGGGGTTTTTTGGAGTTTTTTTTTTCCCGTTCGCTCAAGTACGACTGAGCGAACGGGACATTGTTGTTGGAAAAAAAAACTCCCAAAAAACCCGTTGTTGTTGGACACAGGGTTGGGCTCTGTGTCGATTTACAGTGGTGATTGGCAGTACTCATTGACAATGTCTCAGATTTAACTCCACACTTTTGTATCAGTACCTTCAACCCTCTTTAGCGCTCTCCTGCCGGTATCCAGGAATCAATCCACGTGAATGCAGTATTGTCAGCAGGAATGTAATCAAGGGACATTAGAAAAACATGTATTTTATATAACTATAAATGTATTTTATTCACCAGCAAAAGGCAAACATATCTTCTTGTTATGTCCTTGAATGTTGTGCATCAGCTTCAATAAGCATGTCTGTTACCGCATGCAGTGTTATTTTAACGTGCATTGTGTAATTGTCTATAACTGGTCAGTGAACTGAAGCGAATGCCAGAGGGCAACCAACATACACTGAGAGCGTATGTGCCACCAGTGGGTGAGACGCAAGAGGAAAATAAAAACTGTGATGTCACGTCGGTATTGTAGCTCACAATCCAAACTCTTTGCAATAAAGATCGTTGATTGATTACGAATGAAGAATTATGTTGTAGACTTAGCAGGATAAGAGGGTTGAAATCCTGTCAACCTACATTAGTCTGGTCTGGACTTTCTTTCACATTGTGTTTTTGTCACAACCATCCGTGGTGTGAGCAGCCGTGCCGAATGTAGTGGGAGATGGAGAGGTTTGGTGAGATTGTACGGGGTGGCCTCACTTCGGGAGTTCGATTGAGGCTAGCTGTGCAGGGAAGAATTATAGCTTCACCAAGCAAGAGCTAACCAATAATATAAACTAGTAGCATTAACACGGTGTCAATTTAATAACTCTAGTGGATCAGTTTCACAACTCGCGTCATTGTCAAAATATTATGCGCCATCGCTTCCCTCGTACTGTTCGATCGCATGAATAAAACATTTATGAAGCTTAACGTTTACCATTTCCGTTTTACTTGCCGCCATCCATACACGCGTGCGTTCCAGTGTAAATAACTGTCGGTGTGTGCCAGAGTCTGTACACTTAGCACCAGTCCTCGCGCATCTATGTGTCTGAGCATGCATTTACCCGACGTGGCAGGGTCTTGGCCCAATACTGTTGAGTTTTCTGTAATCACCCCTCACACCCTCACGCTGGTGGTGTGAGATGGCGGTGGTGAACTCGTTGGTCGCCACTTCCAGCGTTATCCCGCTGACATATCGTCTCACCCAGTGCCGTCTTAATGCATGGACACACTGGGCAGTTGCCCGGGGGTTCCACGAGTGTCGGGGCTCCATGCTAATTATGTATGCTGCGACTTGCTGTTAATAAATAAATACTATATGTGTAGGTCGGGGCCCAAGTGCACTGCTTTGCCCGGACGCCTATAATGCTGTGAAGACGGCCCTGCTCTCACCCGTCGGGTCACTGCCGTTGTCATGGCCAGCGGCTTCATGTTTCCCTACAGCCACTCACTGCACATCGTCGACGTCTCCTCTTGTTGAGCCCCGTGAGTCCCCTCACTCCATGTCTCCGTCACTGTCCCAAGGGCTGCTGGCCCTTGGAGCCAGCCATGCGGAGTTAGCCACCGCCACTGCAACGGTGTGGGTCATGCTGGCAGTTGCTGCTGTGGATGGTGTTTTCCCATCCACCGCCGCTCACCTGAGTCAAACTCGACCCATCGCCAACTTAGCGGTTTCCTTAAGATAGCCACCACTCCTCCACTCACCGTCGCTTCAACTGCGCTGTATCCTGCTGTAGTCTGCGGTGGCAGATACACTCCACCCACACAGTTCACCTGAATCACGCTCGGTCTACTAATGGCTTGTGCAGTCTTGTCCTGCAGTCGAAACTTGTGCTGCTGTAGTTATACGTTTGTAGTCTGGTATCGCCGTTGTAACTGGCCAGTGCAGGTTTCTAATGCATTGCAATCAGAATTCGTTGCACTACCGGCAGCGCTTCTGCGGCACTACTTCAAGCTGGTGTCTGATTTCCTCTGTGCTCTCTGCTGTGGACGCTTACAGCCCCTCGCTGCACACCTGAGTCAGTCACCGGCCGATGCTGGCTTGTGCTGCCTCGCTGCTCCTGCAGCCATGGGTAACACCCCTGTAGTCACTGCTGTGGACGCTTTGCCATATCAGCGACGCTCATCTGCTGTACTGCGGAGACACGCGTGTTCCTACACAATGTTGCCAAGCACTCCCCTTACAGGAGCTTACTATTAACTGGTACCACACACCCTGTTGAGTTCGGATTGTTTCTGCTTCGCCATAGTCACAGCATCTCCTTGCGGTCTCTTCCTGGTGTTTGCTCCGGACCTTTCTTGGGTCTCTCCGGTGTCTTCCCTGGTGTGTCTCTCCATCTCCTCCATATCCCCTGATGTCTTTGGGTACCCGCTTAAGTTTGCTCCGGCCCACTGTTCCAGTTTCAACCAGCTGAAACCAGGTCATGAAGATAATTTAATTTCATGTGCCTCTACTGGTTTCACCTGGCTCATATCAGTTCCCCCAGTAACAGCCTTCATGAGAATATATCACATTAGTTGGAAATGATGCACTGTCTACGTCTGTAAATTAGTCTTTGTGCAAACAGCCACACCAGCATTATAATTGTGTTTCATCTCACAGCCACGTACGAATTTTGCTCTTAAGCAACCTGAATTGGATCCATCGAGCGGCACCCCACCTGGAGGCTCACCACTGTCTTTGTATTTATGCACAATCCATTGTCTGTGTGTTACGTACTTGCATTCCCTCATTTAGTTTTTGCATTTCTTCTTTTCTTTTTGTGGCAAGCATATGTGATGTATGTGTGTGTAGGTCAATATATGTTTATATATGTAAAAGTGTACGTGCTCAAAAATTGGGATCTACTACACAGCCCAGTGATACCATTGAACTAATGTTGGCCCAATGTTCGATGCTTAGCAGACCATTGGTGTTGAAATATAAATGTTGCTAACGGTTAACATTAGATAGAGGAACAGAATGTATTGTGTGTATTATTAAACATGTTCTCACAATTAAACTGTGTAAAATCAATTACCTGGCCTGGCCTTATATTTAGAAGGTTGAAGAACTGTGATTTTGTATCTAAAATATGCAAAAAGTTGAATTTGTTCAAGGAAATGGATGCAGAGTTATGGAGATTTTTCCGGTTGAATGGTGAGGTTAAAGACCCCTCTTTACCAATGATACTTATATGTGACGGCGTTGGACTGGCGTCCCATCGTCGGTATATCCTTGCCCTGCGCCCTGTGTCTGCCGGGATAGGCTCCGGCTTCACCGTGACCCTGTACAGGACTAAGCGGTTTCAGACAATGAGATGAGATGAGACTTATATGTGAGAGGGCGGCGCGGTGGCCCAGTGGTTAGCGCTAACGCCTCACAGCAAGAAGGTCCCGGGTTCGAATCTCTCGGCTCGGGTGCCTTTCTGTGTGGAGTTTGCATGCTCTCCCCGTGCCGCGTGGGTTTTCGCCGGGTACTCCGGTTTCCTCCCACAGTCCAAAAGCATGCTCCTGGATGGGTTGATTGGCTCGCAGACTAAAATTGTCCCGCAATGCCCGGCGATGGACTGGCGTCCCGTCGTCGGGTGTATTCCTGCCTTACGCCCTGTGTTTCCGGGATAGGCTCCGGCTCACCATGACCCTATATAGGATTAAGCGGTTTCAGATAATGAGATGAGAGATATGTGAGACTTACGTAGAAAAAAATGAGATGTTCTGAATGAAAACAAAGCTGTATGAGTGACACGTTGTGTATAAATTAACAAAATATTAACATGGCTAAAGGTAAAAGCAGGATTTGCCCATATAAATCCCCTAAAAGTTCAACAAAGGCCTTTTATTAAAATGTATTTAATCACAATTTCAGAAAAGCAGTGGGTCATGAATGACTGATGGGGCATAGGGAGGGTGGGAGACTTGATCATCAGGAGGGGAGAGGCCTCAATGCCCATTAAGAGGAAAAAGACCCTGAGCTTGGGAGGTAGGTAATGGACAACATTACTCGGTTTGTCCTTGGCCCGTTTCGCTCTCTAAGGCCAGACTGGCCATTTTTATAGCAGGGAATGAAGATCACAGAAACGCCACTTATCACTGGCGCCCACTACCTCAATATGTTGGGCTCATTTAAGATTTTCTCCAGCTCTCTATTTTATGTTCAGTTGTACAGCAGTGCAGTGCTGTAAATAGAAAAATTGAGTATTGAGCATAATTTTGAAATATAAATGCAATGCTTTCCATTTAAGCACGTATTGCTTTTTTATAACTTGTTTAAAATGGAATGCATGCTTTCAGGTGCTGGTTATGACACAGGCTATTTAATAAAAGTGACAAATTGCTGCCACTTTTATTCGTAATTTGATTTTGCACCTTTAGTTGCGTCTAAGAGGATTTGACTGCAGGTCACGTATAAGAGATATCTCTTGCTGAATAGGTCTCGTTACTTTTATTATTTGCAAGGAAATGTAAAAAAAACACACGCATCCTTCATCTATACAGCATAACATTCATCGACTGCCTGGAAAATAATGACAAACATTAGAGAACAATTATTTTGAATTGTATTCATGCGCGTAGAATAGATGATAGGTTGAGGCAATGAATGTGAATGTGAGTCAGGAAATAAATTTGGAAATATAATGGAAGAGCACCGGTGGAAATGAAAGCATAAGATGTAACTTGGGTGCGTTTTGGTCCATGGCGTGCTTAGCTTATAATTTAAATATTACAGAAAATTAGCATGTTGAAATCCACATCCTTATGCATTGTGTGAATACTATATCTGTGTATATATGCAAAATTCTGCCTCGTTGAGAATGATAAACATCATTTAACCTCAGCATAGCTCTCGTGTAGTGCAAGACATCCAAGCACTATTTAACATAACGATTATTGATAGGCATAAGTGTAATTCTCAAGAGTAAAAGTAATTGATCTCATTTGCAATTCGTGTGGCAAAAAACACTGTGCTCACGTAATTTCATTGCTGAGTGTGAAGAGACAGCACCGCATGTTCAACATCAGTGACGATGATATGAACCAATTAAGGATCTCGTCTAGGTTGACTTAGCCTCCAAGAAATATCCAATGAGATGTGAAAAATATCACCCTCATGTGTCGTGCCGAACTTCATAAATACAGTCGTCATTTGCAGCACTTGCACCAACAGTCTGTTGAGGTTATATGGAGGTTCTTTGTCATTGTGAAATAGTTCGAACACGTCCGCATGTCAGTCTGCCTTGCCAATGAGATCTAAGATTTTGAGTTTTATTGGCAATTTCAAAGACGAACATAGTTTACCCATTAATCGATAACATAATTACATATATATCTGTATATATATATTTAATATTAAACTACAATTTTCAAGAATAAATTACATGTCTTTTCCTGTTTTAATATGACTACTTCACAGAGACATGCAATGATCTATCTCATAGCATGTGAAACATTACTTCTCACCATGATAGCCAAATCCTCTGTGAGTACTATAATCTCCAATCAGGATGCAAGCGCAAGTCTGCGTGAACAGAGGCCATTATATCAGTCGTCTTGCTCCCACGAGGCCAGACTGCCATTGATTGCTCGGGTTTCATTTTGTATCTCTTTCCCATATTTATACCCTTGGCCGCATCTACAGGTTAAAACATAAATGTATGCATTGCGCAAACTTTAATCTTTCTACGATGTTTGCGACATTCACAATTTTTGTCCCCTAAATTGTAAGAAACTGTTCATATTGATTGAGATGGTGAGTGTGTTAAGACACAGCAGATTTCGCCGAATGGCATGCGGATGATAGTGTACATGAAGAAGCAATGAAAGGAGCTTAGGGAGTATGATAGCACACTTCATGTGAGATAAGACCGGCTGACGCTGTACAGTGCACCAATGCCAGTCACAGTTGAGTGCCACATCAATGCGGATGTGTGTTTATGAGGCTCCTGTGATTGCTTAGTGAAAGTTTAATGATGCCCTTACAGTGACTAATATAACATTTTGGAGCCACAGCTAAAATTCAAGTAGTATTTATTAATGTTCAGCAACGTACATGTCATACTGGCATTATCGACTTATTTAGGCATTAGTTAGCAATGGCAATACCATTCAAAATACTTTTTCTCCTGCATAGGCTTCTGTGAATGAATTAAAACTTACACCATCCTTTGATGCGCAACCAAAAAAATATAAAAAGCTGACCCGTTGGTCCCCTCCTTGAACCGCCACCTTACAGTGATGGAGGGGTTTGTGCGCCCGAATGATCCGAGGAGCTATGTTGTCGGGGGCTTTACACCCCTGGTAGGGTCTCCCATGGCAAACAGGTCCTAGGTGACGGGCC
>JAZEWT010000001.1:24076284-24097702 GCA_036362905.1 Mordacia mordax
AGGAAGTGTCTGGGGTGAAGGAAGTCTGGGCATCGCTGCTTAGACTGCTGCCCCCGCGACCCGGCATCGGATAAAGCGGATGAAGATGGATGGATGGATGACCCGTTGGAAAACACTAACATATTTTAATGTCATTTAGTGTTCAAGGTCACCTACAAATCTGTCCCTTACGGTCATAGAGTTTCTATTTATTAATATCTAGTCATTACAAAAACAACAACAATAGATCTCAATGTGTCCGTTTTGGTTTTCGCCAGGTACTCGGTTTCCTCCTACCGTCCAAAGACACGTTTTTGCCTAGGTTCATTGGCCTGCTGAGTACATTTCCACCAGTGCCCTGCGATGTACTGCCGTCACATCCAGGATATACCTCCGCCTTGCACCCTCTGGCTGCCGGGATAGGCTCCGGTCCGACGTGATCCTCTACATGATTGAGTGGGTATTGATAACGATGACTATAGTAAGGAAAACCCGTAGAAAAACGTTTTGATCCAAGAAGAATAACGGGTAGAGATTTATACATTTTGAAAACATGTTTAATATTCTTAAATTGTGCTATTTATCATTCTGTAAACTTCTTGGAAATCCCTCATATCTTAAAGGTGTATACTTTCCACATTTTAATCGAATGAAAAAATATAAACTCATGTACATTTTAGTTTGGGAGGATTTTTTTGCATCCAAGATTGTGAAATAACTAAAAATAGTTAGAGATTTCAGTAAAAACACACGAGAGTTGCAGACCTCATCGAAGCTCTTCCTACTTTAAGTACTGGGCCTTTACTTTTTTTTTCTTCTTATAGGTACCATATCGTACAGGACGTTGGTGGCTATGGTCTTGTGCACAAATCTCTGCTCTTTGAATTTATAAGAATGTCCATTGTTGACATGTTCATCCATCTCAAGAGACTCTTGACATGTTTATCTCTGTCGTCCACGATCTCTTTTTCCTTCAAACTTTCCAGTCAAACCAGATTTTCTATTTCCTCTTTCCTTATAATATGCCCGAGAAACTTTGACTGTCTCCTTCTAATGCCATTCAACACCTGCTTTTTACATCCCATTCGTGACAAAATTTCTCAAGTTAAGGTGTGACTTGTCTAAGATACATTCAAGATGCGTCTAAAGAACCACATTTCAGTTGATTTAAATCTCTTTTCTATACTTGATGATATTGATTAATATTCTGATGCATACGTGAAAAATGGTGTACCGTAGCAATCGAGAAATCTTAGTTTCGTACCCATAGACATTTTATTATTTAATAGTATCTTTTGCATTATGAAAAAGGTATCTTTGGTCATCTCTATCCTTCGATTTATTTCATGATCACATTTACCATTTGCTGTAAATGGTAATTTTATTTCATGATCACATTTACCATTTCATGTTATCCAGCTTCCCAGATAGTTGAATTTATTCAACTGTTTTACATTTTTATTACATATTTTCTCATTGCATACAGGTATACTATTCTTCTGGAAATAACTATGCATTCTGTTTTCCTAGAATTGATAGGTAAACCCTTCTCATAACTTTTACAAACAACATTATCCAGAATGTCTTGCAGCTTCTCCTCTGAATTCGATAAGAAAAACTACATTATCCACATAATGCAGGTTATTGATATTCTCTACAACAATTTTCAACCCTTGCGAACCTTGAATGTCTCTCAAGATGTTGTCACTGTACAAGTTAAACAAGTCCGGTGAAAATACACAGCCATGCCTCAGACCTCTCTAAATTTGGATGAAATGACTTAGCTTATTTCTGATCCTTACTGCTGAGGTTTGATCCCAGCATATGTTCCTCAGAATTCTCAAATCTTTGCCATCAATGTCCAGTTCTCGAATCATCTTATTAGCGCCTAGTGGTTTTTTTTTTACTATCGAATGCTTTGTTATAGTCAAAGAAACACAAATAGAGATCTTTCTTCATTTAAATTGTCCTTTCAGAGAGCAATTGGATAATAGAAATGGCATTTCTTGTACCTTGATCTTCAACAAAACTACATTGAACTTTGCAACGTCTGGTTTCATTCCGCTTCTGGCTCTGAGTATCATGACTTTTAATATAATCTTTGCTTTACGTTAATGGTTCTCAAAATACATTTACCAACTATTAACAAATGCCGACAACAAAATACACGCTTAAGCTATGGGTACTTTTTGCCAGTGTACATATGTAATGAGTAGTGCAGGTTTTTACTATTTCTGGCAATAATACAGGGGTTAAGAACTTAAAACATCAAAAGAGACACATTTCACAATGTGTTTAGTTTGAATAAGCCACGCATACTTGTGGCAAAATATGCAAACAAGAAGCTTTGATAACATGTGCATTGTCCTTCAAACGGATTTGGCCTCCACCAGTCATGGCTTTCTTTTGAGCCTGCTTGTCAGTGTTCGCCAGTTGATGCCAAAAGGCAGTCAGATCAGGACAATGCAATATCAATGCTTAGTAGCTCGGGAGGAGTTGTTTGAGCTGTGGAAACTTTTTTCCAGTGTACATATGTAATAAATAGAACAGGTTTTTACCATTCTTGGCAATTACATAGGGGTTAGGATATTAAAACACCAAAATAGACACATTTCACAATGTGTCTAGTTTGTAAAAGCCAAACATTCCTGTGGCAAAATATGCAAACAAGAAGCTATGCTAACATATGCAATGTCCTTCAAACTGATTGGCAAGCACAAGACATGGCTTTCTTTTGAGCATGATTGTCAGTGTTAGGCAGATGATGCCTAAAGGCAGCCAGCTCAGGATAATGCAATATCGATGGTTGGTAGCTCGGGTGGAGCTGTTTAAGCTATGGGTACTTTTTTGCTGGTGTACATATGTAATAATAACATTATTATTCATATTATATTAAAAAGACCGTGATCACACCATTCTTATCTTCATTCTAAACATCAAAAACACCCTTTTCCAGATCAAAATCTTCTTCATCTTCATTCATCGCTATTATCTTCTGCATGTGTATGTGTTTACTTCCATCTTGCCAGTTTCCACAAAGCTTAGAGCAACAAAACTCTGTTCCAAATGATGTGCAGACATTGCACAGAAGTTTTGTGCAATAGAGGTAATCTGAATTATGGCTAAATGACTTACCGTGTCTCCACAGCTCTGCCCGTACAAGGAATCCTCCAGTATGATTGACGAGGTTCTGCACGACTGACAAAAGTCTTCATATTCGCTCCAACTTTTCTCCATCATTGGCTTCACCCCATCTCCAGCATAACCCTGGCCACTATAGGCCATCCCTCACTTGAAAAATACATTAATACAGTTCGGCTGCATATTTGTGTAGTATCATCCCCTTCACTACTGCAAAAGTGAAATGGGGTTGACTTTCAACACAAGTGGTCATCATTCCACCAAATTAGTGTGTAGTCTGGCATACAATATAGAATTGACATTGTGTTTGAAAACTGTAAGCCGAACTTATGAATTGCTGTTGGAATGTTAAGGCATCAAATTGTCGTCTGTGCAATATTATATACATATAATACAGCATGGTCAGGCACCAGAATGTCAGGTATGTCTGGCCTCAGAAATATTTAACAGAGAAAGTGATCACATGCTGGTGCGATGGGAGTTACACTTCAACATTGCCAAAACGAGCACACATCTAAATACAAATAAACCAACAAGAATAGTTCACGAGATTTTGCATTTATTTTAACTACAGACAAATCGTTGATAAATGTATATTACCGCGATGTATAACTTAACACATGGTGTTTTAGCGAACAGCGTTTTTATACCCTCCTTACGGAAGTGAATATCGTAGGTGTATGTGCAACCAACGAGGAATTACTAAACAGGACTCCAGCTTAGATAATTGTAATCCAAAGTGAACAATCTTCACGCTTTTCTTGCTTTAAGTACACAACATATTTCTAAACTCGCGAGTATTAATAAAATGCACCCTCCAAATATCTAACGAAGCCATACTAAAGAGTGACTGAGTATGTAAAACACTATCACAAAACAGCATCCAGCCATTGATATGCCAAGGATGATAATAAACGCAGTAACAATCAATATTTAAATGAATGCATTGTTAAAATGTGGATGACATTTAAAAAAATATATGTTTGTAGCTATTCCATAGTAAAAATATTAAAGCACAGTATATCAATAACAGACACAGCCATACAAAGCACTCACAGGATGCCAGAAGATGCCTCCAACGTGGCAGGTGAAACGTAGCAAAGAGGAGAGGAGAAGCGATGGACACAGCCCTCCCGAAAGAGCAGCTTTTGGAAGCAATCATAACAGGTAACAAGTTTGTGCCACAAATAGTAAAATGCCGAAATATGGATTTTTCTATTGGTGCTCTTAAAGAAAACCTTTTGCAAAATGTCATCAAACATACTTTTCAAATGTAATGATGTAGGTTTTTACGGCTCGATGCATGATTATTGCTTCGAAAAGCTGCTCTCTCAGGACAGCCGCGTCGATCGCTCCCTCTCCTCTCCTCGCGACGTTTCGCCTCACACGTTAGAGGCATCCTCAGGCGCAGTATGTGTGTGTAGTGCCTGTTGCTCCTTTATATATGTGGGTACTCTGTATGTGTCGAGTCATCTTTTGTTGTATGGGGTCTACATCTGAATCACATTAACACTAATCCCCTCATCTTATTCACGCACCGAAACTGCGATAACCCCCTCCTGCTTTATCTGTGGCTAGTCTCACACACCTGGTGATCCCCTTCTGATGTCCACACCCAATAGCTCTATATCTGTGCATTACTGATTTCAACAACTGGCCTCTAGGACTGGTTGAGCTTTATATTCATTTCTTGTTTTCGGTTAATGGTCCTTTTTGTCTTGTGAATCTCAATTGCTTCACGAATTAATCTTGGACCTTTATGGTGGATTGCTGCTAGTATTCATATCTACGCTATGTGCTGCTGTTGCTGATTTATCCGTGTGCTGCAAACGTACTGCTGCCTCGTGTTCTCTTTTTCATGTGGCTATTGTTCTTCCTGTTTGTCCGATGTATACTGCCTCATCGTTGCTGCAAGGAATGCAATATACGCCTTCTGTCTGTAACGGGAGTCGGTCTTCAGGTGATTTGAGTACGTCTTGTATCTTCTGGTGGGTTGTGAAGACTGTTTTAATTTTATATTTTTCTAGGTATTTGCTAATTTTGTCTGTGGTGCCTTTCACATATGGCAGAAAAGCACGGGTCTTGATATCTTCCTCCTCATTTTCTTGCTGTTTCTGTCTACGCTCTCTTGTTAATGCACGTTGGATTTCTGTTTTTGTGTATCCATTGCTCGCTAGTGCTTGTTGTAGATGTTGTAGCTCGTCTCTTAGATGTTGTTTGTCTGAAATTGTTTTTGACTGGTGGGCTAAGGTGTGCAGTATCTCCCGTTTCTGTTTCGGGTGATGGTGAGACTCCGCGTGTAAATGCCTGTCCGTATGTGTTGTCTTCCTGTATACAGTGTGGCTGAGCGTCCCCTCTGCGTTTCTCTTCACCAGTATGTCCAGGAACGGAATTTGGCCGTTTTCTTCTATTTCCATTGTGAAATTGATGTTCATGTGTATGGTGTCTTCCGTGTGGCCAAATGACGAATATGTCATCAATGTATCGATGCCAGTGGGTAGGTTTTAGTGCAGATGAGTTTATGGCTTCCGCCTCAAAACTGCTTAGATACAGGTTGTTTGCTGCGGGTAAGACTGGGGATCCCATTGATACACCCTCTTTTTGTTGGTAGAACTCCCCGTCGAACTTGAAATAGGTTGTTGTCAGGCATACCTTTGCCAGCTCTGCTAACCTCCGGGGTCAAACTGTTTTTCAATCATCTTGATGGTTTCTTTGATGGGTATTTTTGTAAATAAGGAGACCACATCAAAACTGACGAGCAGGTCCGTTTCGTTGAGTGTGATTTGTTTCAGCATTTTGATGAAGTGTCTTGAGTTCTTGATATATGAGGGTGCGCGCTCCACTGTGCGTTGTAGTTCTTGGGCTACATATTTGGCGAGTTTGTAGCTTGGTGAACATATTGCACTTGCTATTGGTCGGTTCGGGGGTCCCCTCTTTATGAATCTTCGGTAGTCCGTATAGTCTGGGAATTCTGCTATCTTGTAGATTCAATTCTTTTCTTTTCTCTTCACTTTGAATATACTACTTGATGATGGCTTTTGTTCGGATTGCAGTGTTGCTGACTTCCTGGTGCATCTTCAACTTGTAATCATCTGTGTTGACGATGACTGTAGCGTTTCCTTTGTCCGCTTGCAGAATGATTGTCTTCATTCTTGTTGAGTTTGTTAAGCTCTCGCCGTTCTTCAGCCGTACAGTTAGATTTTGGTGGTTTAGATTTGCGTATGATTCTGCACACATCTTGGCGGATTTCTTCAGCATTTACTTCTGGGAGCTTGCTGTTAAAAATTGCACATTCTACTCCTGTGACTATTTCTTCTACGGGTATATTCCGTGGTGCTAGAGCAAAGTTAAAGCCTTTCGCCAGGAGATAGAGAGGGAGTGATCGACGCGGCTGTCCCGAGAGAGCAGCTTTTCGAAGCAATCATCACACTTTTCATAGCTTATTTTATGTCATTCTATAAATTATATCCACTATTTGACGTTCAGTTGAACTGTCCTGATATTATTGTTATGTTGACATGCTGTTCTCTCCACAGCTCTGTGCAGCGTTTTGTGACCCTCCATTGAAAAGCTCTCTAGAAGTGCAACTATTATTATTATTAAACTAATTACGTCTTTAAACTTCAACGTAGACATGAAGGCTCTTTAGAAGCTTAACGTAATGTTGATGATATTTATTATTTGTGCAGCACTTTAAAATAATATAGATTTTTAGATCATATTGTGTGGATTAAAAGTGATAACTAAATTTTCATATAATCTCAAGCGTTTAATCAAAAATGAGGTTTTATTTTAATTAAACAAGGTAATTGTAAACACCATAGAACATTATACAGGGTGGCCTAGATGTCTTCTGACCCTAATTTAATTCCCTAAAGCGTAATATTTTTGCATATAAAGGGGTGTAATTTTATGTACGCGATATGATAATTGCATATATAAAATGTATTAACCTGTAATAAAGAAGAAACATATATTTAAAACGGAAATTAATGAGAAAAGGAAGGAAATGTTAAGCCAATTAAATGGAGTTCAACAAGACATCTGGTCCACACCGTACAGTTTCCTTTAAATGGGTTGTGAAATGAATAAATATATCTGCAAAAATGTAAGGTTTTTGCTGTTGTGCAAGAACACCAGCTCTGTTCATTGCTTGTGCTTGTACTTCTTGATTGTATTAAGCTATAAATAAGAAAACAGGTACATGCACTAAAATTGCATTCATATAACACGGTAATAGTATATACTAAATAAGTCTAGGTTCTGCGTATACGAAAGTGTAATGTGTGCATTCGAATTGTGCACACAGACTGCACCACCCTCAAGACTCAAACATCTTATTTGTGTAAAGCAGAGGCGGGATATGTATATAACATTCAACTCACTAACCCTATCTCTGACCTCTCACATATCCCACTGACTTCATGCAAGTTATAAGGCTGACTTGGAGGTGTTTAAAAGAAATGGCACTAATCGTAAATACATTTTAGCTGTGGAGCTTTGTCTCAGATACGAGTTTGCAGCCAAAAGCTAAATTGGAACCTGCTGTGAAACTAGGTACCTGCTCTTTTGGTAAGAACGTATAGGCATCTGTTGCCATCCCACAGAGCATATGAATATAGGTACATTTATGCTGCCCAATTATAAAATGCATGGCTGCGCCTCAGTGAGCCACGCAGAGGTGAAACAATGGCTGTGCTGATTAGCAGAGGGGAGGTGACAAATGGATGTGGTTGGGGGACAATGGAGGGGACAACATGGGCCACAATGTGCTGTGAGCAGCAGCAGCTCCCAGAATAAAAGGCACAGCTGTAAGAGAGGGCTGTAAGGGCCTTTCCAATGTACCCCGATATGATGAGAGAATTCTCGCCACGTAGAGTTATAACATAAAAATGGAACGCCAATGTTATTTTACGGATGCATGTTTTAAAGGCTCGATGCGTGAGAATTGCTCTCCAAATCTGTTATTTCGAGATAGCTCGTATCGAGCGCTTCCTCTCTCTCCTTTGCGGTGTTTCGCTCCCACGATGGAGGGCTCCTAAGGCGTATTGAGATTGAGTGAAAGCTAAGTGTGCTGTGCTACATGTTGCCTGATGTCAAAATCAGCAACTTTTTGACACAAGAAAACATCTAGTGTTGGGAAAAAAACTCAGCAAACGTTCCAGACATAACAAGAGGCAGGAAAGAGAGTGGTTTTCCTAAGAAGAAATTTGACATCCCAGATAGCAAAGGGGGCAGGAAAGAAAATGGAACCTAGCAGACAATAACAAAAGACCAACGGTCCAACAGGAAAGACCTGGGAAGAGAGAAGGTATGACAAATGATCAAAGGATTGCGAGCAATGCAATGAACTGCCTTTGACAATTTGAAACATACAACAAACCACTCCCATCTTTCACTCAGTCTCCGTATGCTTGAGGATGCTTCCAACGTGGAAAGTGAAACGTCCTGAAGGAGAAAGGGGGAACGCTGCACATGGCTGTTTTGAAAGAACACCATTGGAAAGTTAGCGGCATGAACGGTAAACATAAATGGTACGGGATATTCAGTGTGTAATTTGTAGCCAACTCGTGATCTTCAAACTCCGTGTTACTCAGACCGGGATCAGATCTAAACTTTACTAGTAAACTCATCTCATCTCATTGTCTGAAACCGCTTAGTCCTATACAGGGTCACGGTGAGCCGGAGCCTATCCCGGCAGACACAGGGCGCAAGGCAGGGATACACCCACGATAGGACGCCAGTCCATCGCCGGGCACTGCGGGGCAATTTGGCCTGCGAGCCAATTAACCTATGCAGCAGCATGCTTTTGGACTGTGGGAGGAAAACACTAGTAAACTACTACTTCGCAAATTGAACTCATCTCTCCATGATTGTAGCTTAAAGGTTTGTGATGATTTCGAGACTTTTTGCATGTTCGTATTTTCAAATAATTTTGCATATCAAAATTTCACGAATCTCTTCCAAAACGCAAAATTAACAATTTAATGATGTAGGTTTTCACGGCTCGAGCAGCTTTTCGAAGCAATCATCAAATTAATAATTGTCAAATTGGTTGTTGATCAATGATGAGATAAAAATGCTCTTTTTCCCAAATGTATTCCAACTGCATAGGTTGGCATAATGTCATGAGATGACAAATCCTTTTGGTAATTTCATGGAGCAGTGCATCTTGTATCAATGAATGGTTGCAGAAGAGAATAATCATAGGAATTCATAAAAATCGTCTTAGTGGCAATTTTTATAATTTACATTGTAGGTTCCGCACTTTCCCATCTGCTGTACGATAATGTATTTGTATTTGTCAAATGACAATGTAATATTTAAATTTGAAGAGATGGAACTTATATAAATTAAGGTAAAATTCAAATTAATACAGTAGGTTTTTTTCACCGTTTGCTCACTACAGTTGTACATTGCTACTTCAAGTTTAACCTAAAATCTCAGTGGTAGTGGCTCAGTCCTCTAGTCTATGCTGGGTTTTTCTTCAATGGTACTGCCAAGTAAACACCAAACAAATTGATGTGTTCCCTGAACATCCCCAATCTATGAAAGCCTATGATGCCCAAGGAACTGTATAGGTGTATTATCGTTCTGGACTGGAGGGTATAGGGGTCTCTGGTTATGCCCTGCATTGGCTGAGCTCCTACCTCTCCAACCGGAAGCGGTTCGTCAGCCTCGGAGGACAAAACTCAGAGATCCATCTTCTTTTGTTTGGAGCTCCTTAGGGTACAGTTCTCGGCCACTCCTCTTCAGCATCTACATACAACCACTTGGCCATATCCTGTGCAGCCTCAATCTCAGCTACTATTGCTATGCCGATGACATCCAAATCTATATTCACGCAAAGAGATCCATCAATGCGTCTTGTCTTTGCATGTCGCCTCACTGTCAACTGTAAAGGCCTGGCTCAATTCAAATTTCCTAAAACTAAATGGCGACAAATCAGAAGATTTGCTTGTCGGAACCCGGCACCAATTGTCCGAGGTTGAACTTATCCAATTGATGCTTGACGACCAGACCATTGAAGTTGCTAAGGCAGTCCAAAGTCTAGGTGTGACTCTTGATTCCTCACTCAGCTTCGAGACACACATCAACAAGGTGACGAAGGTAGCCTATTTCCATCTCAGAAATATAGCCAGGCTGCACAACATCCTGTCACCCGCTTATGCTGAGACGCTAATACACATTTTTATTTCATGAATCGATTACTGCAATGTACTGCCCTCTGGCACTCCTGCCTACCTGATCATCGTCTTCAATGTACGGAGAATGTGGCTGCTGGAGTCCTCACTCTCACACCCATCCACGATCACATATCCCCAGTACTGATCTCTCCACTGGTTACCGGTTAAATACAGGATTGAATTTATCCTCCTTCTCACCTTCAAAGCTCTCACTGGCGATGCTCCAACATACATCCCTGACCTACTTGAGGCACCCTCAACACAACTTTGATCCTCCAATTGGGGCTTGCTGTATGTGCCCAGATCACATCTCCATTCGATGGGTGATACAGCCTTCGTGCGTGTTAGCTCTAAGACTCTAGAATGCCCTTCCATTGGAGATTCGATCAATTGAGTCCCTGGGCATCTTCAAATCTCGTCTCAAGACTCACTTGTTCCGTAAGGCTTTCAAGCCCTCTGGCTAAGTCTGTTGATGTGGCTCAATGTTGTCGTGCTGGGATGATGGCTCTCTGCCAACCTGCGCCTGCTTGGGAATAATATTCCTGCTTTGTTTGTTGAAGAATTATTTTTTTATCGCTTATTTTATGTCCTATTATTTATTGCTAGGGTGGCACGGTGGCCCAGTGGGTAGAGCTGTCGCTTCACAGCTCGGGTTCGAATCTCGGCTCAGGTGCCCTTCTGAGTGGAGTTTGTATGTTCTCCCCATGTCCGCGTGGGTTTTCGCTGGGCACTCCGGTTTCCTCCCACAGTTCAAAAAACATGCTGTTGCATAAGTTAATTGGCTCACACACTAAATTGCCATGCCAGTGGCAATCATATATTGTCATTGTGGTTTTTTTTTTACTTCGGTGGAAATAACCCATGTAATAACGATGCTTTGTAATAACATGGTTATGCTGATTCTAATGGTGCAGTGGTGATACGAGTGGCTCATATACTGCACTAATGAACCTGGTCACTGAGTTTGATTCCTGGTGTCACACCCCTAGGGAGGGTCAGCGGAGGCGACAGTGACAGTATAGATGAGCCAGGGCCGGATGCAAAATGACCCAGGACACGGGGCACCGAGATTATGAAAGTGGGGGTGTGGACACGGAAGAGATTCAACAGGGTGGAGGATACGGCTTAAAGTACTCAGGTCGCAGTTTAATAATAATAATAATTACATTTATACAGCGCTTATCACCCGAGGGTCACGAAACGCTGCACAGAGCTGCGGAGAGAACGGCATGTCAACAACAACATCAGGACAGTTCAACTGAAAGTCAAATAGTAGCAATAAATTATAGGACATAAAGATAGCAGAAAATAAATCTTCAACAAACAAGGAAGGAACAGATGTTCCCGAGCAGGCACAGGTCGGAAGAGAACGAACATCCCGGCAACAACACTGAGCCGCAGCAACAGTCCAAGCCGGAGGAAGGAATAAATGTTTCCGAACAGGCGCATGTTGGGAGAGAGCCAACATCCCGGCACGACAACAATGAACCGCATCAATAGTCCTAACTGTCACTGAGTCGCAACATCACTCGTTGCCGCCCGACAGGCATGCTGCCAATGTGCCCTGATTAATGCAGAGCTCTGCCACCTGGTTGCAAAAACTACTCCATCGCAATTCTGACCCGTGCACTGGGGTGGGTGCATTTGTGGTTCTAAGTCCAGGATGTAGATGCATGTGTGCATGTGTAGAACATTTATCCGGGGTTGGAGTAGATCACGGCCCACTCGCGTGATGTGGCTGAGGAAATTGTACACCGGAGCCACGTGCGCTGGCTCGCTGTCCGGTGAGTCACGATCACTCCATGGCTGGGGTGATGCAGGAGTCCACCTCGACGATGTCGCACATCCCGTCGCACACCAATCTCCCTCCCGTGCAGGAGCTGCAGCCCACCTCGTTTAGATTGGCGTTGGGCACTCTGCCTCCCCGTTCGCCCAGCGGTTTCTACACTCCACCACTGTTGGAACTTGTTGAGGAGCGCCAGTGTGTACACCATCTGCGAAACCTACGGTTGCCACCTCGGAAGGCCCTCACACTCAGGCTGTCGCCTTTAGTAATTACTGAGCACCGTCGCATGTCTCGGGAGGGGGGGGGGCAGCAGTTCGTCACCATGCGGGCCAGCTGTTACAACAGCATTTCTTGTCCACTCCCTGGCCCGCTCGTGGTCGTGTTGAAGTCGGTCACCCGCCCTTGTCTGTCGCGCCACTCGCGCGGGTATGAAATGGTGGCCGTGCCGGTTCCGTGCGACGAGTTACCCATCGCTCACCTCGCGTCTCTCCGGGTCGCCCTGAGGGTGTCCCCTCGCGTGTATATTCCGCGTGTTCACACTCTGCTATGCTCCGTGTCCACTCGCATCTCTGATGCGAACTAAAAATGCTAACCCGCCCAGTCACCAAACGTTCTTCTGGTCAGCTCTGTCCCCATCCCCCCCCCGAATCTTTCCGACAGTATCCCAACAATCCTGCACCTATCACTGAGTGTTACCAAATGCCATATCTCATGACTTTACTCGTAACATTTCAATTGTGTGGGGAGAGCACGTATTGCACCCCACCTGGACAGCCCATATCCTATTTGTTGTTTGGAAAAAGTCTGCCTTCATTCGGCAAGGCAGGAGGTCATCCTCTTCATGTTGACCTGCTGCTGTATGTACATATTCTAGGATACGATTTACCCATCACACTGGTCAATCTTAAGACTGTTACCATTTGCGAAGTGCACACTCTGAAGAGGGTTACACCAACACACACAATTTCACTACAGTTGGACCCCTGTCTGTGACATGTGGTCATGGGTAATATCAGAGCATGAAACGTCCACGTTTCTGCCCCACTCTTCATTAACCCAGACTTCTCATCTCATCTCATTATCTGAAACCGCTTAATCCTATATAGGGTCACGGTGAGCCGGAGCCTATCCCGGAAACACAGGGCATAAGGCAGGAATACACCCGACGACGGGACGCCAGTCCATCGCCGGGCATTGCGGGACAATTTTAGTCTGCGAGCCAATCAACCTATCCAGGAGCATGCTTTTGGACTGTGGGAGGAAACCGGAGTACCCGGCGAAAACCCACGCGGACACGGGGAGAGCATGCAAACTCCACACAGAAAGGCACCCGAGCCGAGAGATTCGAACCCGGAACCTTCTTGCTGTGAGGCATCAGCGCTAACCACTCTGCCACCGCGCCACCCTAACCCAGACTTAATTTCGTGATTAAATGTAGTCAACAACCCATCCAGTGGAGAAGTGAAATAGGACACAATGTAAGAGAATTGTATTTTTTTGGAAATGGTTCATAGCATTGGTGTGATTATCATCGAAATAAATAGTTGACAGAATATTGATTCGTAGAGGGAGTGTTATGATTACAAGCAATAATAGTTCTATATCCTGATAATTACTAAATGTTTATTTTCCAACATTATTTGGCAGGAATCTTGGTACGCTTTGCATCACATAGAAGCAGTACTATATAAACATAGTGAAACATCTGACAATTGTTTTCCAAAGCTATTCTGGAACACAGTACACCCATGTGAAGAAGTGTTAATATCCATTCAGCAATTACGAAGATGTTTATATAGGGCAAACCCGCAGAAAGATCCCTACAAGAAAGAGAGAACCTGAGGCTGTTGTGTGTTTGTTGCAGATGGAGAAATTGGTAACGGCAGCCCACACTGCAATCAGACAACACACAATCCATTGTGACAATATGTGTATGCTGGCTACATTTTGCCACAATAGCCCAAGATTGATCTGTGAAGCAATAGAGATTTACAAACACCAAAAATCAAGAAATGTGAATACAACTCAAACAAATATTTTAAAAAAGCCTTAAAAGTATCAATAACCAACTGTAAAAAAATAACTACAGATAACAGTATAAACAAGCCCATTCCGTAAGTTAGAAACAATAGAAATTATCCCTGAAAGTAGTCTCAAGAGGAGGTGGGAAAACCAGAGGCTTTCCTGAGAAGAGCGCAAGAAGCCCAGACATCAAAGAGGGTGGGAAAGACAAGTGACCATAGAAGATAATATCAATGGACTCACGAGAAAGACCTGGAAAGAGAGACACTATGACAATGCATCAAAGGAATGTGGGCAAGGCAGTGAACTACCTTTGACATCGGCAACACATAGCAGAGCACGCTCATCCTAACTCCTTACTCAGTTTCAGAATCCCTGAGGATGCCTCATACATGGGAGGTAAAATGTCGTGAAAGAGAGGGGTAATGCATGACGCAGCTATCCCTGAGAGAACAGCTTTGGAAAGCAATTCTCGTGCATTGAGCCTTGAAAGCCTACCTCAGTATGTGAATAATATCTCTCAATAATAGTACAAACGAATTGTTTCACTGATATAATAACTTGTTCAGGTGTCAGGTTATTGATATGCTTAACTTCCCATATAGAACATGCGTTGGAACGCTGTTAGAACACAACATTTCAACAGCGAAGAGGTACTGAGGAATTTGGCCGCAAATTACACCATATGTTGTGATTGCAAATGTAGAAAAAAATACAGGCATACATTACATTCCCCATTGCACACATTTATCACACAGTATTAATTGTTTTGCAATTGCTTCCTGATTTATTTCAATAACCAGTGAGAGTTTCACTTCCATTCACTAAATGTAAGATGCACTTTTAATTCATGCACAATTCGGCACTGAACGAATACTGAGCATGGGCAGTGTTTATTGGGTCATGTGAGGGTTAAGGCAATACCACATTCCAAAAACATTTCCACCAGTGTTATCCATCAAACTCATGTCCTTCATATTGGCACTTGTACTTGCCCCTGTCGATCAGAGAAATTTTGCTACTTCACGTGTGGATGAGCTAATGTTGACATATGCACCAAATGTCAATTCTGATTACAGTGTTCTCATAGCTTACTTAAATTACATGACTCTTTAGTCTTCACTCATATTTGAAATGATGCAATGTAGATATTATTTTATGCTTAGATATGCAATAACTAATATACGATTCAGCTAAATTTAGAATTTCGCTTCAACAAATTCATACCAGTCAGTCATGCTCGGTGTGTGACAGGGAACATCCTATTTAAATTGCTAAAACCACATGTGCTTGTACCTAGTAGGAAAGGTTACCGCTGAATGGAATCCAGATGTGCAAATCAAGTGAAGCTAACTGTCCTGGTTGATTAATGACTCAGTGTTCTGAATTGCAAATTTTATGTTTCGTTCTTTGGCTTGCATTTACAGCTCTGTGGCTCATTATGCGCTCTGTTCCCGGCAAAAAGCGGGGATTTTAACAACAAAGTTGGGCACATTGATGTTACACGTTTAAAAACCTCATTTTATCTGATGCATTGATGCAACTCAACAGTATGTTGTTGAAACTGAACAATTTTGCATTCATTAACATTATAAAAGTATGCTACCTGTAGAAATTCACAGATTTCAATTCAAATTGACGTGAAAATTTGTAATGGCCTTCCAATAACGAACAAAAAGCTACTTATTAAGAGAATACTGCTATTGATGACTATGTGTTTGTAATCGTCTTAACTACTCATACTTACTTAGAAGGGCGGCGCGGTGGCCCAGTGGTTAGCGCTGACGCCTCACAGCAAGAAGGTCCCGGGTTCGAATCTCTCGGCTCGGGTGCCTTTCTGTGTGGAGTTTGCATGCTCTCCCCGTGTCCGCGTGGGTTTTCGCCGGGTACTCCGGTTTCCTCCCACAGTCCAAAAGCATGCTCCTGGATAGGTTGATTGGCTCGCAGACTAAAATTGTCCCGCAATGCCCGGCGATGGACTGGCGTCCCGTCGTCGGGTGTATTCCTGCCTTATGCCCTGTGTTTCCGGGATAGGCTCCGGCTCACCGTGACCCTATATAGGATTAAGCGGTTTCAGATAATGAGATGAGATGAGACTTACTTAGAATTACAGGGGTGGCAATGTGGTGACAGAATTGTACTTTGAACCCAGCAACCTTAGTTCAATTGTTGGCCATAGATAAAATTGTTAATGTGTGATATTTGAACCGGTCCAGGGGCCCTCCTTGATGAAGATACAATGACCACTGTGATCGTGCTAAAGTATTGTCAAAACCTCGCAACCAGAAGTAGATTAGCAAAGGGGCAGGAATTATATTATTATTTCTTCAATTGCAAGCACGAACCTGCACTGATCAGAATAGTAAAATTTGATTATAAAAAACACGTGAATGACATAGCATTGGGAGGCATTTGCCGAGCATTTGATTTACAAATAGTTGTGAATATTAAGTTTATTTTAATTGCAGAAAAATATGTGGCTTTAGAGTGAATGATAATGCTGTAGTTGGTAATGACTCATCAATCTGATTTAAAAGAATGTAATTATGGTACTAAATTCGGAATATATGTTTTTTACTTTACAAGTTACGCCTGATGGCAATGTGGTCAAGAAACTGCTTGTCACTGTCCAGATAGTGAGATTAGCTGATAAGATTGCAGGTCCCCTTCCCCCAAGCTTACAAAATTAATCCTGGACACACTGTCAATAAGCATGTCCAATCAGCTTGACTTACAATCCATGTTGAGCCAGTGGGGTCGATAAACCAGCAGATAACGCCAGAGAAACCAGTAGGCAGAAAACTCAAAGATAAGCAGAATGAGATCTCTCCAAGGCAGCCGAAGAGATACAATTGCTTTAAAAATGTAAAGGTATATAGTCAGCTATTGTGCGCTGATGCTCTCATTCAGTAAACAAAAGTGAGCAACTTCCTTCATCGTTGGGAAAAGGCAGAAATTACACAACTTAATACATTTGTCAATAACATGTCCCTACACTGTCTCGTATGCACAAAAGTTTGCTCATACCTCACATAAATTAATATTTTACTCTCATGATTCGACAAGTTAACGTTTGTTTTATGTTTGGACAATTAACGATGTTTAGATATGCATTCCTATGCATTGTTTGGGTACAATTTTGTCTAAAATTTAGCGCGGTGAAATGTACCAATCCATGTAAAAACGTATATCCAGGCAGAACATCCATGATTTTGACAATACTCGCCTTGACACGAGTGATGTGAGGATGTTGTTATCAGTAATCAAAGGACATTTCAGGACACTAATGTGTGTGAGACCATATCTTATGTTGTCTTGATGCCTCATTTTCCTTCTATCGAAATTCAGTTTTTCAACAATGGAACACCTCAATGCGAATGAGACAGTGTTGGTTGCACACGAGTAAAAAAAATGCTGAAACAAAGAGCACGTTTATTAAATTCCTTCCGCCTTGTCCACCAGCAATATGAATCCGTAATAGTAATGTTTGTTGAGCATAAGGGTTGTGTGTGGAGGGGTTAAACGTGGAGCCTCCACCTTTTCCAAGATATCTGGCTAGCCTGATAGAGTAGGCTGCAATTCCATATAGAGGGGGTCTCTAGATCTCCCTCGAATGGAGGTTCTTCCACCAACAGTGGTTTACACAAATAATTTCAGAGCTGCTCCTTTACCCTTTACATTTCACTATATGTATTGTTTGCCTGTGTGTAGTGCATTTGCATTTATAGAAGCTGATATATACGGCTGTAAGGATATATTGAGGGCGGCGCGGTGGCCCAGTGGTTAGCGCTGTCGCCTCATAGCAAGAAGGTCCCGGGTTCGAATCTCTCGGCTCGGGTGCCTTTCTGTGTGGAGTTTGCATGCTCTCCCCGTGTCAGCGTGGGTTTCCGCCGGGCACTCCGGTTTCCTCCCACAGTCCAAAAAGCATGCTGCTACATAGGTTGATTGGCTCGCAGGCTAAATTGCCCCGCAGTGCCCGGCGATGGACTGGCGTCCCATCGTCGGTATATCCTTGCCTTGCGCCCTGTGTCTGCCGGGATGGGCTCCGGCTTCACCGTGACCCTGTATAGGACTAAGCGGTTTCAGACAATGAGGATATATTGATACGTGCTTGGAATCGCTTGCCCATGGCACTTTCACACAGTACTTTCATTGTGGTAAATATAGCGGCTATACAATGTAATATGCATGCTACGTGTAGCACAAATAAGTACCCAAGTCCTGTAACAAATCTTGCTGCTGCAACCAACTGGGAGCAATATATGTAGTATTTAGAGAGAATACTTACGGACTCTGGGGCTGTGCGATGTTCTATATATAAATCTCTTTATGTTATTGCAATGGGTAAACTCCATTCTCAAAAAGCAATAACGTGATTCTGCTCATCTCTGCTGATGGACCTGAGCCGGTATATAAATGGCGTTTCCACTTTTTATATTTAATGGGGGTCAGTCTCTCTATAGGATGTCCTTTGAACAGAATTTAAACTTGTGGCCTTTAGATTGTGACGCCTGGCTGGATGTATGAATATTCCATGGCAAAATGTATGCATGACAACTCCTATGTCATTAAATTTAGATAATGAACACTGACTGCATGGACTGGACTAAGGAAGCAGTATTAGCACACTGTTATCAGAGCCCAGCGACTTGAGATCACCAACCACTCACTAACTTACACTGACCAATATTGTGAGGAATTGTTATACAACCCTTATAACTGACACAGCATGCACAAGATATCATTCAACAGTGAAGTGAAAACGTGCTGTACTACATATTGTTATTACGTGCATAGTGTATCTACAAATTAAGCACAATAATATATATATCACCAGATTATAATGTATGATGAATTAGGGAAAAACAATTGTAGACTGAGAAAGTCGCTAACTTAAAATGAACTATGTTATTGCATAGATCTGCCAGCGGAAACATATCAAATCCTAACTTAACGTGGCATTTATAGTGCACATGCCAATAACACATAAGTGAGGCCTTAACTGGATGTCTGTGTCGACCATGTTTTCTGCTTAAAGGAATAATACCACAGTGGCATAAGAGTGATTTCATCAGGAGGAATCTTCATTCACAATTCTACCTCAATAATACAGAGGCACTTAGCAGTTATCTTAAAACGTAAGCTCTCTTTAGGGGCCAATGAAACTGCTGCTACTCTCTGTGCTTTCAAACAAAATTCCATGTATTTGCAGCCCTCTTAACAATAGGTTGTTGTACATTAGTCCGGAAACCCGTGCAGAATTTTCATTTAATGTAGATTTACATATTGAGTAATGACTCCACTCTTCAAGAAGTAGCATTGAAATATTATTTCACTTCTCTCTTTATTTCACTAACGAATATGTTTTTATTAAATGAAATGTGCAGATTTCAACTACAGCATTGACACTAACGGGTGTCGCGGTGGCCCAGTGGTTAGCGCTGTCGCCTCACAGCAAGAAGATCCCGTGTTCGAATCTCTCGGCTCGGGTGCTTTTCTGTGTGGAGTTTGCATGCTCTCCCCGTGTCCGCGTGGGTTTTCGCCGGGCACTCCGGTTTCCTCCCACAGTCCAAAAAGCATGCTGCTACATAGGTTGATTGGCTCGCAGGCTAAATTGCCCCGTAGTGCCCGGCGATGGACTGGCGTCCCATCGTCGGTATATCCTTGCCTTGCGCCCTATGTCTGCCGGGATAGGCTCCGGCTTCACCGTGACCCTGTATAGGACTAAGCGGTTTCAGACAATGAGATGAGATGAGATTGACACTAACTTTATGCTAGATAAAACGTTACATGCTTAGTTTGCATTATAACTGCTCTAAGAAGTATTGTTTAAGGAATATTAATATTAATTGCATATAAATACTCAGTGAACATGTAGTGCATGTACACCAAGCTTATACCTCCCTACTGATCGTCATAATGGTATGCCTTTTGTACTTTTTATGCTTAATGCTTTCATCTCTGCATTATCACCAAGAGTCTGTGCGACATATAATAGAATCTGTATTTTGACACTTTATTAAAATAAAATGTATTACTATAGTTTAACTTCTGATACGGTATTAATTTTATGTTTGCACCAATTATAAGTATTATTTTCTAGGCAATTGGCTGAACAATTTGAAGCTATATTTGAGGGTTATGTAGTTATCTGACATGTGGATACATACACAGTGGTCGTCCTGTCATTGACACTTTTAGTGACCCTTGTACATGGACATTAGTCTATTCATCTATTATTAATCTGTCAGAATTACACTTTGTAAAATGTGTTGGATATTATAGTTTATATTAAACAAATATTCAGCAAGATGGTCATATCCTTATCTCTGCTAGTGTAAAGAGACCTTAAGTGGTTTTGTGCATTCCCTCCATATTAGGTGCTTGTTGTTTAGAGTGTTTAGGAGAGATTAGTCTTCCAACGAATTCTGTAGCCAATAAATCAGCCCAAGATCCATTCTCAATTGAGAGATTTCGATGTGCTTTACTCTCGATAACGGAGCACTGGTCAGCATTTGGTTAAGGGCTGTTGCCTACCCGATCAGGCACCTTTGTGCACTTAATCAGCCGAGAGACATCAGTGAGGAGCAGAAAGGGGTAACAGCAATAGCTTTGGGAGCTGCCTCATATAAATAACGTCGTCGATTGGTAAAACATACACGCAGTGGGCACACAGGAACTGTAAGACCAATCCGATATCAGATGTGCCTTCACCCAAACTAACCCCGAGGAAATCTACTTTGGTGTCCCAAATGACATGATTATAGGGTCGTTGATGTGTATATAAAATCTAAACACTGCCCTTTCTTACTCAGAGCATTTAACGATCTATATATTTTTTACATTCCGACGTGTAATTTCAGTCTGAAAGTATGAAGTCTAACACTTAGATGTGAGGGTACTCATGTTCGCTGTTTCATGAGTACACGTCTCTGTGAATGTATTCAATGTTGTCCTTTTTAAAAAAAAACCTCTTTGTGGTACAGTATGACGTCAAATACTCATTTACAAGACATAGATAATCCACTCGCAATTCTCCCAAACCCTTCTTCTCCTCATGTATACACCTCTGAAACACTTCTGTCCGGGGCTCCACTCTTACCTGTGAAACTGTTTGCTTTAATTTTCTATACGAGGATTGTCTTTTCAGAAATATATATAAATATATGCATAGGTTAATTGGCTTGCAGACTAAATTGCCCGCAGTGCCCGGTGATGGACTGGCGTCCCATCGTGGGTATATCCCTGCCTTTCACCCTGTGTCTGCCGGGATAGGCTCCAGCTCACCGCAACCCTGTACAGG
>JAZEWT010000001.1:24116973-24135278 GCA_036362905.1 Mordacia mordax
GCCTTACGCCCTGTGTTTCCGGGATAGGTTCCGGCTCACCGTGACCCTATATAGGATTAAGCGGTTTCAGATAATGAGATGAGATGAGACACAACGAACAAAGGGCCACGTGGCCACTCGCAAGTCTCCGCACGCCTGATGAGACCAGCTCGGACACAGGAACAGACAGAACCTCGCGCGATTCTGGCGCTTCCCCTCTTTATACCCCCCGACTCCATCACGTCACGTCACATCACGCTGCACAGCCGGCCAATCTGAGAGAGTGTGTACGTGCGCTGTAACAGCCACTGCCGTCAGGTCCTTGTCACTGGCCCACGTGATGTTTACCGGGTTCTCGGGTTGTTCTCACGTTACCTCGTCCTTGCCGTCTCAGTCACACGTGACCTTAGCGTACTCGGCATGGGGAACATTAACGCACTCCCCACATGCACTTGTCCTGTCACGCTCGAGACTGGGCACCACACTGTGACTCCCATTTCTAAAACTGACTCCCATCTCCAACACTGATACTGCCATCTCTAACACTGCCTCCTATCTCTAACACTGTGATTCCTATCTCCAACACTGAAACTCCCATCTCTACACTGTGACTCTTTATCCATTTCTCCTGCTGTTCAGGGACGCGCAGCTCTCTAGGTTGATTGATGTGATGGCAATCCTCCGAACTGCACCTGCTTGGGAACATTTATTCTTGCCATGTTTGTAGCAGAATCATTATTATTTTTAATCGCTGATTTTTTGTGCTTCTATAGTTTGTTGCTGCTTTTCATCTCTCGGTTGGGCTGTCCTGTTGTTATTGGCGTATCGTTCTCTCCACAGCTCAGATTTGTATTTAAAAAAAAACTCCAAAAGAACGTTGTGCTGATTTGCCCTTCTTGTTTTGTTGATGTGCCGTTCTCTCGGCGGCTGTGGCACTTTTGTGGCCCTTCGCTGATGAGTGCTCTAGAAGTGCTATTAGTATTATACGATAAATGTTGAATTAAAACATTGCCAATATATGTATTATATTCACTGATAATTTTGCATTTCAAGATTGTATTTGAAGGTCTGATCGTATTTTGCGTATTATGCAACGCTGTGTAAATAATTAAAAAAACCCAATTATTTTTATTGCTGTTGATTTTCCATAGTGCCGTTGTTATAGACGCGCCGCCGTTTTCTCCGCAGCTCTGTGAAGCGCTTTATGACCCTCGGGTGAAAAGCGCTCTATAAATGCAATTGTTATTATTAAGTTCGTTTCCGATCCTGACTGCTGTGGATTGATCCCGGTTTGTGTTCCTTAGAATTCTCAATTATTTACCATCATTTTCCAGCTCTTGAATCATTTCATTAGCGTCTCGTGTTTTTTTTTTACTCTCCAATGCTTTGTTATAGTCCATGAAACACAAATAGAGATATTTCTTCACTTTAGTTCCCCTTTCTGAAAGCACTCGGATGATAAAAATGGCATTTCTTGTTCCTTGATCTTCAACAAAACCAAATTGAACTTTTGCAACCTCTGGTTTTATTATGCTTCTGGCTCTGAGTATCAACACTTTTAATAGAATTTTTGTTACTTGGCTCATTAGACTAATGGTTCTATGGAGGTCACATTCAATAGCTCTAGGTTTTTTGTGGAGTGCAATAAATATCAATGTACTGATATCCTCAGGTATCTCTCCACTGTCATAAGTCTCGTTGATAATATCTGTCAATTTTGCTATTTGCCTAAAATGGAGAAAATTGAGTTATAATAAGCAAGATTTTATTAGTAGCAATTTTCCTGAAGACCATCCAGCAATAAAGTCTACACTTACATTACTGGTAATGAGAGGGGGGAGAAAACAAGTTTATACTTTAATTAATATGTGCATGATTATGAAGCAGAAACAACGGGGCTGTCATGAAATTAATGGCCCACTTGACATACATGGTTTTTGAATAAACCACGTTTTAAGAAAATTTGGATTTACATAGTCGGCGATGGACTGGCATCCCGTCGTCGGGTGTATTCCTGCCTTACGCCCTGTGTTTCCGGGATAGGCTCCGGCTCACCGTGACCCTATATAGGATTAAGCGGTTTCAGATAATGAGATGAGATGAGATGGGATTTACATAGTGTCTTAATGTGATCATAACTTATTATGCCATACAGACGGATTGGGGATAAGCATTTCATAGACAGAGTTAGTCAGTCATAGGCAAAGAAATTTATTTATATTTAGCCTCGACTTGAACAAGGGCAGAGAGTCAGGGAACCAGCAGAAGAGATTGCTGGGAGAAGTGAAAGCCAGATGAGCTGGGGGGAGGGGCAGTGGAAGGTTGAATGAGCAATGTCCCCACATGATTGACTGAAGGCTGTTATGGAAAGCCTTTGTTTCTGGCGTGAAGACGAGTAGATTGGGATGAGAGGGACAAAGTAGGCAGTGGTGAGTCCATAGAAGTCATACAACTATCAGTGAGCTTCAGTAGCAGCTGTGGTACGGACAAAGCAAGGGGCGGGAGATGTTGCACAAATGGGACACACCTGTAAACAACCTATCCGTCACTGCTCCTGGTCTGTCTGATCACAGTGGTGATTGTGTGGTTTGATCTCCAGGTACCGCCACCCATTTCCATCACTAAGCACCAAATCTAGTTCCGAAATATTTACTCCATCACTCCAGGCTTATTCTCCATTACAATCAACACGTCATCACTCTGTTTCGGCTCACTGTCGGTCTGATGCAACAGTTGAAACTTACAACAGCTCGGCCATCATGCATACAGGATGTTTTGGCCATAACTAAATCACGCTATATCAGGTATAACACCACCCTCCTGCATGTATTCACCTTGAACTCCAGGAGCTCAAGGTGAATACATGCAGGGCCGAATGGACTTGTTGAAAATCTGGCCTCACCATCCATGCTCAAATATATAAGGATCAGCTCAACCGCTGCCAGAAGCCACTTGATTGCATCCTTACCAACCACCTTTCTAGCATCCGAGCTGATGCATGGGGCAGACCCAAGATTCTCTTCTCGAACATCCATGGGCTTCTTCATCTACTCAACCATTCACCCTTACCTCTCTGGATTAATAAAGATGAGGCGGATCTGTTGATTCAGATTCTCACAGACAACCAGAGGCTACCATATCTCTACCCAGTCACAACCTCCACCCACTACCTCGGTAATTGTTCCCTCTCCTACCATGATCTCAAAACTCCTGAAATGTTCCGAGTTAAGGGAATCTGATGTTTCTTTATTAGTTACCAGATCTCGGCCGACAAACTGCTGCTCATCCAAGCAAACTTCAAATCCCTTGACACGTTCGTCACTAATCTCTTCAATATCTTACTTTGCTCTGGCATCATTTCCTACTATTCAAACGTGCTGCAGGTACCCTTCTCAAAAAAACCTGGCCTCGATTGCATTTTCCCTGATAATTATCGACCTGTGGTGCCAAGCTCTGCACAGTGCCAGGCTAGGTGCACCCTGACGCTCACACCTTGGAATCGGGCCAATCTCCAAGTTACGGCGGTATGAATGGCTGAGTGGGGGTGTCGTGCGTGATGGGCGGTGTCGGGTTCCGTGCAGTGCCAGGTTGGGTGTACCCTGACATGCCCAAGGTTTGAGCCAAGAGAGAGAGGGCTGCGTTGTGATTGGTTCCGAGCGCGGGACGTGTGTGATTGGCTGTAATGGCGCTGTTGCTACGGGAGAGTCGACCGAAGGGGTGTCATAGGAAGGAACGATAGGAACGAAAGGGGAGGTAGACAAAAAGCAGGTGGAGGAGACGTAATAGTGACATTAATGTGTAAGCCAGAATTACAGCGAGAGTCAGGACACCGGACTGTGGAGGGACGGAGCGGGGCGCACCAGCCGCTAGAATCGTGTGCGGAGCGTGCAGATATACACTGGGGGATAGCGAGGGATCTTGTCTGACCCCGGAGTGCGGGTTGCGTTGACCTTAGCGTTAAAGGTCTGTTACAGTTGTTTGTGTTAATTAAAGCAACCTTACGATGAAGACATTATCTCGACTCATCTTGCCTGGGGTCAGTCCAGAAAGCGCCTCAACGTCACCGCGATCGGTCGTGGAGCACGGGGCTGACAACGAGATCGGAGCTAGCGTGTTGCATGACAGACTCATCTCCAATTTACCATTCTTTTCTAAGGTCCTTGAGTGTGCAATAGCCATGCAACTCTGGAAACACGTCCTCAACAATCACCTCCTCGATCCCTTCCAATCTGGTTTCAGATTCGGCCATAGCACTGAAACTGCTCTGATCAAAGTAGTTATTGACCTCCTTGTCGCTGTTGATGAAGGATTGTCAAGTGTTCTTTTCCTCCAGAACCTGAGACCTTCATTTTCACCTACAAGGCTCTCAGTGGCGCTGCTCTGACACACATCCGTGACCTACTTCAGGCACCCTCCTCAACACAACTTTGATTCTCCAATACGGGTTTGTTGCATGTGTCCAGATCGCATCTCCGTTCGATTGGTGACAACCTTTTCATGCGTTGCTCCCACACTCTGGAATGGCCTTCCTTTGGAAATTTGGTCAGTTGAGTCTCTAAGCATCTTCAAATCCCATCTCAAAACTCACTTGTTCTGTAAAGGGCTTCAAGTCCTCTGTTTAGGACTTGATACTGCTCACTGCTCTGTGCTAGGATGATTGTGTGGTGTTGACCTGCGCCTGCTCAGGAACACTTCTTCTTTTATTTATTTGTTTTAATAATTATTATTTTGAAATTTAATGTCCATTGATTTATATCTATTATTTTACTTAATCAGTGCCCGGTGATGGACTGGCGTTCCATCATGGGTATATCCCTGCCTTGTGCCCTGTGTCTACCGGGCTAGGCTCCGGCTGACCACGACAATGAGATTAGATGAGATTTTACTTTATCGATCTGTTCTGATGTGGTTGTTAACATTCTGTTATCTCTGTGGTTCTGTGCAGCACTTTGTGACCATCGGGTGAAAGGTGCTTTGGAAATGCAATTATTATTATTAAATGGAGGTATGAGGTCCTGCAGCATTTTTAATACTCATTGATGTGTGTGTGTAAATTAACATATTCATCACTGTAATAACTTTATTTAATAACTTTAACATCATAATCCGAAAGCTCTAAACCTATTTAAATGTCCATTAAGCCGTTGGGAAGGTTAATAAGATCTGTGTCGACAATTAATTTAATCTTGTCAGCTATATGTCAACATATCCTTGCGGCAATTTGACTAATTGATAACTTTCCTAAACCTTGGGATAGGGAATTCTTTTTGTGGCACGCATATAAGGAACTGTAGTCATAAGTCGCTCATTAGCACTTGTAAGTGATTGCTGTTTACATAATTACACAATAATGCCATGGCTTGCTTTTATTAATAATTGCGGATTTCATAAATTAATTTTGCAACAATGGTTTACATTGTTAAACCATTGTTTTAACATGATTGTCCCTTGTGATTGCTTATCCAAAGTGAAACGTGCGATTGCTTGCAGGCTTTACGCAAACTCTTGGCCAGATTCAGCTGTAAATGAAAATAATAAACCACCCTGGCTTGTTTGTGTTCTCTTTAGTTATCTAATGAAAACATTAGCAAATTTTCGTCAACAATCAGACAAACAAGTACATTCACATGAATAGCGCCATGTATACGTAATCATATTGCAGATCTGCGTTCACTGACATAAATAATTCACAATGTAATATGTCGAGGATCACAATTCTGTGTTATTGCATTGACGACACTACATTTGTCGCCGGAATGTTTAGTGTCTCTCATGAATGCATAACTCTAGAGTTCAAAAGCTGTTATTTTCCCTTGCTAATATTAACTGAGTATGACTAGTTCAATAAAATAGCTTATTAATACATATTTTATATTAGGATTGTTATTCTCACTCATTCAGCTCAAAGTGTAATCACTGTGGAAACCTCAGCTCATAGTGCAAAGTACTCGATAAACTATAATAATTTACAATTCAATACCATATTCAATATCTGATTAAATCAATGCAGCAGTTAATCCTGTGATACTAACAAACGTTTAAAATTGTAATTTTTAGTGCTTATCATTATCCATGAAAGAATAATAATTGCATTTATAGAGCGCTTTTCACCCGAGGGTCACAAAGCGCTGCACAGAGTTGCGGAGAGAACGGCACGTCAACAACAACGACGACATCAGAATGACAAATCAGCAACAATAATCTTTTTTTGAGGTTTTTTTTCCTACAAATCCGAGCAGTTGAGAGAACGGCATGTCAGCTGATTTGCTGTTCTTATCTCGTTATTGATGTGCCGTTCTCTCAGCGGCTCTGTGTAGCGCTTTGTGGCCCTTGGGTGATGAGCACTCCAGAAATGCAATTATTATTATTATTATACGATAAATGTTAAAATAAACCATTTCCCTATATATGTATTATATACACTGATTATTTTTTTTTTATTTTAAACTTATTGCTGAAAGTCTGATTATTTTACTTGTTCCACAATGATTGTGTTTATTTAAAAAAAAAACCCAAAAATGTTATTGCTGCTGATTTTCTGTTCTAGTGCCGTTGTTGACGTGCCGTTCTCTCCGCAGCTCTGTGAAGCACTTTGTGACCCTCGGGTGAAAAGCACTCTCAATGCAATTATTATTATTGTTATATTGGCACGACAACATTGAGCCATATCAACAGTCCTAGCCAGAGGGCCTGAACACCTTATGGAACAAGTGAGTCTTGAGATGAGATTTGAGGATACCCAGAGATTCAATGGAGGGGCATTTAAGAGTCTGGGAGCAGTGCATGAGAAGGTTCTATCTGCTATCGAAAGGAGGTGTGATCTGGACACATGCAACAAACCCGTATTGGAGAATCAAAGCTGTTGGGTTGAGGAGGATGCCTGACGTAGGTCACGGATGTATGTCGGAGCAGCTCCAGTGAGCGCCTTATAGGTGAGGAGGAGGATCTTAAATTCAAGCCTGTATTTAACCGGTAGCCAGTGGAGAGACAGCAGTACTGGAGATATGTGATCATAGGTGTGCGGGTGAGGACTCTAGCAGCCGCATTCTGCATACTTTGAAGACGATTCATCAGGCAGGCAGGGGTGTCAGGGAGCAGTGCATTTCAGTGATCGATTCGTGAGGAGATGAAGATGTGTATTAGCTTCTCAGCATCATAGGGTGGCAGGATGTTGCGCACCTTGTTGATGTATGTCTCGAAGCTGAGTCTGGAATCGAGTCACACCTAAACTCCGGACCGCCTTAGCAACTTCAATGGTCTGGTCATCAAGCAAAAATTGGATAGGTTCAGCCTTGGATAACTGGTGCAGGTTTTCCACAAGCAAAACTTCTGTTTTGTCGCCATTTCGTTTTTGGAAAAATGAATTGAGCCAGGCCTTCACAGTTGACAGTGAGGAGGACATGCAAAAACCAGACACATTGATGGATGGTTTAGCGTGGATATAGATTTGGATGTCATCGGCATAGCAATGGGAGCTGGGATTGAGGTTCCACAGGATATGGCCAAGTGGTTGTATGTAGATCAGTGGTTCTTAACCTTGTTGGAGGTACTGAACCCCACCAGTTTCATATGCGCGTTCACCGAACCCTTCTTTATTGGAAAAATAAAATGTGATCACCTGCAGCCAGTGATGGCCAAGCGGGGCGTGTCATCACGAATCATATGAGTGAGGTGTGTGTCTTGACCTCCACCGAACCCCTGAGACTGACTCACCGAACCCCTGGGGTTCGATCGAACCCAGGTTAAGAACCACTGATGTAGATGCTGAAGAGGAGTGGGCCGAGAACTGAACTCTGAGGAACTTCAGACTAAACAGGATGGATGTCCGAGTTTTGTCCTCCATGGCTTATGAACTGCTTCCAGTCAGAGAGATAGGATCACATCCAATGCAGGACCGAGCCAGAAACCCCTATACCCTCCAGCACTCAAGTAAGATTGGGTGGTCAGTGGTATTAAAGGAAGTGATCAGGTCCAGCAGGACAAAAATACTTGGCAAGCCTTCATCATCAGCGACGAGTAGGTCATTAACTACTTTGACCAGATGCAGGTGTTAAGATCTTAACACCTGCATAATTGCCAGATACGGTAAAACCTATTGTAATCTTATATTTGTATACTGGCAAAAAAGTACCCATAGCGTCGACCACATCAGTTTTAGTACTATGGCTGAATCTGAAGCCAGATTGGAAGGGATCGAGGAGGTCATTGTTGAGAACAAGTTTTTGGAGTTGCGCGGCTACTATACTTTCAAGGACCTTAGAGAGGAATAGTAGATTTGAGATGGAGTGATGATTATCAGGGATGTTGCAATTGAGGCCAGGTTTGAATAGTGGGGGGATGATGCCAGAGTGCAGTGAGTTATTAAAGAGATTAGTGACAAAAGTGGCAAGGGAATGGAAATTTATCCGCATGATTTTGGATGGGAAGGGGTCCAGGAAGCAGTTTGTGGGCCGAGATGTGGTAACAAAAAAAGAGACAATTGCTGCAAAAGCTGCTCTCACGGGACAGCCGCGTCGATTGCCCCCTCCATCGCGATGTTTCGCCTCACACGTTAGAGGTAGGGCGGCGCGGTGGCGCAGTGGTTAGCGCTGACGCCTCACAGCAAGAAGGTCCCGGGTTCGAGTCTCTCGGCTCGGGTGCCTTTCTGTGTGGAGTTTGCATGCTCTCCCCGTGTCCGCGTGGGTTTTCGCCGGGTACTCCGGTTTCCTCCCACAGTCCAAAAGCATGCTCCTGGATAGGTTGATTGGCTCGCAGACTAAAATTGTCCCGCAATGCCTGGCGATGGACCGGCGTCCCGTCGTCGGGTGTATTCCTGCCTTGCGCCTTGTGTTTCCGGGATAGGCTCCGGCTTCACCGTGACCCTATATAGGATTAAGCGGTTTCAGATAATGAGATGAGATGAGACGTTAGAGGTATCCTCAGGAGCTGTGTGTGTGTGTGTCGTGTGTGACTCCTATTTATATGTAGGTACTATGTGTATGTAAAGTCTCTTCTATAACATTGCTTTATGCCAGGAACAATGGTCGAAGGTCTGGATCCATTTGAAATGATTCCATTGTCTTGCTAGCACTTGCACACTGGAATCACATTCACCCAATCCAATTTCACCTCTGACTCACCCACTTGCCTGCATCTCATGAAAACCTGCCCAATTCTTCAAGCACTTGGTGATTCTCTCCTTATGTCCGCATTTCAGAGCTCAATAGCGGTGCATTGCAGACATCAATAACTGGCCTCCAGGTTTGGCTGAGCTTTATTCTCATTTCTTGTTGGCGGTTCAAAAGACTATCTTTAAAAGACTATGAACCGATGTAGGTTTTCACGGCTCGATGCATGATGATTGCTTCGAAAAGCTGCATCCTCTAACGTGTGAGGCGAAACGTCGCGAGGAGAAGAGAGAGAGCCATCGACGCGGCTGTCCCGAGAGAGCAGATTTTCGGAGCAATCATCAGACTATGAACCGCAAACAAGAATAATTTGCTGAGCGAGAGGGAGTGATCGACGTGGCTGTCCCGAGAGAGCAGCTTTTTGAAGCAATCATCATGCATGAACCGTGAAAACGGTTCGATGCATGAAATCGTCAAGAATCAGGATCCTTTCAGAACTGGAGTCCAGCTTAGAAAGCAGCTCAGACAGTTCATTGACAGAAGAAGAGGAGGCTCCAGGTGGGCGGTAGAGCAGCACCAACTTCACAGGTTGAGCCGACCTCCAATCCAGAGACATGCTTGAATGAATTGAAGGTCGGTGACGGAATCGGTCGGATGTTGGCAGACACATGGTGGAGAACTGCTAGGCTGCTACCACGGCCATGTGAACAAACCTTCTAATGGAATGCAAAGTCTCGCGGTAGGGCCTGAATCAAT
Organism: Mordacia mordax; assembly: GCA_036362905.1. Lineage (NCBI taxonomy): Eukaryota > Metazoa > Chordata > Hyperoartia > Petromyzontiformes > Petromyzontidae > Mordacia > Mordacia mordax. The sequence goes on from JAZEWT010000001.1 coordinate 24,126,816, forward strand.
ATGAGAAAATCATCTTGATGATGCCAGGTCTCTGTTGGGTAGAGTAGATCCAGATTTTTGTCTGAACAACTCAGTGATGAGTAAGGCTTTTTTGGTGTTCAAAGAGTGCACATTGGGCAGGGCAAAGTGGGTTTCAGTTGCAGGCAATGTGTGTGCTGGAAGAGGGGCACCAACCGGCGATATTTTTATCAAACATCGTCGAGCTGTAAACGGTCTAACTTGTTTCCTCGGTTGCCGATATGTAGGGCTTACTACGGCAATAGGGGTCGGGAAATCAATTGTAGACAGGTTAATGTCCTTTTTGTTGCCGGTGCCCTGATGGATGTAACAGGGGCATCAAAGTATCTTCAGCTCACGACAAATGGCCAGAAGTTTGTGGTTACAAGAAGCTGATGTAGGAATCAAGCTCTTTATAGCCGCAGATGTGTCGGTGTTAATGGACGAAGTGCTCCATACATGATTGCCATCCTTCACAGTTGTAGGCCACAGTTCATCCCAATCATCCACATACGCTAGCCTCATAGCTCATCTCTGCTTCTATCCCATCATGCATATTATCTCAATCTGCATTGCTCAAGCTTAGCCTACTTTTATCAGAAGTTAAATCTCTATTTTGTAGTTGTTCTCTGATCCTCTTATTCTTCTTTTTGTGTCACATTATAATTCCAAAATGCAACACTTCCTATTTATTTGCCTACTTTTAACCTTTTAGCATTTTAAATCAAGTTGCTAGGTGCAGGCCCAAATGCCCAAAACATCGATGAGCCAACAACAGAGAGCAATATCAAAGCTATAATGGGTAAAAGTGAACAAGTTTCTTCAATTGAGAGAGATCATAAGAGCTTGGGAAGAGACACGATGGGGAGTTTGAACAATGTGTGGGATAAAACAGAAAGAGAAGTGTTTTTACTTCCAATATGGTGGTTGAGCACAGTGTGGATGACACAAAAAAGTCAGTCTGGTAGACCATGCGAGAATCACAGCAATAGTAGCAATGGTTGTAGCTATAGAAAAATGAAAAGCAGTGACTGACCAAATAGCAAGTGACTGGAGCGAATCAATGAGTGATTTTAGTCAATCATCCTTACAATGAGGTAGTAATTAGGTGCTGCATCACAGATAGGACGCAGTATTCTAGTATTTGGTCGATTTGTACTTTGTATAGTTCTAGAAATTGCTCAGAGTTCAAGAAGGTTTTACACAGAAAAGGCAACCAAGCGATAATTGCTTTCAAGTCAGTGATGATTGACTGTTCAGTGAACTTGTTGCACGGTGCACATACTGAAGACATATTCTTCTTTCATAAATGTCATCATTACAGGAATTTTTTAATGTTCCAAAGTTTGTTTAAATACTGTGTATTAGCTTACATTTCCATTTTTGAGTCTGTGAAGCTGTCATTGGTCATTTTGTTTGCAAAATGCTTGTTACATTTCTTTAATATTGGGGTTTTAGAAAGGAGATTATTAATGTCAACTCTTGTGATAAGAACTCACTCGTGCATAGAATTGTAGTTTACAATTATTGAAGCTAATAATAGTTGGTCAGTCTTAACGATACATTGATAAGAAGTCACATATGTATAATATTATAATTTTTAGTGGGATCAAAACAATTTTATATTCATTAGCGAGATGGAGCAAAGAAATACGTTTTTGTGAAGGCACTGGATGGATTATTGTACCGCGAAATTTTGAGAGGTGGCATTGGCGGCTTATGAAGGCTTTCATCCAGCAGTGGACTGACCATGGTGGATGAGTATAATAATGAACAATCACGAATAAACGTGTTGTCAGACATGGACTTATTTTATTTCGGATTTTAGAAAAAATATATACGTTAATTATATTTATTCAATGAGCGATTGTGTTCTGATGATTGCTTTCCAAAGCAGTTTTTTTTTCGGGATAGTTACGTCGAGCACGCGTCCCCTCTCCTTTTGAATCTCAGAACGTCTGAGGATGCCTTCAACGTGGGAGGTGAAATGTCGCGAAGGAGAGAGGAAGTGCACTTGACACGGCTCTCCTGAAAGAACGACTTTGGAGAGCAATCACCATGCATCAAGTCATGAAAACCTACATCAGGATTGTGTTATTTTTATAAAGTAAATACACTTTGTTTTCACCTTGTTTTATTTGTGTGAAATTTAAAGCAGCGAACTTTGCTTTGTCTTCTATAGTATCAGTGCTGAATGTGACTGCCAGGCTTATGGTAAGATTATTAATGTGCTTTTCACATTTATTATTCGTTGGTAGAATTTTTTAAATAAATATAACACTTAGGTGTTTTAATTTCCCTTCTGGTGACAGTGTATCTTGCTTTCTGTCTTTTATGTGAAATGCTAATACGTGCCCCCAACTGTTGCTGACGTGTCTTGGTTTAGTGATGAATGCCTTGGGTCATTGCTGTACATTCATACCTGATTTTTCATTTTTTGTGAGGGTTTCTGCTGTACGTAGCTAAATCTATGAGGTCGTGCTCTCCTGCATCACTGTTTCCTCTACCTCAGATGATTTATCGATTTGTCCCTTTCTCTCACTTGCTATCTTGATGACAAATGTGTCCATCACTGAGTGGGCTGAGCGGCCAGGCATAGTGGCTTCATGAGAACGCCCACAGGCGCAGCTTTCAATTTTGACACCATTTTTGTAATGGCACACACCCTTTTTATTTAGAGATGCACTTGGAAGAGCACCGTGTTTCCTTTTTCTGTCATTTTCTTCCACCAGCATCTGCAGAAGATACCCTTTCCTCTAAATGGTGTATTATGCTCTGCTTGCCATCTCTACGTTTCTTTCCTTTTGTATTATATTTTACTTACGTTGTGTACACATGCCATGCAATTATTTCATCTGTATGGATATAAAATGAAAATTAATGTTAACGAAACGTATCCTTTCTTTCTCTCCTAGCCTTTATATGGGTTATTAAAATATGCGTGGTTTTGCAATTTATTAAACAAATGATATAGCCTTTATCCAGGGCGCTTTTCATCATTATAGAGGTGTGAGGAAACCACAGAGCGGTGAGAGGAAGGCAGAAGGTAGCCATGCATTCAGCCGGCGCCAACATTTGCCAGACACTGCGTTATAGCCAATTAATGAGTATTTTTTAATGCCTTCATGGGGAGGGTGCCAACAAAAGACTTCTGTTGCGTGATTTTGTATGTAAACTATAACAGTGCCTGATTTAGCTTTTGTTACTGCACAATTTATGATGTTGGGTATCTGCCAAGGCCACCTGGGACCTTGTGAGCACTTGCCCTCAAGCTCGCATGCCTGGCCCCCACTCCCACGGACACTCACACGCATTCACATTACTTTGCACTAAGAAGCTAACGTTTTAGAATATGATGATGGCTTTAGTAAGTAAATATTGTTTGTTATTAAATAAATGTTCATAAACAATTATTAAACTACAATATTTTCTTAGTGCTCCAAAATAAAATGGGTATTGGATGAAAACAAATAAAAGCAGAACATTGATGCAATAACACCTTTTGACTTTCATTTATGAACAATATTTTCGTGCACTGTTGTAATAATTGTACGTGATATATGATAATAAAAAACCCCATACATTTTCAGCAGCATAGTAATAGAATGTCTGCATTTTTAACTTAATTTTCAGTGGCATTTAATAAAATGCATATTGAAAATATTTTTCTCACAGAGACATCCGGCCTGTATGTGTGTCGTTTTCATAATTAATGCCAGTTATGATAATAACACACAAGAACCCATTCTTAGGAATACTGTCACTGGGTCTGTTAATGTTTCCTATGAAGCTGATAGGTACCTTTTGGAATCACAGATATTACTTAAAAGGTGTTGGTATTTAACTTGTTTCCCTGTACAAACTTGCTAAGTGGAGCACATTAAATTTCGGTATATTCGAGTCAATATGCAGCATGATGTCATCCACCACAATAACGTTTTAAAGCATTTTTTTCTTATTTATATGAGAAAAATAGGAAATATTGACGTTTTTTTCTTCCCACCATTCTGACATAAATTTCATTATAATATTTGTTTGTCGTATACTATAGCTTTGATTACAGCTGGTCAAGTATTGTCTATAAATGTAGAGGCGCTTTGGTAATTGGATGTGGAGTGCATGGAATTGAAGTCGATTTCTTTGGCTGCACTATTGCGTTTAACACCCTTTCTGTGTGTCTCAAGGCAGATTTATGCACGCGCCTTACATTTATAGGCGTTTTCGTCCCTCAAGGAATGAGAACTAATGACGCCTGCAGTTATTCACGTGCGCTGCTGCTGATAGTGGTAAAGTGATACGACTCCATGTGGTCATTTGGCTGCAGACTGCTGATGCCAAACAAAAGGTTGATTAAACATGACGGCAGCAGTTGACTTGGAGCTGAGCAGTTTGTAATCACCACCTGGTGCCACCCTGCGTGTGTTTTATTTCTTGAGAACAGCACTAGGGGGCAGGGAGGGCGACTAATACCTATGAGGAAGTATTGTATCGCCAGGGATATCTTGGCTCACATTCTCATTCCCGGTGACGCCATCTCACCGTGCCCTCCATCTCACTTTGACTGATCAATAACATAATGAGATTTTTCCCCCCCATTTTCTTCTACATTTCTGACCTTGTGAAAATGAAAGCAGTATCACGAACGCGCGCGTACGCGCACACATATGCATGTGTGTAAAATGTCACAAACATTCGAAAAGCAACTTACCAAATGTCAGTGCCCGTTTTGTTAACGGAAAAATATGTAGCCAAAGTATTTGGGAGCCAAGAACTGAGGTTGCCAAGCTAACACTGGGTGGGCTTAATTGAAATCTGTAAAAGTGGCATATAATGTAATTATACATTTCGTTTCAACACACACCAGCATGCACACAATCAGCAGCAGCCAATCCCACCTGTACATTGGCAATTCGCATTCTCAAAGAGGGGCGGCGCGGTGGCGCAGTGGTTAGCGCTGACGCCTCACAGCAAGAAGGTCCCGGGTTCGAGTCTCTCGGCTCCGGTGCCTTTCTGTGTGGAGTTTGCATGCTCTCCCCGTGTCCGCGTGGGTTTTCGCCGGGTACTCCGGTTTCCTCCCACAGTCCAAAAGCATGCTCCTGGATAGGTTGATTGGCTCGCAGACTAAAATTGTCCCGCAATGCCCGGCGATGGACCGGCGTCCCGTCGTCGGGTGTATTCCTGCCTTACGCCCTATGTTTCCGGGATAGGCTCCGGCTTCACCGTGACCCTATATAGGATTAAGCGGTTTCAGATAATGAGATGAGACATTTCGTTTCAATACAGCAAACTAAAATACCCATTGCTACTTAATGCGTGTGTTGCCTCATTCGTAAAGCTTTTAAACTACCCCTTAAATACTACTTGATGATAAGGAGACGAGTCGGTTGAAATTATACAATTTTATTTTAAAATAAAAATGTGTAAGGTAATCTTTTCTCTGAGTGTGTTGTTGTTCTTTTTGACCCAGTATAGCCAGAAGTTGATAATAAATCTGATATAACTTCAAGAATCACAGACTAAGTACCTTAAAATTGTCATAAAAATACACCTTGCATAACAAATAGTTACAACATATTTTTAAATGACATGCAAGTTTGCAAAACAAAGTTCACGCTAATATATAATCAAGGACATGTAAAAATTGTATTAATCGATTGTGCATAAATCTACGTTGATTATTATCGATCCCCGTTTGCTGTTGTCTCCGCTGTGTGCATGGAATGGCTTCTTTTGTTTCTGACAGGTTTTTTTAGACTGCCTGTCAGTTTGTTTCAATAAACCAAGCAATTTCGAGGAGGAACACATACGAATAAAATTATAACAATCAACATTATCATCAGCGGCTATGATGTATCCACTCCTGGACGAAGGTCTCCGTTTATATTTTTTTAAATTACTAGATTTCCTGCGCACAAGCTGATTTATAATTAAATAAAAAGGCAGTTTGGAGTGTTTTTGGAAAATTGACCTGAATAATGACAATAAACATATCGATGTGGGCGGCACGGTGGCCCAGTGGTTAGCGCTGTCGCCTCACAGCAAGAAGGTCCCGGGTTCGAATCTCTCGGCTCGGGTGTCTTTCTGTGTGGAGTTTGCATGCTCTCCCCGTGTCCGCGTGGGTTTTCGCCGGGCACTCCGGTTTCCTCCCACAGTCCAAAAAGCATGCTGCTGCATAGGTTAATTGGCTCGCAGGCTAAATCGCCTCGCAGTGCCCGGCGATGGACTGGCGTCCCATCGTGAGTGTATCCCTGCCTTGCGCCCTGTGTCTGCCGGGATAGGCTCCGGCTCACCGTGACCCTGTATAGGACTAAGCGGTTTCAGACAATGAGATGAGACATATCGATGTGTCTGTCTACAGAACAACATCAGTGTGGGTTATCTTCTATGAAGTGGTTCAGAAACATTCACATTAATAAAGAGCAAATGTATTTATTTATTTAATGCCATTTTATTCATTTCAGTAAAAAGGGCCCAATGAGCTGCTGTGCTCTATTTCTAATTTTAGCGACACAAGCATGATTAGGTCATAATACAAAACAACTATTGGTATAATCGGTGTAATAATAATATTACACACAAATTACGGAAACACTATTTCTTATTGTCACAGAATACACAGATGACACTACATTTGTATTGCTGCTTGCATGTGGCACGAAAACAATTCCTAACCCTCACACTTGTTTGGTATAGTTGTACTGTTATGCTTTGTGTATTTTTGTTATCCCAAAAAGCCCAAGGGTTGAATAGATTGGCTCTCTGAAACTTGGACATCGTCAGTGAGCCTTAAGAATTCGAAAGGTACTTTGGTATTGCTCTCTCTAGCCTTTGGCATGTTGATTTCTCAGGATGCTTTAGGGTTGCTCAGTGAATTTTATGTATGTCCACCGACACCTTATGGTGCCTTCGGCTGGTCCTCTGCTGTGCTTTATTTGTTGTTGAGACTGGGTTTGGAGCATAGTCTGTCTCTAAAATGATAAGTACTGCATCAAAAGTCTTTCAGTGCGGTAGGTGACGGGGTCAGTGCTCTTCCCAGGGTAGGCAGCTGCCCCTTTGCCCGCGAGCAGAGCGTTGTCACTGCACTGAAGCAAAACGGCTCGTGATGACAGCTGATGTGTAATTCATTACGGCTCAATTCAAAATCAACCTGCAATGTGTGGTGTAAACAACTATCTGGAGGCGATAAAAGGCGATTGTGCACCTGTCTGCATGTGTATCTGCATAATTAACACTTTGTCAAGTAATAGTTAAATATTAATTGCCTTTTCCAGTAACGCAATGAAAATGCAGTTTTACGCTTGGGAAGAACATTGAGGGTTTAGTATGTTTATTTCTGCATGCGGCACAATCATTTCGACAAGCATTGGCTCAACGTGAGATGGCACAGATCCTTGTGACATCTACTGTGAGGGGTCAAATGGGGGGGGGGAATGTGAAGAACATTTAAATTGAACAGGCTAATAATTTATTTAAAGTGTTTTCTATCGAAGGTGCCGTAGTCTATATTTAACCAATCATTTTATAATCACGCTATCCTATTATTCACATAAGCTTTCAAAATACCGAATTTCTGTTGCGGCTTTAATCTGGTAAATGCCCACAAGAGCAGTGGCTCCCAGACTTCATTAAAGCAGTTCCACATCACATTACATAATAAGTGCTCTGTACATTCGGTTTACATTTCAGTGCTGTAGTTAGGTGATTTAAATTTGCATTTCTGCTGCACTTTATTACCTGCATTACAATCCCTCGTTGGGATGGTTGATGTACTATGCAGGTCATGTAATTGAAATAGTGGCCCATCGTATCTTACTAACACTTTGTTAACCTTAAGTTATTTCAGAAGTTCACATGTTATTTCGTATCGACAACGGTATAATATACTTGCAAGAAAAATGATCAATTTGAATATGTTTAAACACCGTTTACAGTACTTGTTTAAGTGGAGTATTAGAATGTGTATTTTGAGGAGGTAACATTGGCATTTGTTTTTGAGTACAGAAAAATAAACATCTGAGTAAATGAATTCGCTAAAATCAATTTAGAAAATGGGCAGGATTTGCATGTATTTTCCTATTTGCTTCCATATACAAGCTTGACATTTAAACTGGAGATTTATGTCTGAAATAAAGGTTACAAGTTATAGCAAAGCGCTTGAAATCCAATACTTTCATTTTGCAAAGTTACCGTTTTTACAATACACTTAATAATATGGTGCAGTGCAGTATAAGTGTTCTGTATATTAATGTAACAATATTTCTATGCAAGCCATCACACTCTAGTGTCACACAGCTGCAATTTGAAACAATTTTGCAGATGAATTGTTGTCCATCAACAACGCCACACATTCATAAGACCAGTAAACATGTAACATCCATCCATCCATCCATCTTCATCCGCTTTATCCGATGCCGGGTCGCGGGGGCAGCAGTCTAAGCAGCGATGCCCAGACTTCCTTCACCCCAG
>JAZEWT010000001.1:24137402-24153223 GCA_036362905.1 Mordacia mordax
TATCTAGCCGGTATCTCTCAACCTCCCGCACGAGCTCAGGCTCCTTCCCCCCCAGCGAGGTGACATTCCATGTCCCTACTGCCAGAGTTTAACATGTAACAATGTCAGGCCAATACGTGGTGATAGTAGGTCTTTGTAGCAGTGACACAAACGATTCGTTACATCTACACACTCCAAAGCTGTTTCGGAATATTGAACTCATGCTTTTAACCTAAACAGCTATGTACCTCAGTTGGAGCATTGTTAACAATTAGCCATTGGTGCCATCGCCATCCCGTGTTAGGTGTTCATTTTCCTCATGTAGATATATGGCCAGTATTGCAATGATACAGGTAGTATTCGTGGAATGATATTGTACATCGGGATTTTCAACTTTTTGTACTACTTCGTCCACTTGGGTATGGTCTCCACGAACTATTAGTTTGCGTTTGTGACCCACTGATGGATCACGACCCACCGAATTAGAATGGCAGCTCCATGTGTTGCATACAGTGCTCATGTGATAGCATTTTGACTTGGATGTTTTGTGTGGTTTCCTCTTTACTGTTTATATGGTGCACTACCATATATATGGTCACTTCTAAAGTAACAGAATTATAATTTGAACTATCAAAGTGTAGACTGACACAATTAAAAGAGCATAATGTTTCTGGAATACAATCAAGTACTCGTGTATAAGTGGTTGACTTGATGTATCATCAATGTTAACTCATCAGATTGAGTATCCCATCTGTATAAACATTTTCTAGAACATTTTAACAGCAGAATTCTCAACTTCATGTTTGAACAGATAAAAACTTTTTGCTTAATGTGGAGAAACGTCCATAAGTGTAGGACTTCGGGGCTGTGTTGGCAGTGATGTATAAGCAGAGGCAAAAATACCTCTAAATCGTCATAATTGACATTGCATAATATTAATTTAAAAAACGTCTAGTATTTAGGTAATGTCCTTTCTCAGCTGAAGGATTTTTGCTCAATCTATTGTTCGACAATATAACTTTTCTTGTGTAAATCAGTACTAATGATGAGAGGCAAGGTGTTTTTAGCCTGTACACATATATTTTGTTTCTAATATATGCTCCCTCCTTCGCGTTAAAGTAAAACACGTTTTAATTTCCTTCAAGGATTGAGTGAGACGGGCAGGAGGCTGACAGGGGAGATGTATGCGAGGCTGCCTTTGCTTGGCTGATGGAGTGAAGATGGGGGTGGCCGCAGACGAGCAGGCTTGGAAGGTAATGCATTACCTGGGCTTAACAGGTTTGGCTGCTTTGGTCACCGCCCTTCAACCCTGCTACGAAACGCCACCTTTTACGATGACGCCGTGCCGCCTATCGCATCGTGTGTGTGTGTGCACGTGCGAACACAAGCGTGTGCAAATGCGTTTCCTGGAGATGTGTCGCTTTGTTTGTTGCCTATCAGTCTGTATTCATTCTCTCTGTCACTACCCCCACACCACTCCCATTTCATATAAGACTGTCATGCAAGGCTTTAGGAATTATATTTCTAACGATGCTATATCTCCACCCATGTTTTTTAAGTGATGTATCAAATAGAAGCGGAGCATTATTCACCAGAATGTTCATACATGCATATACTGCACGTTCCATGACTTTATCCGCCTCCCCATCTTCTGCGCAGTAATGTGAGTGAGCTCATGCTGTGCCCACGTCAGGTTCATTTTGAGCAGAGTTGGCCACCATTGGGCAGCATGAGTCTCATTATCATGATGGAAGCAGCTGGCAAATTTGGTGCCTAAATCTTTAACTGTGCAGTTGTGCAGTTGTTCGCATTTTTTAATCAGTCATGCAGCAGATTTCCACGTATGTGTTGAACTACATCTCCATTTCCGTACGTGTCGGTTTCAATTATTCAGCATTTGCAAAATCCGTCTATTTTTTCTCGTAGAATATGTTTAACTCCTGGTCCAGGTTTTGGTTGTCCCGTCTGGACTACTGCAACTCTCTCCTCGCCGGTCTGCCTGCATATGCTATCCGTCAACTTCAACGTATTCAAATTTCCTTTGCTCACCCAGTTTTTTTCTCTTCCTCGTTTTTCCCATTTCACTGCTCTATTTTGTTCTCGACACTGGTTTTCGTTGGTTGCACGCATAAAATTCAAAATCTTGGTTTTTACCCAGGGCTGTCGGCACCTATCTACCCCATTTTATCTCTGTTCCGCTGCCCCCCCCCCCTACATCCACTCTCGATCTCTCTGCTCGGCAAATTTTGATCAATTGGTCGCACCATACGTCCCGTCTCCAAGTTCCAAGGCTCGCTGCTTTGCTACCCTGGCCCCATCATGGTGGAATTAGATACCAATAGAATTCAGGACCACTAAGTTACTTACGGCATTTTTTAGAAATGCGTGTGTGATGATGTAAATCGCACTGGATAATGGAGTCTTGCTAAATAACAATGAATAGTTTTACTTGTATTTGTAATTTATCCTATGCAAATCCAAACATTGGAATAAATGTTTACACCTGTAGATTTTTCTTTTTGACCTATAAATACATTGTGATTTGAGCCAAGTTAAGTTGTTCTGTTAGTGATGAAGTCCACACACACGCAAATACTCACACAATACGCACATAAAGACAAACTCGCAAACACACGTGTGGTCGGACACAGCAACACCATGCTTCCAATGCTTGCCAAGTATCTCAGACTGGCTGCTTAGCTGAGCTGAGCTTGCTCCCATGTGACCACCTCCACAGCAAATGAGGCAACTTGATTTCACGACCGTAAAAAAAAAACAGCAGCCCTTATAGAAGGCTGCAGCGTACGTTTCAGTGATTCACGCGGAACGGAGACCGGGCAGACAGAGGCAAGGAGCCAGTGCAGATAGCAAGGCTTCCTGGGGCTCTCCTCCTCCTCCTCTGTTTAAATAGCAAAATAGCCAGCGTCAGAATTCCACGCGAGTATGTTGTTGATTCAGCACTTTTTTGCGGGGCGTGCTTAAATACGTCTCATATCACCCTTTAAGCAGATAGACTGTTAGTGCTATGAACTGCCGTAAGGCATTTAAGTGTATGCAGATTAGCTTTTGAAATAAACACGGGGGTCTGCATTACTTCGGAATTCTGCGTTACCAGCGCAGGCACGGTAAAGGCTTGACTTGAGCGGCAGTGACTATCTGAAGGGATTGGCAGCAGTATGTGTGAAGAGACCGCAGACATCTAACATCGACAGCGGCATCTCGATTTGCCTGGAGACTCGGTTGTACCCAAGACAGCCAGACGGAGGCAGCTCACAGCCGGATGGTGCAACAGAGAGACTCGCTTTCTCAGAAGAATTAGTGCTATCGAAAAGGGGCTTACCGAAGAATGAGCTGTGAACATGTATGCCTAGTACTTGCTCATGATGCAATTTAGGAGAACGGGTCAGTGTTGACGAATTACGCCATAGATACACTTCTCATGCAGTCGGCTGGAGAATATAGAAGTGTGTTAAAGTGTGACTCTCCTGGTCTTCTCAGCTCCTGTTCAGTTTCACACCTGCAACATGGCTTGCTACTACCTTGTCATCAGCTCCCCGCATCTGAGCAATGGTCACTTCCGCAACATCAAGGGGGTGTTTCGTGGACCCCTCTGCAGAGGTGGCAACAAAGATCCGGTAATCGCTCTAGCGATGAGCTTCTCTTGTGCATGCGCGTGTTCATTGATATGCTGTGATGGATGTGTGTGTGTGCTACAGTGTTGAGATATTGTGTGTATGTATTGATACGTTTTAAAAATGAGGACAACAGTAGGTACCTTGACCAAAGTAAGAAAAAAATAAGCATAAAAGTAGTGTCAGCCGTTTATCAAACTTTTTTGGCATGTTCAAATATTGAACTAATAATATTTGGTTGGTTGAATAATGATAATTGAACGCAAATGTGTACATTACAAACATGTCAGTAAAAGTGCGTTTCGATTTTTCATGAACTCATTCATAATGAACTGCATGCTCTATTTAAAGTGTTGCTACTCGGACATTGGAAAAACAACACAACACTATATTCATAATGCGAAATATATGGAGCGATGTTAAAGAATGAGCCAACATGCAAATCACCCTGAATGTGCTTGATTTCATTGAATCGAAAGCTCAGCAAGGTTGAACTCAGACAGTGTTTAAATAGGCAAGCACTACCATGCATAAAGCACAGGTGTTATAGGCTGCTACGTGGTTACACTTTGGCAGTAGAAACAGTGCAGCAAAATCAATCGTTGCACTGTGCCGTTTGCTCTCATATCTGTGCTCCTCACCTTCATCAACCGGCAGTGACAAATGTAGTTAAATAGCCCCCATGATCCACACGGGCTGGGAAGATACTCATTTAGCAGTAGATCGATGCAGGGCTATACTTGTACATATTCAGCCGTACATTGCGATTCTAGTAAACAAATCAAAGAAATGAAGATTAAATCTAAGTTTCGGTGGAACATTGAAAAACCTTGAGCAATGACACTTTGTTGTAATTAACTTTGATGTACATTTATCTGTGTCACATGATATAATATTTGCAGTCTGGAGATAGTGGATAAACAAGTAATTTGATTAAGAGATGACAGCATGCACTCCGTGACTGGTAATCTGCATGATTATTGAAATGATCTCCGCTGGCAAACAAGGAGGAACTTGTTTTTCGAATACGACAACTCAATACTGCAAGCTGTAGTGATGCGTGCACAATTGATGCAATCTGTCAAGTCATATGGGATCACTAGTGGGTAAATACTGACAGAAGCTCAGAAAAGAAAGCATAAATAGGCAAACTAATTGGGCGTATTGTTAAAATAATGAATGGTATCTCCTGCGCACAGTGTTCATGTTATTACAAGCACTGGTGTCAACTTTTTCAAATGTTATAACAGTGAATAGTGCATATGATAAATATTAAAGGCTCTTTATGCGGGAGAATTCTTCGGCTAATTAGTGCATAAGTACTTATATCAGGAGTAATTGGTTCACTCAGGATGATAACAACATATTTTAACATCGTGATATAGAAATGTGACTTGACAAGCAGAGCTAGTGTTCAGCTCGAGGGGTACTGGGGTACGCCTCATACAACGCTGATTTTACCTCTGGGCTACTCAAGTTCACTCTGCTGTTACTTGCGGTGGCCTCTCTTAGCAGCTCGACTGGCAACACCATCAGAGAGGAGTTGGAGCCTCGCCTATTGCAATGCAATTTGCTCAGGATGCGAAAGTCCAAGCACTTAATAAAACACTTTCATGACACATCCACAGAGTTATAGATACTTTCTTTGAATGAAATTATATACTGCCAATGTAAAACACATTACATATGGTGATGCATTTAAGAAAATTAAATATGTGCATGAAAAGTATGGTTTTCTGTGAAGGACACTAGTGTCCTTAAGATCAGCTTTGCGAACGGAATAGGTGTTGTAATGATGTAGGTTTTCACGGCTCGATGCATGATGATTGCTTCGAAAAGCTGCTCTCTCGGGACAGCCGCGTCGATCGCTCCCTCTCCTCTCCTCGCGACGTTTCGCCTCACACGCTAGAGGCATCCTCAGGCGCAGTGTTCCTCTAACGTGTGAGGGGAAACGTCGCGAGGAGAGGAGAGAGAGCCATCGACGCGGCTGTCCCGGAGTAGGTGTTGCTGATTGTGTCTTGATGGTGTTGTTTCTCTCACTGCTGAACATGTGTTGCTTAAAGTCTCTCATGAGACACCACTTGTTTTGTGAGTCACGTATCAATGTGTGGCATAGATATTATTTATTAACAGTAATTGTAGTTTATGTCAACACCCCTTACAGATATGCAGATATTTAATCTGCTACCAAATCGCTCAGATAATAATAATAACAGTACAATAATAATAGTACAACACTTCTGCCTATGTTTGTCCCAACAGATCGTGAAATTATTTAGCCAACAACAATATCAGCGTTGACAAGTAACTGGAAAAAATAAAGCCACCTATGCATTGCTCGTTGAAATTGCTTACATTGTTGAAATGTGTGTTTTGCTGCAGATAATTTCAATGGCATTACCTGCCGTTAAATAATTTTGTAACTGTCATGGTTTTGGCCTTATTTAATGTGACTTTTAGAATTATTTGAGCCAGAAAAATTATTATTGCACTTTATTTTAAAGGCTTCTTTGAAGATTTTGCCATTTTATGTACGTTACAATGAAATATGACTTAAATATTTAAGGCTATGTATTTACTCATTTGTGTTAAACATTATTTTGTGTCCATTTAGTAAACATACACAATACCATTACGTAAACAACTTCTTACACTCCAAGTGTATATGTGTACTTCTATAGACATAACTCGTAATGCAATTATTTGATGCTAAATAACATACGTTAAATAACATACGTTTTGCTGAGACATAACTGTTATCCAGAGAATAAAATATATGTATAAGTCTCCGAGTGGTGGTTTATGCACTGTACTATAAACCTAGTAGCTTAATTTTATTCCAGACCACGACAAACATCAAAGACAATTGAAATATTTTCCTGATCCTGGGCCCACCAGCCCTTCAGCTACTGTAGGTGACCAGGGGTGTGAAGTATGGTCAAATAAAACCAATGACCGATGTGTCATGGAGAAACGTTCATCCATCAGTCCTCTGACATTGGTCTGTAAAGCAGTGTGAAGAAAGGAAACGCGTGGTGGTGACCTAGCACGCTTGTTTTCCACTCTGAACTGATACAGGTTGGTATAGCGGAATAAAAATCACATTGATGCAAAATCATGTCCATTTTATATAGTCACAAAGCCAAATACATTGTAAAACATATGAAATGTGGAATATTGTTTATTTTGGAGAAAATGCCCAAATATCGTTTCATTATAAATGTTAGATTAAGACTGGCAGAGTACTAAAGTGGGCGGCGCGGTGGCCCAGTGGTTAGCGCTGTCGCCTCACAGCAAGAAGGTCCCGGGTTCGAATCTCTCGGCTCGGGTGCCTTTCTGTGTGGAGTTTGCATGCTCTCCCCGTGTCCGCGTGGGTTTTCGCCGGGCACTCCGGTTTCCTCCCACAGTCCAAAAGCATGCTGCTACATAGGTTGATTGGCTCGCAGGCTAAATTGCCCCACAGTGCCCGGCGATGGACTGGCGTCCCATCGTCGGTATATCCTTGCCTTGCGCCCTGTGTCTGCCGGGATAGGCTCCGGCTTCACCGTGACCCTGTATAGGACTAAGCGGTTTCAGACAATGAGATGAGAGATGAGAGAGTATTAAAGTAGAAGTCAGAACGACATGTGTTCATTTGCCAGTTGAGGGTCAACTCAGCTAATCATCCCTTTGAAATCGATAAAATATGTATTACGTACTTTGTGGACAGTCAACTATTATATAGGAATGGGAATTTTCATCTGTGGTTAAGTACTTATAACAGAGATGAGCACCAGTGCGTGCGTTTTTTGTATGTGCAGAGACATCAAACAGGGGCAGGATAGGACAGACGTGGAATAAGGGGGCTTCGGAAATGAACAAACTGGCTTTTTCTGACTTCTATCAGCAGAATATGCTTCATGAGAGAAAGCCCGTGAGTGATATCACTGAGATGATAGCAACAGTTTTTCTCTACCAATGTTTAGAGAAAATTTACGGTAGTGAGTGTACTTCAAAACTCCTCATCTTGGACATTTTACTAATATATAGGACTAGGACGGCGCGGTGGTGACGTGAATAGCACAGTTGCCTCATACAAAAAGGACCCGGGTACGGTTTTTGGCTCGGCTGCCTTTCTGTGTGAAGTTTGCGAGTTCTCCCCGTGTTCGCGTGGGTTTTCGCCGGGTATATCGGTTTCCTCCCACTCTCCAAAGACACACTGTTGTCTAGGATAATTGGTCTGCTGAGTAAATCGCCGCCAGTGCCCTGCGATGTACTGGCGTCAGATCCTAGGTATAGCCCCGTGTTGCGCTGTCTGTCTGCGGGTATAGGCTTCAGCTCCCCGCCACCCTGTACAGGATTAAGCGGATATTGATAATGATGTATAGTGCTAAGTTCGTGCAGGTAGTGGGTGCTTTACCGTGTAAGATTATGGTAGCTCTGTTTATCATGTGACCTCATTCTCAGGAAGCTGTCATCATACTTTGTTGCCTTGAGAATGAATCTTACCTGGCACACGTTCTGTATTGACGTTACAGGCACTTAGAAGAGACACGAAGCAGTCACTGGATATATAAAGATATATATTTTAATGGTGTCCTGTGTTTTAAGTACTGTGCGTTTGCATGCCATAGTGAATGCTGCAATCTAATTAAACACATATATAAGGACTTTTGGAATGGGATGACGTACATTCGGTTCAATGTCAAGCAGTTACTTGGATAGTTTTTCAGTGTCCCAGATGGCAAACCGTTCGATATCTCTATCCACTCACTAGGATGTAATGTGAGGGTTCCAATGTGGGCATAGCTGCCAATGAGGAGGTGATGGTTATGGGAGGTATGCCCTCGCAAGTTGCGATTTCTGAAACTCATCAGCAGACATCTGGATAGAGAGCAGACAACTTGAGCGTGCACATTTTCCCAGCTTACGCACCTTTTCCCAGTTTACGCACCTCTCTTTGAGAATGCGAATTGCCAATGTACAGGTGGGATTGGCTGCTGCTGATTGTGTGCATGCTGGTGTGGAACTACTCCTTCATTCATGGTATACTTGGCAGCACCTGGCTACATATTTGTTGTGTTTAAATCATCACGTTGTAAAAAGTCTGCATAACGTTTCATACAGTTTAATACATTGAAAACAAGTGATTGATAGATTCAGTATAATTGAAATAATTGCAGTGTATAGTAACATGTTTGCATTCCACTGACAGCAATACCAATTTTCTGAATAACGTATGAACATTTTAACGGAGCATAGCTTCTTTTGGCTGTGAAGAGCTGGATTTTTGTAATTATGGGTTTTCAGCGGACAAATCATAAGCAAAGTCTTGGAGTTTCTATTGGTTGATCCTGCTGAATACACAGCCCTCTTTACGAGCACTTACTCTGTGGGTCATTTTCAAATATTTCAGTATGAATTGCAAATGAAGGCATTGGCGGATAGATTGAAACAATGACCGTCTGTCCCTTGGCATGCCAATAAGGTTTTGCTGCTGCAAAATAAAAAAAACTCACGTAGCAGCACCGCACGAAGGACAGGAAATTAAAATGATAGCTCCACCAGGCAAAAGCTGTGCTGAAATATTACATTTTCACGAAAAGATGTTTTCATCAAAGTGCTGGTGATACAGGTGGGGTTCGGGTCACATGTGATGCATTTAGTGCGCAGTGAGGCAGAACCATAAATGCATCCCTATCCAAAACTGAAAGCATAGATTTATCATGTTATGCTATTTTCACATTATTTATCTTCAGTGTGTGCTTGTGCTATCTATGGTGATGCTTTTCTCATGCAAAACATGCTGTACTGTGCATTCGATCAAGTATTGAAAATAATTTCACAGTACAGTTATTGATCTGTATCAGGGGTAATGAAAAATCATTCAATAAGGATCCTGTTGCAAATTGCAAGTTTAATCACGTGAGTGCATGCCAAAATAAAAGAATGAGATAAATAAATATGTAACTAAATTAGACGTTCATTATTACTCGGCTAAGTTGTGAGCCTTGTCACTGAATGATTGCATTAAAAGTTCCCATTATGTACATGAATTAGAATATGTGTGTGTGTTTGTAGTAAACGGAGCGGTATTTTTAGCGGTGATGAAAGTGAGATCGGTAGTGGTGGAATGGTTATCACATTGCACTATGAACCCAGTGAACTAAGTTCAATTCCATGTCGCTTAAAGGTGCACCTAGCCTGGCACAGGCGCCGTGATGCCACTCAGTGCGAATGGCGGTTGTTGTTGTAAATACCTATTGGACAGGTATTTACACGCGGAGTCTGACCATCACCCGAAACAGAAACGGGGGATACTGCACACCTTAGCCCACCGGTCAAAAACAATTTCAGACAAACAACATCTAAGAGATGAGCTACAACATCTACAACAAGCACTAGTGAGCAATGGATACACAAAAGCCGAAATCCAACGTGCCATAACAAGAGAACGTAGACAGAAACAGCAAGAAAATGAGGAGGAAGATATCAAGACCTGCGCTTTCCTGCCATATGTGAAAGGCACCACAGACAAAATTAGCAAATATCTAGAAATATATTAAAAAAACCAGTCTTCACAACCCACCACAAGATACAAGACGTACTCAAATCCCCTAAAGACCGACTACCGTTACAGACAGAAGGCGTATATTGCATCCCTTGCAGCAACTGAGGAAGTATACATCGAAAAAACAGGAAGAACAATAGCCACAAGAAAAAGAGAACACGAGGTAGCAGTACATTTGCGGCACACGGATAAATCAGCAACAGCAGCACATAGTGTAGATAAACAACATAGAATCGATTTTGATAAAATACGAATACTAGCAGCCATCCGCCATAAAGGTCCAAGATTAATTCGTGAATCAATTGAGATTCACAAGACAAAAAAGACCATGAACCGAAAACAAGAAATGAATATAAAGCTCAGCCAATCCTGGAGGCCAGTTATTGAAGTCAGTAATGCACAGATATAGAATATTGGGTGTGGACATCAGAGGGGGATCGCCAGGTGTGTGAGAGGTTCTTTCATGAGATGCAAATTAGGGGGCTAGCCACAGACAAAGCAGGGAGGGAGTTATCGCAGTTCCGGGGTGTAAATAGGATAAGGAGATTCGTGTTAATGTGATTCAGATGTAGATCCCACACAACAAAAGATGACTCGACACATGCAACAGGCACTACACACACGCACACTGCGCCGGAGGATGCCTCTAACGTGTGAGGCGAAACGTCGCGAGGAGAGAGGGGGAGCGATCGACGCGGCTGTCCCGAGAGAGCAGCTTTTTGAAGCAATCAGTTTAATTTTTATAGCGATTTTCACCCGAGGGTCACAAAGCGCTGTACAGAGCTGCGAAGAGAATGGCACGCCAACAACAACGACATTAGAACGGAAAATCTGCAACAATAATTTTTTTTGGGGGTTTTCTAAAATATGCATATCGCTGCAGAACAACATGTAAAATATGATCTGATTGATGATTTCTTGGGCGGCATGGTGGCCCAGTGGGTAGCGCTGTCGCCTCACAGCAAGAAGTCCCTGGGTTCGAATCTCGGCTCGGGTGCCTTTCTGTGTGGAGTTTGCATGTTCTCCCTGTGTCTTCGTGGGTTTTCCCCGGACACTCCGTTTTCCTCCGACAGTCCAAAAAACATGCTGCCGCATGGGTTAAATGGTTTGCAGACTAAATTGCCTGCGGTTCCCGGTGATGGACTGGTGTCCCATCGTGGGTGTATCCCTGCCTTGCGCCCTGTGTCTGCCGGGATAGGCTCCAGCTCAGCGCGATCCTGTACAGGATTATGCGGGTTCTGACAATGAAATGAGATGATGATTTCTTCGAAAAGCTGCTCTTTCAGGACAGCCATATTTCTCTTGAAAGCTCATTTTGTGTGGTTAGTTAATACAGGTATAGGTAGGTGGTGGATTGCAGGCGTTAGGCATTTCCTGCAACGCACAATTAATTATGTTTTTACTGAACGGGTATTTAGTATATTTGAGAGTTCAAGAAGAGTCAAAAGTTCACGTGTCTGTGGTATCAAATTTACATTCCTACGGTGGAGTGCCAAGTCTCTTTATTAATAAAACATCTATATTTTCACAAAGTGGTAGTCAATTTAACAAGCTATAACAAGAATACAATATTAACTCGTACTCAAACCACTATACCAACAGCTCATCAAGGCATACCTTTCTCTTAAACGCATATATGCTGTACGTACATGACATCAAATGCCACGAGGAGCGATTGACTTAATATAAAACATTCTATTGAAAATATGATATTTCGATCTCAAGAATGCTTACTGGGGTTGGTGCAGTGGTTAATGTACTGTATGGTGAAACCTGTTACCTGAGTTGTTTTTGCAGTAATGGCTAAACTTAGTGTCACCTGATCACTGCTAATCAACACGCACTGAGCAAGTTGGCATAATATGGTCAGTGTCCAAGATTGACACGGTGTTAGATTTATAAAATAATAAAATATAGGCATTTAGTATTTTACACACGGTTTAATTCCAGCGTGGTATGGCTAGGTCACTGAGCCATAAAATATTTTTCCACACCATGCTACCTTTGGCTGTGGTTGTGAGTGCTATTCAAGTACATTTTGCAATTTTTACGAGTGACCCAGAACATATTTAGCAAGGAATTAAACCATGATTATATTTGCTAACATAAAACAGGTTTTGGGAACAAATAAAAAAACATTTCTGAGTATTTTTACTGCCTGTGCACGAATGTCAGTAAGAGCATCTACACCAGTAGCATGAAGACTATCA
Organism: Mordacia mordax; assembly: GCA_036362905.1. Classification (NCBI taxonomy): domain Eukaryota; kingdom Metazoa; phylum Chordata; class Hyperoartia; order Petromyzontiformes; family Petromyzontidae; genus Mordacia; species Mordacia mordax. Next base: position 24,149,774 of record JAZEWT010000001.1, read on the forward strand.
GCTAATAGCCCTTGTTCTTGTTTTAGCCTTCATGTAACCAGGAGGTTAAACAACCTGTCCAGAAACATTGCCTCTTTTACAAGTGCAATCTGGTTTATATACAAAAAATCTGCTTCAGAACACAATATTTTTTACGTTTTAATGTAACAAATGTAGACACATTTCAGGGAAAAAAATGTACAGTATAATTTTAATAACGCTAAGAAAAAGGCTCCTTGGATTTGAAAATTTTAAATCTATAAACAATAGAATACAACTGTATGGATAGGAGAGTGACTATATAAGTAAGTAGCGCTAATGCATAACATTGTACAAAATATAGCTGACACAGTCGACAGTCATTAAAATGGGCAGCAAATGAAAATAATTATAATATTCATAACAATATTTTGCATTTCAAAAGTTCTTTTGACCCTAGGGTCACAAAGCACTGCACAGAGCTGTAGAGATACCGGCATGTCAGCAACATCAGAATAGGTCAATTAAGTAAATAATGACTAGAAATCAATGAAGGACACAAAATAACAAACAAAATAAATATCAAAACAAATAAAAGAAGGAAGAAGTGTTCCTGAGCAGGCGTAGGTCAACAGTGTGCTATCACCCAAGCACATAGCAGTGAGCCGCATTAACAGTCCTAGCTAGAGAGTTTGAAAGCCTTACGGAACAAGTTAATCTTGAGACGAGAATTGAAGATGCCCAGGGACTCAGCTGATCGAATTTCCAATGGAATGGCTTTTCATTGTCTGGGAGCAGCACGTGAGAAGATCCTGTCACCCATCAAACATAGGTGTGATCTGGGCACATGTAGCAAGCCTGTATTGGAGGATCCAAGTTGTGTTGAGGAGGGTGCTTGAAGTAGGTCATGGTTGTATGTCGAAGCAGCGCTAGTGAGAGCCTTGTAGGTGAGAAGAAGGGTCTTTAATGCCATCCCGTATATGACCGGTAGCCAGTGGAGAGACGACACCACTGTGGGTATGTAATCGTGGATGGGAGTGCGGGTGAGAACTCTAGCAATCGCATTCTGCATACGTTGGAGATTATAAGGTAGGCAGGGATGCCAGGGAGTAGTGCATCGCAAAAATCGATTTTTGAAGAAATAATAATAATATGTGCACTTGGGCGGCGCGGTGGCCCAGTGGTTAGCGCTGTCGCCTCACAGCAAGAAGGTCCCGGGTTCGAATCTCTCGGCTCGGGTGCCTTTCTGTGTGGAGTTTGCATGCTCTCCCGTGTCCGCGTGGGTTTTTGCCGGGCACTCCGTTTTCCTCCCACAGTCCAAAAAGCATGCTGCTACATAGGTTGATTGGCTCGCAGGCTAAATTGCCCCGCAGTGCCGGCGATGGACTGGCGTCCCATCGTCGGTATATCCCTGCCTTGCGCCCTGTGTCTGCCGGGATAGGCTCCGGCTTCACCGTGACCCTGTATAGGACTAAGCGGTTTCAGACAATGAGATGAGATGAGACTTGCAACGGCATGTGTGATAATGCATTATTCAGGCAGAATGCAAGTACATGAGGCATTCATTTAATGCCACGTGAAAAATGAACATGGTCATTATTACTTAGAATCCAAATCAGTTGTAAATTTAATTGAAACACTCAATAACCACACAAAAGGACTTGAAAAGTTTGTTTTACTGGGATAATGGTAATAACATGAAATTCATATTCAGCCATTCCTGTTCAATCAGAACCACAGTAAATCATGTGATGGTGATAACTTTCCCAAGGTTACGCATCAATCTTACCATGATAAAGTAAAGCTTCCCCTTCTGAATAATTTTTGATTGGGCATTTTATGAAAGTCATGAAATATGTGTATTTGTGTTCACTAACCACCTCATCCAAATAGATACTTAATGTCATATTCTGAACAAGTTTCCTGTACAATAGTGAGCATTGGAAGCTCTAAATTTTACTAATTTCTCAGGTCCCTATAGGGAAGTCATTAATTTTGCAATGAGGTGTTAGAGAGTCAAGCTGCAACAATGATCTCCCTGCATATTAATGTTCCTAGATGCACATCAAAACTCAGGGAAAAGGCTTTTTGACAGCTACATCTCGCTTTTGGAACAATATTACCATGAGCTTGAAGCTACAATCATTACCATCGTAGAGCTACCTTACATCCCAAATAGTATCAACATGTTGGACCAGCGGCATTTGCATAAATTGATTGTTTTTTTTGAAGGGTTTTAAATGCTTCTAAATGTTTTCTCATGCCACTCTTGCACTATTGTTTTTATTTGTCTATTATTAATGTATCGTGCTGTGCAATCTTTTGTGCTGCTATTTCCTTCATTATTATAATGGCGTTTCATCATTGTACAAGTTGGTGTTGTGAGTTTGTTTTATTCTGCAATCTTGCGTGTTAATGTTTACTTTATGATTATGGTTAGCGTTTCATTTATGCACATATTGTTGCCGTACGTTTATTTGCCCTTTGGTTAAATGTGTTGTTATTTTGGTCAGTTCGAACGTTTGTTGTGCTGTAGAAATTGCACATCTAGACATTGCAAGCTCACTGGGTACTTTCTGCTGTAATTATATACATATATCAACTTTCTGCAGATCAGCCTGCTTTGGCAGAGGATTTACACTTATTGACCAACATTAATCAGTTGTCTTGTTCGTATCATTTTACTTCCATGATAAAATCACTGTGAATACAGCTGTTCCCATCGGATTCCTGATGCTAAAGAATGGTTGAGCCTAGATAGTTCTGTGATGGGCAATGACCACGCATACGTAGTATTGGCTGCAGGTCACGATGATTAGGGCTGTGGAGAACAATGCAAATAAATGTGTGGTACTTCTGTGCTATTAATTCTAAGCTCTACATCTTCAATATGGGCTGCTCACAGCAAGATGTCCCGGATTCAAGTCGTGGCTCGGATACCTTTCTGTATGGAGTTTGCGTGTCTTCCCTTGTCTGAGTGGGTTTTCGCCGGAATCTCCGGTTTCCTCCCACTCTCCAAAGACACGTTGCTGTCTGTGTTGATTGGTCTGCTGAGTAAACCGCCCCCAGTACTCTGCGATGTACCGGCGTCAGATCCTAATAATAATCGCACTTCTAGAGTGAATTTCACCCGAGGGTCACAAAGCGCTGCACAGAGATGTGAAGAGAACGGCATGTTAGCAACAACGACATAAGAACAATCATCCACACCAAAAAGAATAACAACATCAGGACAGTTCCACTGAAAGTAAAATAATGGCCATAATTTATAGAAGGACATAAAATGAGAGATTAAAAAAATTATTGTTCATCAAGGAAAGAATAAATGTTCCCGACCAGGCGCAGGTCGGCAGCGAGTCATCTGTACTCTGTAATACATACACAGGGGTCCCTATGTAATATGTAATACACACACAGGGGTCCCTATGTACTGTGTAACACACACACAGGGGTCCCTATGTACTGTGTAACACACACACAGGGGTCCCTATG
>JAZEWT010000001.1:24159847-24173188 GCA_036362905.1 Mordacia mordax
CACCCGAGCCGAGAGATTCGAACCCAGGACCTTCTTGCTGTGAGGCGACAGCGCTAACCACTGGGCCACCGCGCCGCCCTAATATAAAATATTTAAAGCAATTATAAACATTGTATTGTTTATTGGTTACCATGATTCCTGGAAAATCATGCTCAGCAGAATGTGTGTGACAAGTTGGGTTAAAATATTAGCAAGTACATTTTACTCCAATACATTTCGTGAAATCCTTCCATTACGATGATTGCTTCAAAAAACTGCTCTTTCTGGATAGCCGCGTCGATCGCGTCGACGTTGCTGTCCCGAAAGAGCAGCTTTTGGAAGCAATCATAATGCATTGAGTCGTGAAAACCTACATCATTACATCCTTCAATTTCGCTGTATATATATTTTTTTTTCCGCACTGTCTAGTTCTATTTCATCTCTCTTTTGCCTGCAATTTGATGTATGGAAACATCTTCAGAACTCTCTCATGGTGTTACTGTTTCTTGATGCCTGGCTAATTCACTGAGCAGACTAGGCCTTTCTTTATTTGTGCACTACATACATCTTCCTGTTGTGGGAACTTCTAACTTAGAAATTTGTATTCGTTTGTCATTGGGTTCAATACATGTCATACATACAGTATCCTCATATCAAATGTGCTAAATCGCAAAACTATTACTTTTTCTGTTTGTGATTAGATTTTATATATGGTTTACACACACAGTTGATGTGGAATTACAGCCACTGCTGATGTGTAAAGGTCCGATCTGAGAAGGCACACATAATTAATGCAGCAGTTATGGAGTGCAGACAACGAATAAAACTGCATTTGTGTGTGTGAGATGAATTATTGCACGAGCATATCTTAAGTCCCAAGTGGATGAAGTTCAATAATGCGTGCTTCAAAGATAGCATTTTCAGTTGATCCACTTACAAATACTGACCGTGATGTGTGGCTAAGTGTGGCAAAATATCTCACTCATCCACATTTTTTAATTGGCTTCTCTGCGAATGAGCAAACATTGATGTATTGCTAGTGTTCACGATCCACAGATATGCACAATGGTAGGCACACACACCAACTACCTTGTCTTCTGAGCCATGAACAAGTACGTAATAAAAACACATGGTGTTTTACTGGGCTCATGGGAAAGGTCAGGGTAAAAGGTGCCCTCGTGTATAGCCAGGTTGATCGTCACAGTCTACTCAACAATGATTGCATAAAAAAAACCCCATCCAAGAATTGTAATTGAATCTGAATCTGTTGTTCCCAATTTTGGACGTATAAATAACAGCATCCGAGGCAGAAAAAGACATGTTTTTTTTTAAATGAACAACCAGTGTTCCTACCAAATATGGCTTAGATAAAATACATTTATCAGACAATCGTAGTTATTATCAACCAGGAGCATGACAGCTGCCAGTATTGGTGAAAGGCAAGTAGAAAAAGAAGGCAGGGCAATGATATTACAATTGGAATTGCAGCTGGCAAATATTCTTCAAACCAGTTGCTCTAATGCCAATTTTTGTTCGAGATGGGGGAAACAAAACTGTTGTCCATCATACTTACATCACCACAGAAAACATTTTGTACGTATTTTGCAGCACCAGTCAGCTACATTCTTCCATGCGACTAACGATGCTTGCCAGTGAAATGGTAATTGTGGTAGAAATAGACACTTGATGACCTTTGATTATGGATATACTTACACAATGACATTTAATTATTTATAGTCCCTGCACTGCAGTTTCACAATAAAATTCACGCTTCAACAACATATGTATATTTCATTGCTTTCATCGTCGTGGCTCTGTCAAGGCACAGTATTCACATGCAGATACAGCCTTGTACAAGTGCCAAGGTCAAGGAACAAATTTAATCCTACCTCACTCCACTGAGCTTACAAATCCAACAGCACAATGCCAGGTGCTCCACTATAAGCTGATGTGCATTTCCGTATATTTACTTGAAATTACAGTGTTAATTGATAATGTTATATCAATAGTAATCCTAACCAAACAAGGACATTGGATTGCACTTTTATTCACGAGTCAAGATACAAATGATCATTGTTTTAACAGTTACTCTTCCATATATGAAAAATAAATGCATTTAGTCACTGGTATTCATAATTTCTTTGTAAACAGGTCTTATTATGGGTCCATTTATAATGATATTATTTGAATTTATAGAACCCTTTTCACCCGAGGGTCACAAAGCGCCGCACAGAACTGCGGAAAGAACGGCACAGCAATAACGAGATCTCATCTCATTATCTGAAACCGCTTAATCCTGTATAGGGTCACGGTGAGCCGGAGCCTATCCCGGAAACACAGGGCGTAAGACAGGAATACACCCGACGACGGGACGCCAGTTCATCGCCGATAACGAGATAAGAAATGCAAATCAGCAATAACGTTTTTTGCAGTTTTTTTTTACAAATTCTAGCTGTGGAGAGAACGGCATGTCAATAGCATCAGGATAGTTCTCTCTGCATCTTCTTTTATCTCAGCATTGCTGTTAAGCTCACTGCATCTTTTGGATGCAGACATTCTCTTTGGCCTTGTCATATCTGTTGCTTCTTAAAGAATGCTCTCTTACAAAGTCACTATTAAGTGTTTTACCTTGCACCATCAAGATGTTGTGCATACCAATTACACGTTCATATCAATTTAAAGACATTGTAAATTTTCACTAAAGATTTTACCGCAGTCATTAATATGGTCACAATCATTATCAACAACCTGTCATCTTGTTATCTAAGCCAATATTACTCAACATCATTATCCTTACCTCGAGTATAAACAGTATAATTATTACATTAGTGATTGGAAATATAATAATATACAATGATTAGCGACATGTGTTTCACTCATTATCAATGTAGGGATATGTAAATTGCAATGATCATGATGACCATGATGACCTCAAAAATATAATAACTTCAGTCTTGTAATTTATCACTGTGGTATTACTCATTCTCACAAGAAAAGCTGTCTAATGTTTATAAAGCACAGCACTGCATGCTCTGGCAGCCGCCATCACTTCCAAAATAAAAATAATAACAATACAGTCGGTGTAGTCACGTCACACGAAGGCCACCAGCAGGTGTGATGGATCTGATGCGAGTATAGTATATTCTGAATTAACTTGTCATGAACTACGCTAGGCACTGCTTGCCCCAGGAGTTGAATGGCAGATGCTTGATGGGCGTCCCATGAAACTTACCCTCTTTAAGTGTTCACTTATCTTACCCTGGATGAGTGCAGCTTGTCAAAATAAAATAAATCCATCTAGATTTTCTCTCAAAGTTGAGACTTTTTACTGTGCGATGGTTAACCCAATAAGAGAGAGGCTTGCAATTCACGTCACTTTTTAAGCCTTTTCAACAAAATCCAAACGATATTTTAAGTCACAAAGTTTCAAGCTGTTACTTAAATAACATACTGCATGTTACGATTTGTAAATAATAGAAAACAGTAGGAATAGAAACATAACAATTGCTACGAAAATGTGCACATAAAACAACCCACATCACCACCAGCATGATCACTGACAGTGCACAAACGCCGGCTGACTGTGGTTATGTATGTGTAATGAGTGAATACAGCAGGTGTACATATATTGATACAGTTTGTATCAGCATGGCAAATGGGTCCATGGAACACACTGGTGTTTCACAAGTCAGATGCATTTTCTTGGTTTCAAATTCCCATGCACAATATGTATGGCCTGTATGGGCAAATGAAGAGTGCATGATTCATAAGTTAGCAACATCACATAAATCATGCACTCTTGATTTACCTGTATTCACACTCTTGGTTCCAGGCATTTTTATGCAGAAGGTAAATCACATGACATTCTATATACAGAGTGCTGCCATGAGCTTTATAAATTTAGTTTTCAAAAAGATCGAGTTACATTATAATGGTGAAAATCTCACACATCCTTTTCAGAAATATTGTTCTCCTGCTGAATAGCAAAGGGTCATGTCACCTGTTGCTAAACGCTTTCAGCAACTCAAATAAGCAGCATCTGTTATGAAGGTTTTGTTAGACTATGATGACCAATGACCAAATCACCTACCATGTGTCGATTTTAATCAGGTCTTAAAAGCAAAGTAATTTGTATAGTGCTTGGATAGGTGACCACCATACGTAAAAAAACAGTAGAGTAGGCTGTTGAGGAGCCATATTTTCAACAAAAGGCAATGCAGTAAAATACATTGTTGTAATGTACTCCAGGATTCGCTCATGTCTACATTACCCACCTTCACCAACCTGTTCAAAGCCAGTGTGGTGAAGTATGGTCAAATGATGCTCTGATATAATCTATGCTATGGGGAAGCTCTCACCCAGCACTTTATTGACAAACGGGCTGTATGTATAAATAATTTAATTTACCCATTGTCTTATGGGTTTGTATAGTGTCTGCATAAAGTTGCATTATAGTTCAGAGTGTGTGCTCAAGTGTTGTCGATGTCAAAACGAAACGGGACTACATTTTTCACGCATTTAGTGGATAAAGCTTTCTCGGAAGGCGTTATGCACTATGGGTGCCTCTCATGTCATCCGCTACTAATTATATGCAGCTGCTTGCGTGCCACAATATAGGTAATGTTTAATCAAATCCATTACAAATATCTACATACTTCTAGATGGCAAAGAAGAGATATTGTAGAAATGAGTTCTCATAATATGGATCTTTGGAATGCCACTGGTATTGTAGTTAGTTTTTTTACATGCTCTGTTTGTTCGTCTTCACTTATTGCTTAATTTATTCTTGGTAAAGTATCAAAAATGAATATGCAATATTTACCAAAACACCAATACTTGTGGTGTTTAATCAAATACAGCTGTATTTAAACGTCAATTTTTATCGAATAACATGATATCTGATGATATATATATAGATATTGCCATGTATTTTAGAGATTTGTTATAACCTCCTCCACGTTCAATGTTTACTAAGTAGCTCTTTAATCAGTGCTGTCATACACTAAGTGTTTTTGCAGTGAGATGTGGAGCTTAGAGATGGAATGGGGAGTGAAGCCCCTGGGATACAGAGACTGATGATGATGATGAAAATTTTACATATGAGAGATTAAGTTCACAATTTCTCATCTTGTGTTTGCATCCATTTAAAATGAACACTGAATATTGGCGGCTGGGTCTCTCAAGGAGTCAATGTCCAGACTAGGTGAATGTTTACGCGTGCATTCAAGCCTATGATTAACCAGTTAGGATAAACATGGTTCCAGTGATATCGGTTTAATGGTTTCAGCTGACTTACCTATGATTGCACAAAACTTGCACTGTGAAATGAATATTTGTTTTTTAATCAAAACATCTGCAGCTTAGGGGCGGCACGGTGGCCCAGTGGGTAGCGATGTCACCTCACAGCAAGAAGGTCCCGGGTTTGAATCTCGACTCGGGTGCCTTTCTGTGTGGAGTTTGCATGCTCTCCCCGTGTCCTCATGGGTTTTCGCGGGGCACTCAAGTTTCCTCCCACAGTCCAAAAAACATGCCACCGCATAGGTTCATTTGCTTGCAGACTAAATTGCCCGCAGTGCCCGGTGGTGGACTGGCGTCCCATCGTGGGTATACCCCTGTCTTGCGCCCTGTGTCTGCCGAGATAGGCTTTGGCTCACTGCGACCCTCTACAGGACTAAGCAGTTTATGACAATGAGATGAGATGAGATCTTCAGCTTAAAAAGAGTTGCGTCTGAATTGAATATAAACACCACCTGCTTTTTAGGATCAAGTCTGTTATTTTTGACAGAGGTAAAACGCATGGGCACTAAATTATGAGGTTTGATTGAGATCTGATTACATAAAAGGTCTTGTTACAGAAGAAAATGTGAGCAACATAATTAAAAAACAACTGTGGTGTCTGAGCGGAGAACCCTCCAAGGGAGTCGACCTTAGTCATAATACCCGCCACACACCCGGGGGTTGACTTGTGCATGCAGTCATGTGGCGCTGGTTTCCAGAACTTCAGCGGCGGTATAACAGTTTTACCATCACTCAGCGATGCACTCACCTAGCCAGCAACAGATGAGCAGTGGCCTTCTGGATTCTTTCAATGCTTTATTCCGACAGCAACATACGGCCGGGGTAGCAGCCCAAAACGAATTCCTACCCCCCCACACACACACACATCAGCGCTCCCTACATCGTGATGCTACCTCCTCAACAGTTCCCAGGCGAGGTCCCCCTGGCACTTGCACGCCGCGTTTATATATCATTTTCCTGGCTCCTCTGCATCACGCCGCAGGATACGCGCTGATCACACACCAACCAATCCCCGTGAGTGCACGCCCTGTCGCCGCCGTCACCCCCGTCGCTGACCAATCCCAGTGAGTGCACGCACTGTAATTGTTTACCGGCCCACGGGTTGACCCCTAGTTACCCCTAGTGTGTCACCTTGGCAACCTCTCGCGCGCACCCGTAACGTGCCTGGTCGGTCACGCGCAAGGCTGGACACCACACACACCCCCCTCAGCGGAGAAAGTTCCCTCGGAACTTTTGCCGCCGACGCACCCAGACTCACACTGCGCCGCAGCCTTGCACTCATTTACACACGCTGGGGACTCACAACACTCTCTGCTGCTAACATACACACTCGTCACCCTCTCTCACACAACTATACTCTTTCCCGGGACACACCACGACACACCCTCTTCGGCACACACCATGGTACTCTGTCCAGTACCCACCACGGTACTTCCTCCGGTACACACTATGGTACTCTCTCCCGGTACACACCATGGCACCCTCTCCGGGACACCACAGCACTCTTTCCGGCACACACCACAGTACTCTCTCCGGTGCACACCACGGTGCCCTCTTCGGTACACACCATGGTACCCTCTTTGGTACACACCACAGTACTCTCTCCACTACACACCACGGTACCCTCTTCGGTACCCAACATGGTACGCTCTCTGGTACAGACCATAGCACTCTCTCTGGTACACACCACGGTACTCTCTCCCGTACACACACAACGACGTCTTACTCAAACCAGTGGGGTACTTGGTCTAACACACACTGAGAGACAACACAATATCATGACAACACACACTGAGGAACAACACACACTGAGGAACAACACACATTGTGGAACAACACACACTGAGGGACAACCCACATTGAGGGATAACCCACATCGAGGGATAACACAACATCACGACAACGACGTCTACTCAAACCAGTGGGGTGCTCGGTCTAACGCACACTGAGGGACAACACATACTGTGGAACAAAACATACCGAGGAACAACACACACTGAGGAACACACAATCTGCACACTTGCCGCCAGCTCCGATGGTTCCTGCGCAGTTCACGCCTCTGCCGTCACTCTTTTCTGGGGTTTGACGAGCCGTGAACCTTCTCGTGCTGCCGCGCCGCAGTCTGTGCAGTGCAGTCGCTCTCTCGTTCTCTTCAGCCGCCGCATGCCGCAATTGGACCACGCTTGCTGCAGTCTCCGATGTGAGTCCACATCCCAAATTCTGACACCAAACTGTGGTGTCTCAGCGGGGAACCCCCCAAGGGAGTTGACCTCAGTCGTAATCCCCGCCACACACCCGGGGGTTGACTTGCGCATGTGGCCATGTGGCGCTGGCTTCCAGAGCTTCAGCAGCGGCATAACGGTCTCATAATCACTCAGCGATGCACTCACCCAGCTGGTGACAGATGAACAGAGGCCTTCTTGATCCTTCCATTGCTTTATTACAACAGCAACATACGGCCGGGGTAGCAGCCTCCTCAACAGTTCCCATGCGAGGTCCCCCTGGAGTTTTGCGTGCTGCGTTTATACATCAGTTTCCTGGCTCCTCCGCGTCATGCCACAGGACATGCTCTGATCATGCACCGGTCGACCAATCCCCGTGAGTGCACGCGCTGTCACCACCGTCGCCCCCGTCGCCGACCAATCCCAGTGAGTGCACACATTTTTACCGGGCCACAGGTTGACCCCTAGTGCATCACCCTGGCCACCTCTCGTGTGCGTACCCATAACACACCTGGTCAGTCACGCACAACGCTGGACACCACACAACTATATAAGATCAGGCTCTAAATGCTAATGTTATGTATTAACACGATATAACCAATACAAAGCATACAAGGATGGGAGAACGCATCACATACAGCAAATATTGTGTGCAAACTTCACCAAATAGTTTAAGTAGGTAAGGTTGTCAAAAATCTTTTGAACATAAATTCTGCAAAGCAGAGCAATCAATTGCAGATAGAGGTGAAAGGAAATGAAGTCTAATAGTTATTTGAAGTGGGACATGAATGGTAATGTTTTGATAAAAAAATGTTCACTCGATATTCAAGAGATTAGATGCCGCCACGTGGAAGTGAATAGAACCAACTTTTGTTCTCGTACTAGGGGGGAGGGGTACTTCTTTGAGCAGGAATAGGGAGGTGATTCTAAGAATATAGGAATTTGTTTGAGGAATCCATTTTCAGTGTTGAACATGAATGGCAATGGAGGCAAAGGGGGTGTAGAGTGGGAAAAAGGAACCAGTTTGTTTCCCACCTGGGCCTACACTAAGTCACCAAGTCTGCGGATAACGTCACAATAGTTGAAGATAGAGGGTATAGTAGTTTTAACGATAGCCAATCATACTCGAGGTGGAATGCAAAGTTTATATCTGTGCACGAAGCCAATTTGTATATTTTATTGCAAATATGATCGATATGCGTAGCAACTGAAGAGCCTCGCTGAAAATATTCAGGGAAACTGAAATTGATTTGCTGTTGTATGTAATCTCTTAGTATATGTTAGGAAACACAATAGCGAAATGTTCATAAACATAAAACCTAAATGTTATAATTTCTCTGCCTTCATATGCACATCCTTTATATGAAATAATTCATATATTGGACTGTTTTGGTGCAATGCTTCCAGACTCTGGAATGTCGTTCCATTGGAAATTTGGTCAGCTGAGATCCTGGGCATCTTCAAATCCCGTCTCAAGATTCACCTGTTCCGTAAAGCCTTGAAGTCCTCTGGCTAGGACTGTTGATGCGGCTCACTGTTGCATGCTTGCATGGTGGCTCGCTGTTGACCTTGGCCTGCTCTGGAACATTTATTCCTTCCTTTATTTTTTAACAATAATTTTATCTGTTATTTGTCTTCTATTGATTTATAGCCATTAGTTAATTTTAAATGATCCACTCTGATGTTCTTGTTGTTGACATGTCGTTTTCTCCATCTTCAATGTGGATGGTTAGTTTACACCTCAGAGGTCACTGAAATGCAGGAAATGTGTTGTCGTCAACTCAACATTTTCACACTGATGATTAAAGGGCACGTGGTTCCGCACGCATTCCCATAGTGATTTTTTTTTCCAATTCCACCTCTGGTAATAAACATCTGTCTTTTTTCCTTATCCATTTGTAATCATGTCACAAGTGTATAGAATCTAGAGACTTGTATATTATTTAAATTCCATTGGCTAGATATGAGCTTGTAATAGTTAAATATTCATCCTCATCACAGCTAAAGAAAAGATATTTGTTTTTTAGTGAAACTTGAAGATCTTTTTTAATGCTGATAAATTGTGTTTGATAACTCTTCACACATTTACATGACTAGGGAGGTACAAACAACGTCACTGTATAGTTGAACGCACTAACTCGGTAGAAACAACTTCAAAGTTCAACATTAAGAACTAGCAATTAATATTTATTTATAATTGATGTAACAATGATCATCTCGTGCACGTATTATCTATGCTATAGAACTGAAAGGTGGTTTGATGCACAAGACAGCACTTCCTTAATATCTCACATATTTAGAGTGCTGAAAGATATTTCTCCACACGATTCATTGTTGTTTACCAGTGAGCAACAGCTAAGAAGGATAATTCCACTTCGAGAAGTTGAAATGATTTGCAGCAGGTAAGCGAGCAGAGTGCACTTCAGGGTGCATCAGGAAAGAGAGTGGTGCCATGAACCAAATTTCACATGACATCAGTAGAGCAGGCCAAAGGTAATGAAATGGCCCAACAGCTTGGTTTGTCGTTCGTTTTTAAGGCGAGAAATGAAATGAAGCAAGTGACATTGGTTCAGCGTGTGTTGTGCCTGTGATTCACAATGCATTACCACCAGCTTGAGATATATGAGCAGGTTCAATCTAGTGAGGTCGCATGTTGTTAGAAAGGGGTGTGTTGGCTCCACATTTCATAATGCCGTGATAATAAGACATGGATGCCATGGATGAGACTGCCTTAGGCAGGCACCGTTGCCAGTCTGCCATATATATATTTTTCTGTAAGTTGGAGGACAAGCAGGTATTTCCCACATAATTTTATGCTCACATCAACCAATTTGTTATGGGCCAGTGGCTTATAGCCGTTACATTAGCACCTTTCCTAGGTTATTTGAACAAAAAATGCGTGTATAACCCATTTGTAGTCAAACAAGTGCGTGACATTGCAGCTTATTCAGTTAATGTTTTACTTGAGGCAGGCACTGTTTAAATAGGAGCGAGACAATTTTTAGAGGTCTTATACATATGCACTTGCAATGTGCTTGCATATGTGCTGTGTACAGTGGTGAGAAAAAGTTCGTGAACCCTTGGAATGTTCTGAATCTGAAAAGGAAAGAGCCACCAAATGTGGCACAGCTATTTGAGACCCAGAAATTAAGTTAAAGACCAATTTTTTTGACATGGCTAGTCTCATATCGGTCAGCGTTTATTACATCCTGTATATAATTTGCTAGGTGTCATTCTGTAACGCAAGCGCTACGCGTGCGCAAATGAGAAGCCGTTTTTAATGTGCAAGGACATGAAACCACAGGATCTGCACACGCGTAGTGCAGTAAGACAGTGACTTGGAGGGAACATGTGTCACTGTCCAAAATTAGTGTACTCTACTTTGTAGTTGGTATATTCCACGTCACCCCGTATTTAAATGTTTTGTGGCTTCATGGCGTAAACAAATAATGAGGCTGTATTATGATAAGCATTGTTAGAATTGTTCATGAGTACAAATTGAAATAAGCGAGTCTGGAAATAACCATTCAGGCTTCATTGCGTAATGCAGGATCTGAGCATGCGTGGTGCAGTACTAAATATTTGTGTGTATGCTCGCATTGGGGGTACCGGGTTCCAATCTACACCCGACATTTTACATCAAATATAAAACAGGGACACGGTTTCTACTCTTTTATGGTAAAAACATTTTATCTTTTTACATATGTAACTGGCAAAAGTAGCCATAATTTTCAATCAAGCTCTTCTTTTGCTGGAAGACAATACTTTGGAGTTAGTTGGCAAAACACTGCAGGAGCTTGGAATGCCAAATCCACAAAGCCACTTTAGGATCAAATGTGCCAAGAAATATTGAGGTAGACGTGCTACTCACCCACAAGGCTTTCACTGGCGCTACTCCGACATACATCCGTGACATACTTTAGGCACGTACCTCTACATGAATACTTCGATCCTCCAATACGGGCTTGATGTATGTGCCCAGATCGCACCTCCATTCGATGGGTGATGGAGCCTCTCACGCACTGCTCCATACTCTGGAATGCCTTTCCAATAGAGATTCGATCAGCTAAGTCCCTGGGCATCTTCAAATCTCGTCTCAAGACTCACTTGTTCCATAAGGCTTTCAAGTTCTCTGGCTAGGACTGTTAATGCAGCTCATTGTTGTCTTGCCAGGATGATGGCTCGCCGACCTACGCCTGCTCTGGAACATTTATTCCTTGTTTGTTGATTTTTTTCTTTTTCTTATTCTATGTCCTGTAAATTGTTGCCACTATTTGACTCCTATTTGAACTGTCTTGATGGTTTTATTTACATGCCGTTCTTTCCACAGCTCATATTTGTATAAAAAAAAACCCCAAAATGTTGTTGTTGCTGGTTTGCTGTTCTTTTGTCGTTGTTGTTGCTGACATGCTGTACTCTCCGCAGCTTTGTGTAGAGCTTTGTGACCTTCGGGTGAAGAGTGCTCTAGAAGTGCAATTATTATTATTATTATTACAATGTCAATTAATTGGAAATATTTATTTCCGAAAATGAGCCGCTGTTGGTTGATGACCAAAAAACAGCTTACGAGGAAATTTTGGAAAACGTCAACAGCAATTCAAGTGAAATAATAATAATAATTGCATTTATCGAGTGCTTTTCACCCGAGGGTCACAAAGCGCTGCACAGAGCTGCAGAGAGAACGGCATGCTAGCAACAACGAAATTAGAATGGAAAATCAACAACAATAAAAAAAAAATTGGGGTTTATTTGTTGCAGAACAACATGTAAAATATGATCTGCCTTTCAGCTATAATTTTAAAATACAACATTTTCAATGTTAATAATACATATATTTGGAAATGGTTCAATGTAACATTTATCATATAATAAAAATAATTGCATTTCTAGAGTGCTAATCACCTGAGGGTCACAAAGCGCTGCACAGAACTGTGAAGAGAACGGCCACATCAACAACGAGATAAGAACAGCAAATTAGTAATAACGTTATTTTTGAGTTTTTGTATTTTTTCCAAATCCGAGATGCGGAGAGAACAGCATGTCAGCAACATCAGGACAGTTCAACTGAAAGTTAAATGAAAGTCAAATAGAAACAGCAAATTATAGAAGGACATAAAAGATGTGATTTAAAAAGAAATATGTAACACAAGAAAGGAATAAATGTTTTCGAGTAGGCGCAGGTCAGAAGAGATCCATCATCCCGGCATGACAACATTGAGCCGCATCAATAGTCCTCGCTGGAGGAAAGAATAAATGTTCCTGGGCAAGTGCAGGTCAGAAGAGAGCCATCGTGTTTGTCGTTAACGTGCCTGGCGGGACTATTCAAACATTCGTCATCAACCTGCTCTTAAAAAGTTAAATTAACACGACTCATGACGCACACATATTAACTATCGATGGTATTCGAAGTTGGAATGATTCAGAGGCAAGAGGAAACCACAGAAATGCACAGAGGAAGGCAGCCACACGGTTTGCCGACACCAATAT
Source organism: Mordacia mordax (assembly GCA_036362905.1). NCBI lineage: Eukaryota > Metazoa > Chordata > Hyperoartia > Petromyzontiformes > Petromyzontidae > Mordacia > Mordacia mordax. The sequence continues at coordinate 24,172,834 of JAZEWT010000001.1, forward strand.
TTGCCAGACACTGAATCCTATATATCAGTGTTTTTAAGTTGTGGTAGGAAACTTGAGAACCCAGAGAAAACCTACGCTGAGCAGGGGTAAAATAACGCACTCTACACAGAAAGGCATCCAAGGTGGGTATTAAGCAGGACTTTCTCGCTGTGCGGCACAGATGTGACCCTCTTGAGAAAAATATGACACCAATTGAAAATTGCAATTGCAGTGGCATCATCTGGAATTGCAGCAACATTACTAAGTGTTGGCAGAACTCACATTCAGCTCTGAAGTTTACAATTAAACATTATCATGATGAAAACCCGGCGATGGACTGGCGTCCCGTCGTCGGGTGTATTCCTGCCTTACGCCC
>JAZEWT010000001.1:24205410-24222319 GCA_036362905.1 Mordacia mordax
CTCGTGTGAGAAAGAGAGACAGTACCGTGGGGTGTATCGGAGAGAGTGCGGTGGTGTAGCGGTTAGCTCGTTGTGTGAGAGAGAGAGTACGTGTGTGTGTGCTGGAGAGAGAGTGTGGTGGTGTGGCAGTTGGCACACTGTGTGTACTGGAGAAAGAGTATGGTGGTGTGTACGGAGAGAGTACGGTGGTGTTTACCGAAGGGAGTACGGTGGTGTGAACTGGGAGAGAGAATACGGTGATGTGTATCGGAAAAGTACGGTGGTGTGTACCAGAAGAGAGTGTGGTGGTGCAGCAGTTGGCGTGCTGTGGGTGTGTGGGGAGTGGTGGTGCAGCGGTTGGCACGCTATGTGTGTGTGACGGGCGGTGGCACAGCGGTTAGTGCTCTGTGTGCGTGTGGAGAGCGGTGGCATAGTGGTTAGCATGCTGGGAGTGTGGGGAGCGGTGGTGCAGCAGTTAGCACGCTGTGTGTGGTGTGGCACGAGTCAGTGGTATGATGGGTCTGTGGTGTAGCATGAGTCGATGGTGCGACGAGTCTGTAGTGGAGATGACGGTGATGTGGTGCGAGTTAGTGGTATTGTGCGTCTGTGGTGTGATGCGAGTTGGTGGTGCAATGGGTCGGTGGTGCGGGGCAAGTCTTGGCGTGGCGGCGGCGAAAGGTCTGGGGGGTGGGAGAACTTTTCCGCCAGGGGGGAGTTGCGGTGCCAAGTCTCGAAGCATGAGGGGGCCCGGGGAGGGGGGGCATCGCCCAGTATCCCCTCCAGTCATGTGATGTTTTAGAACAGCGCCGCATGCAAGCTCTGTACATTTATACAAATACCAGTCCAAATTTTGTTTTAACTAAAATACAACAAAAATGTGTTACCTTATGCTATTCCAAGTGATTGTGGTAATTGCATTGGAAACTGAATGGCTGCATCCTGGTAGTGTGCAGCTTCGCATATCAGGGGTGTGACACCATTAGGTTTGAGGTCATCAGCTTTTCAATATGTTGCCAAGTTACGTTCAATGAGTTCACCTGCAGATAACTTTCTCAGTATTTATTCATTGAGGAAATGAGTAACCATAAAGACCGAGACCAAGGTAGATCGAATGAAAAGTAAAGAATTGCACATTTTGTGGGGTTGAAGGTGAGAAACCGTACTCATCAACCAAAAATGCCCATCTCAGTCTTTTGTCACCAGGCATATTTCCAGCATATCTTGCTCATAAAAAGTTCAAGATTAGCTTTTGCATCAGACAAGTTCCCAGTGCTCTACTGATAAAATGAAACTTAGTCAAGCTACTGCAGAAGGCATGGCTCCCATATATTTGGCATGTGAAATAAACTGAGCTCTTTGACCTTGCAAAATTCTGGGCAAGGCTGCTTGTACGCTCACGTGGCTGTTATGCCAATTCAGTTGACTTTTATCCGAAAGTGTGCTTTTACGTAGACTCCAAACAGAAACACCCCTTACTTTAAGCATGGTTGAACAGTAATTGTAAGAATGCCTTTGGGCTTTGAGACCCTGCCTTTCTTTTGTTGAGCTGGTAATTGAACCATGCTGGGAGTCTCAGCTAGAGCACATTAGTTAAGACATTGCTTTCAAGAGTCACGGTATGTTATTAAGTTGCTGTAAATATCGACCTTGTGAGTGGTATGTTTCCCAATCAGCGTGGCACATTAACATATGCAGACCTCAGTAGAGCTCAGAACAGGTTGATATGGTTATAAATGTACCAGTTTCAAGATGACCGTCACTGGATAAGGAATATGTGACGTCGAACTTATTGTGACAAAGGAATCTTTGGGGTGACACCAGACACAACACCGAAAGGCACTGTGAGCTGGACATAATGCAAATAGCCATTCATTAGCACAAGTCGAGCCAGTGACGACTATCTCATGGGTGGGCATGGACTTCGTACAGCTAAGACATCACTTGTTTGGATAATGAAGGTCCCTCTGCATAAATAAGAAGATCACATTGCCTTGCTGGCAGGTTTTTGCAATAGCTACAGTATCACCACAGCACACCTTTCATGCTTCAATAACCATGTCAGTGAAGGACATATTGGAGCCTTGCCACCTCCACTTCATCCAAACTCGGACACCACCATCACGCTTATTTTGCGTGTACGTTGGGCACATTTGTATCGTTCGTCAAATTTTCTTTACAGTGTTAAAATGTTATGATGTAAAGTCTCATCTCATCTCATTATCTGAAACCGCTTAATCCTATATAGGGTCACGGTGAGCCGGAGCCTATCCCGGAAACACAGGGCGTAAGGCAGGAATACACCCGACGACGGGACGCCAGTCCATCGCCGGGCAATGATGTAAAGTGTGATACAGATTGTCAATCAGAAATACTGCTGAATTTTAAAACAAATTTTATAGATTAGAAGTGCCTTGTCTAGTGTTTTAGTCCATGTATTAGTTTGCTAAATTCTGAGTCTGTATCCTGCTGGTGAGATTTTCGAAGCTTGGGGCAAAGAATTTGCTAAGTAGCATTCACATAGACAATTAGACTATGATCGTAAATTATATTAGTTAATTAATAAGACCGACTTACACAACATGTCCATTTAAATGTGTGGACTTTTTGGGTGGGCAATTTTCCTCCCACCTGGAAACAATGATGAATTGGTCGATAACGCCTTTATATATAGCGAACCAATGTCACAGACATGGGTTTAATTGTATGTGTGTGTTGAGTAAATAGAGTATGTGTGAGATTGAACGGAGTGAGTAGAGTTGGACTGCAGAGTTAAGGAATGGGGGGGACTTTTGCTGGAGAGGGGGGACAACGAGCCACGTGGGGACAGGTAGCACGGTCTGCGGGGACTTTTACTGGAGAGGGGGGACCAACGAGCGGCCGCGGGGATATAAGGAGCACGGGTTGGAGGCGAGAGGAGAGTCTCCAGGGGGAATTGGAAGGAGGAGGCAGCGTCACGATGTAGGAGTTCGTTGTGTGCCGCTGCTCCGGCCGTGTGTTGCTGGTTTGAATAAAGCATCGAAAATCAAGAAATCTCTGCTCATCCGTGGTCGCTGGCTGATCTATCGTGGAGTGAATGCTGATCCTCGCCATGGTGTTACCGCTGTGAGCCGTCACAAGCCCGGAGTCAAGGCTGTCGCGTTACAGTTGTCAGAAGTGAGGATGCGGACTCACGTCGGAGTCTGCGGCGAGTGGCAGCTGGGGAGAGCGGCGAGGAATCCAGCGGCAGAGCCAGCAAGTGAGGATGCTAGCAAGCCAGCAGTGGAACGAGCGGCGTGGGCCAGAGGGAGGGGCGGCGGCGGCGAGAGGGAGCCACGGGGGAGAGTCGAAGGAGAGTGGCGACTCGGAGTGCAGCAGAGGCGAGGAGGGTCGCAGGAGTCCAGCGACGGCGTGACTCGGGAGTGCAGCAAAGGCAGGAGGAGTTGGAGCTACCGCAGGCTCAGCGGGCCGTGCCAGGCCGGCCTGGTGTGGTTCAGCGAGCCGCATGCATGCGCAAGGCACGCGTGGTGCCAGAGGCCACTGAGAGCCATCTGCGATGGGGAGCTGCCGTTGTGGTGGCGCCTCGTCGGCACTGGAGCCGGGGGGGGGCCCTTGTTGGGGGTTCCCGGCTCGTCGAACCCCAGAGGGAGGTGACCGCGAAGGCAGGAGCTGCGCGGCAACCATCGGGGCTGCGGAAAGTGTGCAGTGTGTTGCCCTCAGTGTGTGCTGTCCCTCAGTGTGTGTTGTATCGAGTACCCCACTGGTTTGAGTAAGGTGTCGTTGTGTGTACTGTCGTGTGTTTGCGTGTGCGGGGGGGGACGTGGGGGGGTGGGAGGCGCGGGCGCAGCGGTTAGCGCAGTAGCCGTAGGGAGTGGTGGTGCAGCTGGTGGCGCAGTAGCCGCGTGGAGCAGTGGCGCAGCGGGTAGTGCAGTAGCCGCGAGGAGCGGTGGCGCGGCCGTTGACGCGCTCTGTGTGTGTGTGGGGGGCGGTGGCACAGCGGTTGACACACTGCCTGTGTGTTTATGTATGTGTGTGGAGAGCGGTGGCGCAGTGGTTTGTGCACTGTGAATGGGGGGTCTTGACGTGGCGGTGCCGCAGGGTTTGGGGGGGGGGCTTTTTGTTTAAAAGTAATTACTAACGGGCAATTATGGCCCGAGGGTGGGCCTTGATGCCCGGGGGGCGGAATTGCAGAGTTATGGAATGGGGGGGGAGGGGACTTTTGCTGGAGAGGGGGGACAACGAGCCACGTGGGGGACGGGTAGCACGGTCTGCGGGGACTTTTACTGGAGAGGGGGGACAAAGAGCCACGTGGGGGATGCGTAGCACGGTCTGCGGGGACTTTTGCGGGAGAGGGGGGACCAACGAGCGGCCGTGGGGATATAAAGAGCATGGGTTGGAGGTGAGAGGAGAGTCTCCAGGGGGATTTGGAAGGAGGAGGCAGCGTCACGATGTAGGAGTTTGTTGTGTGCCGCTGCTCCAGCCCTGTGTTGCTGGTGTTAATAAAGCATCGAAAATCAAGAAGTCTCTGCTTATCCGTGCTCGCTGGCTGATCTATCGCGGAGTGAATGCTGATCCTCGCCATGGTGTTGCCGCTGTAAGCCATCACAAGCTCGGTGTCAAGGCTATAGCGTCACAGAACGAACACTGTACATTCGAGCTCTTGGCTGGAGATAGGGCTGAGCAGAGCCTATTGCAGTGATGATGCCATGGTAACAAGAAAACCCCACTGAAGTGGTGGACCAGAGGAAACGAGAAGGTTCCAGAATTTAGGAGACGAAGGAGACAGATCGAGGGAGATGGAGAGGAGAAGGCGAGAGAGGGATGCGGCATGGTGCAGGAGTCTCGGAGGACAAGTGGGAGAAATAGAAACAAAAACACAATCAAACCGCTGTAAGAGTAGGTATAGACCTCCCACACGAAGGAAGCACAGACTTGAGACTACTGGATCCGCACGCACCGCCATTCAGCCTCATCACAGAGAAGCCCCATCACGTGGCCGGCACACGGACCCCCGCTGTAGTGCTGTGTGACTCCGATTCAAGCGACCTTGTCTCACCATCTCGAGACCCAACGTGGCACACCTCGCCGGCTCGGCTTGAAAACTAGCTCGAGCGCATCTGGGCACGCCTCGCCTGCTGAGCTTGAGACCCTGCCTGGCATTCCCGAGCGGGAACTCCGAGTTGTGAACCCCGAGTTCGCTACTCCCAACCAATGGAGTCTGATCAGCCACAACAACCAACGCTTGGATAGGAAGTTGGCACCGCCTTACCAGCTATCTTCTTACTTGTCTGTAGTTCCTCGCACCTGTCAATCATTCTGTTTCAATAGGGAGTTAATATTGTATGCATTAATGTTTGGATATCACGGGTGACGTGATCTACCCTTAGCTCAGGACGTAGTGAACTCGGAAGCTAACAACACAGCATACTCTGAAATTGGGAAAAGGGGAACTGAAGAGCTTTTGTGTGGCGTGGGAAATGGGATGGAGTTGGACCCCCAGAAACTTGCATCACAGAACAAACTTGTGTTTATTTTCTACTCTCGTCTACCCCCCTCTGTAAATAGCTGTGGTAAAATTGAGATTGCTTCGAAAAACTTCTCTCTCCGGACAGCCGTGTCGATCGTTCCCTCTCCCTCCATCACGACGTTTCACCTCACACGTTAGAGGCACTGCACCTGAGGATGCCTCTAACATGTGAGGATGCCTCTAACGTGTGAGGCTGTCCCGAGAGAGCAGCTTTTCGAAGCAATCATCATGCATCGAGCCGTGAAAACCTACATCATTGGAATGATAAAATTATCACAACCAATTCTCTTAAAAAATTCCCTTGTGGATGCCTTCCGCCCCTTATCAATCATAAGCGGCTAGTACAGTTCCAATCATACAAGCATTCAACTCACACAATATTTCATCTGCACCAGAGCCTAGCACCCTCTATCATTTACAAGCAGTTAGTATTCCTTCTAGACACGCACACTATTACATAACCCACTCTCAATAAACTTTTCACTCAGGCGTATGCGGGTAGGCGCTACACTCTGGTAGTACGTATGTTTCTGGGCGGCTAACTCTAAACAATATTTATCAGTTCAGTCTATTTGGATGTGTACAGTTGAACAGTCCAAACCATGAGAAATGTAATTTCATTCCTCTATATACCGTAATTATATAAGGGTGGGATAACAATAAATTGTATCTTTCTATCTATGTCGACGTGGCCGCAATGTTGAAGTCACTGGTTGGTACTGTAGCAATCTGATGAACACGATTGGTGCTCCTGACGCTGTGCCGAACAGCGTTTGCCCTGTTGACGATGTAACGACGAGACAGCTCGCCGCAGCTGAGTCGAGTTGCGTACCGCACCAGTCTCGAGCTGATAGCATGTCGTACTGCGCTCGAGCTGATGAGTTAGGCATTGTTGGCCTTGAGCTGATGAGATGGGTCGTCGGCGTTCGTCCTCCAACCAGTCCTTGAGCGGAGCTGGCCAAGTGTGCCAGGCTAGGTCTTAGGTCATTGAGACGAGGTCCCTTGCGTGAGCAACATCAGACGGGGATCCACGTGCTTGTGCGTGGTTTTATTCTTTGCATTTGCTACGTGTGAAGAGTCCTCCACTAGTCTACGCCTACTTTTCTGATGGGTTGACTGTGGGCTTTTTTGTATATCTATTCCTTTGCCATTTTTCCTGCTCGACTTGACACTGTACGGATCTGCCCTCTCTCACTTTGCTCCGTTGATCTGTCTGACTCTCTTGGATTTTCGATTATTCTCATCCACTGTGTTCTGCCCCTGAGGTGGGGTTTTCTGGTTACCATTGCAACATCAATGTCTTCATTTCTGCCCATGCCTATCGCTCTCTACATGCCAAGATGTACAGTGTCTTATGCAATCTCACAAGCACTGTCTTTAATCTCACACACACTGTATATACTCATCACACATGCATATATCTAGTTAAACCCACTTTGTGACATTGGAATTATCATTCTTAAAAATGGCAAATTGTGGCTATTTCTATTCATTTCTATCCTGCCAATTTGCTGTTTAAATACGGGTCGGAATTTTAAATTGCACACCTCTTAATTGGTGACGTAAAATATTTTACAAATACTGCACAGTTAATTGCAATGTTTGCTTGTGTAATTAGAAGAGAGTATGTTGTGAATTGAAATTGCTTTTGACAGCAATATAAATAATGAATTGTATGGTGTCACAAGGCTGGCCACCAGCATTACTCTTCTTATCTCTGTCCAGCAGATAATAGAGGCTTTTGCAGTAGGTTTCCTAAAAGAGAGATCAATGTCTTAGGAAAACATTCAATATATCCCAGGTAGCCTTATCTGTTTTTCAGCCTTGCTGACAGTGTTGTTATGGGATTAGCACTTCCTCCTCTTCTTTATTTAGTTTGCCTTAGTGACTTCTCACCAGATGAGATTCGTACTGACCATGTTTAGGGCTCGTGATGGAGCCAGAGTATATTTGCACAAGTAAATCGGTCTGCATCAGCATTTTTTGGCACTGCCAGAGACCATGTAGCTGAACATCTACAATGTTTACGATTTTAAAACGTTTTGTTTCATTCAACGGCCTATGTTACCTTGAAAATGTTCAACATTGGTGCAAAGGTCCAAAATGATAATTTACTTTTTAAAATTATGAGGAATCGTTATTGAGGGAAAACAAAAAAACCTGCAACTTTATTTTCTTACCTTAAATGGTTCTAGAAGCTGCGTTTGATAAATGTCCTGCTGTAGTGTGCATTCACATAGCACCTTATCTGCACTGCACAGTTATTTGTAACATGTGGTGGGCAATCACTGCTTATATAATGAGATTTAAATTGAAAAATCCTTTGCATGCTAATATGTTCTTGTGAACTGTTGTAAGCTAGCTACAACACAGAGATACAAGAAATAGACAAGTAAACTATGTAGTCATAATACCTTTAAGGAATTTCCATCAACCATTCTTCGTCTACTGCTGGACGATAGAAACTTGCTTTCACCACTTACTTGCTTATGCATCTATTTCGATTTTTTAAACATGAAATCTTACCAATTTGCACGTGTATTTATAACAAACTATATTTGCGTTTCTTTTCCTTCTCGAATAAAATAAAATTACAAAGGAGGAAAATTATAACACAACGATTGAAAAAATCAATTCTATTTTTAAAATTTGAAATAAAAAATAACAGTATAGAAAAAGAACACTTATTAATGGAACAATCTGGCAGTGTCTCTCTAGTGCATCATTAATACGATGAAGAGAGTCTGACACAATTTAAATGTATCCAATTAAGGTAGATGTATCATCAATGTTGTCTGATAGGTGTAATTAATGCTCAGAGCACCTTCTTATGGCAGAAAAGTTGGCAATCAGGTGCTGCACCCACAGCTTGCCTTTATGACATTAACAGAGCGCTGATCGTGTCTTGCTGACTGCTACCTCAGTAAACACCAGGGCGCTCATTAAATATCATAGACTGAAAGAATCCAACATTATGAGCTCTGTTTAATTGGTCAGCCTCACACATTAAGATGCCAGTGACATTTGGTTTAATGACAGTCTGGCAATCATTGCAGGTTATGGAGGAAGAAAATTATTTCCATTAATATTTATTTAGGCCTGCGGATAATTCTGCCATTATTATTAATTAATGTCAATAAAGGATGGCGTTTCGTTATTAGTCCAATTTATTTACTTTCTAAGTGTTTAACAGTGGCTATGTTACTGATTTATTTACAGCAGATGCTATATCACCTTATGTATTGAAAGTGCAATTGCTATTAAGACACTGCCAGAGAACCAACAAAATTAGGAGGATGGTATTGAATTAAGACATAATAAAGAGGGCTTGGACACGAAATATTATTTACCGACAGTGGCCATTTACCAACAGTTTGGGAAAAGGAAATGTAGCATTTTACAGGCTTGGCTCTTTAGCCTAAAATTTTTTTTTAATAAAACCTTTCACATAAACCCATATGTAAAATTTGGACCATTTGGGTATTTTGTGTATTTTGATAATTAAGCATGGATTAATTTAGCTACTAGTCATTTGCCATCCTGCCCCTGTAATGCCAGATTTGTTTTATGGCATATTATTGGATTTACGGAGTTGCTTTCTCTGGTAATCAGCAGCACACCGTGCTTGTGCAGATATATGTGTATGTTTCACCATGCGCCGTAAATCTTAAGGTCTGCGATATGGCTTCCACATGTGACTACGGATTTATTAGTTCTCTTGTATTTAAGAGCATTATTATCATTTACACAAAAAGTATTGTGGCATATGTAAATTAACCTTAGGTTGGTGCTCAAATCCATTGTAAATTCTAAGTTAGTGGTGGACATTTCTGAATCACGTGATAGGCACCAGTTTTTCCATGTCGTCGATGGAGCCAAATTATGTTTTTAATGTTGATACCGCATGCGATGGCTACACTGGAGAGGTATCAATATCATTATATAACTGATAAATATTAGGAATGTAATAAATATGTTGTGACCAAGATTCCTTTTCTTAGCTATATACAAAACTGGTAGCAATAAATATTTCCCATCTTTTGTGGTTTTTAAATATTTTTTCGACTAATAGGACATGCACTGTTGTCAAAGCAGTGTGGAATGCATTGTCTGAAATGGGAAAGCATTGAATGCTACATGTGCAAATACATAAAGAGCCACATCGTGATAATTACATTCCACTTTAATAATTCCAACTCTGACCTCCAATTACAAGATTCTTTATTGATAATACCATCCCATTAATGTATTCTACATGTGGTACACAAATGCATGTATTTCGTAAATACTAACAAATTATAATAAAGCATAGCTTTTTTCCAGTTCATTTCATCAATATGTTAAAACGCATCATTATTGAGTTATACCTCTGACAACAGAAATTCTGCATATTCTCATCTCATCTCATTGTCAGAAACCACTTAGTCCTGTACAGGGTCCCGGTGTGCTGGAGCCTATCCTGGCAGATACAGGGTGCAAGGCAGGGATATACCCACGATGGGACGCCAGTCCCTCACTGGGCATTGCGGGCAATTTTGTCTGCAAGCCAATTAACCTATGCAGCATGTTTTTTGGATTGTGGGAGGAAACCGGAGTGCCCGGCAAAAACCCACACGGACACGGGGAGAACATGCAAACTCCACACAGAAAGGCACCCGAGCTAAGATTCGAGCCCAGTACCTTCTTGCTGTGAGGCGATAGCGCTACCCACTGGGCCACCGTGCCGCCCAAATTCTGCATATCTGAATTTCCATTTGCAAGGATTTTTGGATGTGATGCATGTATATGCCATTTTAAAAATGTACATTTTACATTCTTGATTGAAACATTTTATCCACATTTTTATGTCATAAAAGTGTTTTTAAAAGGATAGCATTGATGCATAATTAGGTCTCTTAGGTCTTTTGTTGTCATAAGCAAAAAAAATAAATTACACATTTCAAACTGATCTCATTATCTGAAACCGCTTAATCCTATATAGGGTCACGGTGAGCTGGAGTCTATCCCGGAAACACAGGGCGTAAGGCAGGAATACACCCGACGACGGGACGCCAGTCCATCGCCGGGCATTGCGGGACAATTTTTTTTGTTTTAGTCTGCGAGCCAATCAACCTATCCAGCAGCATGCTTTTTGGACTGTGGGAGGAAACCGCAGTACCCGGCGAAAACCCACGTGGACACGGGGAGAGCATGCAAACTCCACACAGAAAGGCACCCGAGCCGAGAGATTCGAACCCGGGACCTTCTTGCTGTGAGGCGTCAGCGCTAACCACTGGGCCACCGTGCCGCCCCACATTTCAAACTAAATGCTGATTTAGTGTGCATTATAAAATTCCATTACCTTGATTTATAGATAATTTCACAATTATTATTAATTTTTAGAATACTTTAATCTGATTTTTCTATGTGGTGGGTACATATTTTCAATGCAGATGTGTACTTAAGATGATATATGACTATGGTGTAAAATGGTGTATTGGCTGGCTTGGAATAATACCTTACAGGTTTTATTGCTGATTGCTCACTACAGTAGTTGAAATGTATCCTTTCCTGCGACATTACACACGAAGGGGGTTCATCCAGTCGGTGATGGATAAAACCAGTTATGTCACATGTGATGGCATGAAGTGTGGATTCTCCCAGTTGTCACAAGTGGGCCACAGTAACCCACTTGAAGAACCCTCGAATATGGAAGGTAGTCAGCTAGCAATGCTTAATCCTATATAGGTGCATATGTTAATCAAGTATATCAGATACATTAACAATACTGAAATTCAGCCCTTGTGATTATGTAGGCTTTCACAGCTCGATGCATGATGATTGCTTTGAAAAGCTGCACTCTCGGAAAAGCCGCGTCAATCACTCTCTCTATCATGACGTTTTGCTCACGTTAAAGGCATCCTCAGGCGAAGTGTGTAGGTGTCCTGTGTGTCACTCCTATTTATATGTTGGTGTGGTACCACAACTTTGACCACGGACTCGTGACGGCTCGGCGGTAACACCATGGCGAGGATCAGCACTCACTCCGCGATCGATCAGCCAGCTCTGAAACCGCTTAGTCCTTTACAGGGTCACGGTGAAGCCGGAGCCTTTCCCGGCAGACACAGGGCGCAAGGCAAGGATATACCGACGATGGGACGCCAGTCCATCGCCGGGCACTGCGGGGCAACTTAGCCTGCGAGCCAATCAACCTATGTAGCAGCATGCTTTTTGGACTGTGGGAGGAAACCGGAGTGCCTGGCGAAAACCCACGTGGACACGGGGAGAGCATGCAAACTCCACACAGAAAGGCACCCGAGCCGAGAGATTCGAACCCGGGACCTTCTTGCTGTGAGGCGACAGCGCTAACCACTGGGCCACCGCGCCGCCCCAGTTTCATGTGTTTTACAGAAATACAGCCATGTCCCAGTTCTCACTTACCTATGCAGTGTCTGGAAATTGTTTGGCATTTTGATGATATATCCCAAGGCTGAGGTTTATTCTGCTTATTGAGGAGTTTGAGCTTCGAACAATAAGTTGTCTACTTGTAAATAGATATATATGAAATCGATATATGCGGTAATGAGTACAGTAGAGCCTAAGTATATGTTTAAATGTTGAAAGACAGATTACCGTACGTTTTGTGGTCTGCTAAGTATACAGCAAATACTTAATTGGAAGCCACACGTCTAAAACACCTACGTTTTCTTCGAATGCTATATGCAGTGTTCAAAATAATAGTGTCCTCTGTGTGTTCCTGAACAATGTAGGAAAAATTGCACTCGTTAAAAATGGACTTATTCATCATCACTCTCAATACCCCCTTAATTATTAATTATTATTAATTATAATTTAGCAGACAAGATCGCGGGAGGGGGGGGGGGGTTGGAACCTATTCCGGCAGAGAGAGGGCAGGAGATGGAACTATTCCCATAATGAGACGCCAGTACATAGCATGGTAATTTTAGGGCAATTTACCCAGCAGGTCAATAAACTTAGGCAGCAGCGTGTCTTTGGACGGTGGGAGAAAACTGGAATACCCGGCAAAAGCCCACGTGGACATAAGGAGAACATGCCAACTCCATACAGAAAGGCACCCGGGCCGAGAATCGAAACGGACCCTTTGTGCTCGTTATTAAATAGCCGGGCAGGGATTGTGCACGCCTGTAATTCAGCATTGCATAGGTGAGGATTGGTGGATTACACAAATGTTGCAAAACTCTCTTCCAGTGGGCCTCAAGGTGCCATATGCTGGTTTACCAGAAGAACGCAGTACAGCAAGTGGCCTAATCTCAACCTGTTCGCATATAGACGGCAGCAGTGTTGCCTTCTCACGAATGTGGTGGATTTTTTTTGTGGGCGTTTTAATATCTTGCTCCATTTACAATGACTGGCACGTGTAGAAACACATTTGGTGACTGAAAACATTTTAAAATAAAACCTCAATGTAGGACCCTCATGAAGAAGTTCTTAAACTCAGTGTTCTTGGATAAATAAACCATTACTATGATTATTGATGGATTCAATTTTTTGGGTTAGGTCAAGTAAAAAATGTATCTTGTAAACCCTCATCACAGCACGAGTGAGTGCCCGCGAGGATCCAATGGTGGGGGGGGGGGGTTGGGGGGCATGGATAGAATTACAGAGGTTTTGAGTTATTTGTATGGCTGTGCTGTCTATATGGCATCAAGTCTTTCTCTAATTCCGCATCACTCCCTTCCATAGATTGTGGAAGGAATTCCATTTGAAAGAGTCACATTGTCTTTCTTGCATATTTGAATTAAAAAATAACTTGATCCAGCCCCATCCCTGATTTACCAATTACTTATACTTTATATTACATGAATGCCTGCTGAGTTGTTTACAAGTCTGTGGTGGGTGTTTTTTTTTTCCAATGTTATGTGTGGTTTCTGTTTAGGGCTGTTTACTGTTGATTTTAAAACTGGCTGCAATGTTTGGCTGGGTTTTATTCAAATTTCGTAATCACGGTTATTTTTTTTCTGTCTTGTGGATATCTATTGCTTCACAGATTAATCGTGGGGATTTGTGGCAGACAGCAGCCAGTACATGCACCTTGTCAAAATCGATTGTGTGTTGTCTACAGTGTGGGCTGCCATTGCCAATTTCTCCATATACAGCAAATGCACTGCAGCCTCGTGTTCTCTCTTCCTTCTGCATTTTTTTCTGCCTGTTTGTCCAATGTACACTTCTTTGTAATTGCTGCAAGGGAATATAATACACACTTTCTGCCTAGAACAGCAGTTGTCTTTGGGTGATTTTAGCAAGTCCTGTATCTTCTGATGGGTTGTGAAGACGTATTTACGTTGTTTTTCCCAAGCTAGTTCCTGATTTTGTCCGTGGTGCTTTTTACATATTTATATAACTGTCAATGTGTCTGAACTGAAGCTGCATATTCCATTCAGGGCTGAGTGCTGCCTTCATGCAGAGAGCCCTGTTGTGAATGAGAAATAACCTTGGACGCAAATGGGTAAAGCAGTTTGAAACAGATTATTGTGGCCTCACGGGGCCTTCATCTCTTCAGAGAGTGTGAAATTGATAATTCAGTTCCTGTACGTGATCCATGTTTAGTGTTGATTAGATATAAATAACAAAACAATATATTTTTTATGCACATTACATTGAATACAAAAGTAAGTGATAAAAACCTGCCTTACCTTTCTCATTTATTCTCTCTTAAACATTATTTTCTCTTTTAAAATGTTTTTAGCAACTCATCTCATCTCATTATCTGAAACCGCTTAATCCTATATAGGGTCACGGTGAAGCCGGAGCCTATCCCGGAAACACAGGGCGCAAGGCAGGAATACACCTGACGACGGGACGCCGGTCCATCGCCAGTTAGCAACTACATCTCTATATATTAATGTCGAACCACTTATAAATGTATCCATATATTTCACGTTCTGCTGCTCAGTGTCATTTCCAGTTTGAATATGTGCATACTTCTTTGCACATCTTTCCACTTTTGTTTCATTTACCTTAAAATGTTCTCATTTCTGTGTCATGGTATAAAATATACAATAATTGAAAACTTACCTCTTCAGGCAAGTAGATATGCTGGCTCATTAAATTCAGTCTTCCAGAAGTTCTCCAAATGGCTTTTATTCCCTAATTTTCACGTTTTATCATTCATAGGTTAAATCGATAGGTACAGAGTATCGCAAAATGATGTTTCCATCTTATAGATATACCTTTAATGTATTGTATACCCTGCATATATTTTTGGGAAACTCCATAAATGTTGAATAGAAGCAAAAATGATGTTAGTTGGCTGATTATGATGCAGCAGTGCATTGTATTGGATTTTGTTTGTTTGCTTGTATGATGACTATTGAATATATGTGGTGCGATTGGTAGGCACATTTTGTGATATCTTATCTGCTGTATGTTATTCTGTTTGCATTTACGTCTGGTGACGCCAGAAAAACATTGAAACAATAATATAAAATGAAACCAAAATATATGTGGATTGCACTGATAATGAAAGAAAACCTACATTTCCTCAACTTGTTCCATCAGAAAAAGTGCTTGGAAGCATCATTTTGTGACAGAGAAAAGCATAACTATTTTAGTGTTTTGCATTTTAAAAACTGATGTTTGCAAACAAAATAAATTCATCGAAGGGAATTGTTCAATGTAACTCACTTTGACTATCATAAATATCAAATGTTATTTGTCCACCACTTCATCTTAGCATGCTAGCATGATAAGCCCCCTTCCTATTTATTATTTGTGGTGTTGTGTCAGTGGAATATATTGTTCCTGGCAACAAACTTAATGCAATGCAATTTGAAGATCTATGGTCAATCATTGAAACACACGTGCCCAGGCAAGTACTGTATTGTATGGCGAAATGTATTCTTTCCTCTATGGCTTAATGACATAATATCTGCCATTCTACATGCTATAGGTTATCTACAGTAACTGAATTCTGCTGTGTTGATATTAAGTTTAATTCAAGGGCTTTCGTGACCAATGTTATCAATATATTCAAATTTTTGGGTTAAGTCACGTAAAAAATGTTTGTCGTAAACCCTCCACCACCCGACAACAGTCAATCAGTAAAGTGAGTCAATTTTAACAAAATGTGCCAATTCTTCACTATCTCAGCACACCGGTGTGTTGAAGAGCAAACTCACAGCTTTTATAAATGAGATACGACGTTTCGCTGATAATTGCAATCAACATCATCAGTCAACCCGCACCTACTTAAACGGGGAGGCAGTTCTTATGACTTTGCTATTGGCTCATTTTTTCTGACAATTTAATAACTTCAAAATACATTACGTCCTCTTATAACGTTAATTTCCGTAACTTCATTTTGCTTTCACGTTGCCAATACATTAAGGCATATGTTTGTATAACGCTGTCTTCACTATTGCGTTGTTTTACAACGGGAACTACAATGAACACTTCACGTTCGCTTATTTCACTTTCATGGCAACAGAAGAACCAGTGCGACCTTGTACACCTTTGAATTATTAACGTTTTTGTCTGTTTTGTTGTTACTGCTGTGCTCATGCACCACGTATCCCCCATGCAAAAAATCCATGAAAATTGCTAAACAGGATAATCCGTGAAACAAATAAAATAAACTTAATTTCAAGATATTTGCATTCATTTTTATATTGCTTATCATATTTAAGACAAGAAAGCTAAACAGAGTTTGAACAAACTCATTATTCTATTTTGAGGGACACAGTTTGTCATATACAAAACACATATAGCATTTTAAGCTTTAATTTTTAACTTAACCAATAGTGCTAGAACAGTGTACCTAATCCCAATTCAATATCAGGTAGTTATTTGCATGAAAAGAACATCACCACATTCAAACAAACTGTATTAAAACGTTTTATCTGCTGACCAATCCTTCTTGTTCTGTGGAAATATTAAATGTAATGAATTCTAAAATCTAATTATGTTAAAGTTGCTCCAGTGCATTTTTGGCGTTACGAACAGCAGCGTTTCCTGCTGAGGATGTTGTTTTAAATGTCAGTTGTTTGAAAATTCGTATATCGACATCCTAAAAAAAAGTTTATTATTGCTGATTTTCCGTTGTTGACGTGCCGTTCTCTCCGCAACTTCTGTGTAGCGCTTTGTGACCCTCGGGTGAAAAGCGCTCTATAAATGCAATGATTATTATTATTATTACAAAATTTTGCACATATTTTGTGAAGTAATTTCAAACCGTCTGCACGGAGGACTTTACTTATGCAAGTGGCCAAGTCATTTAATAATGCCCACTTATTAGGAACTCAATTTGTCATAAGTAATTTATGTTTACTAAGGAAGACAACGATAACCATTTCAACGAATGGATTAAACTTCCAGTAGGCTCACCACCCGCAGGAAGGTCCGTGAGGGGCCGGTGCAATGTGGTTTGGGTAGCAGTCGTGGCGGGGGGCCTAGACGACCCAATCCCTG
>JAZEWT010000001.1:24245977-24275742 GCA_036362905.1 Mordacia mordax
CCCCCCCCGGCAGCGAGGTCTATCACACTGGCACAGACTCTTCGCCACCGCTGTGACAAGACTTTTGCACAGCACACCACCGGCCCGTCATGGCCCCGTGGCACCTGTCGCTACCTCCTCCCTGGGCCACCTCTGAGCCGGGGGCCCTCTAAGAGCCATGGACGCTCCTCCCCCCCGGCCCCACCGCCAACATGGCGCCACTGTTCCGGTGGCCTCCCGCAACACACGAGCTCTCGGCAGCTCCCGCTTTCGCTGCCCCATCTGTCACCACCTCTGGTGACCACCCGCAACACACAGGCTCTCAGCGGCTCCCGCTTCCACCGCCACACCTGCCACCACCTCCGGTGGCTACCCGTAACACACACGATCCCGGCGGCCCCTGCTTCCACGGCCACGCCTTCTGCCTCTCCGGGGCTTTTAATAAGGCGAGGTACTTAAAGGCCTCCCCCAACCCCACTCCCGCGGCCTCCCTGCTGCCACCTCCACCTTTCCAGGGGAGGGCCTCCCCAGCTCCACTGCCAACAATGGCACCACTGTGCCAGTGGCCACCCGCCATATGTGGGCAAACACACGGGCCAACACACGGGCTCTGCTCACTGCTTGCAACCTTTTGCAGCTGCAGGCTTAGGGCCCAGTGGCATGCCCACCGCGCCGGCCTGCCTTAACCCCCACAGCGTGTCGTTCGTGGCTCCTCCCCCGCAGCTGGGCGGTGCCGGCTCCGCCTCTCAGGACCACCTCTTGCCAGCTCCGTTCCGCAGGATTGGGAAGGGCCCATAGCCCCGCCCTGCACCACTGCCATGCCCCCCCCTCAAACCATGTGATGTTTACGATCTCGGGAGGGAGGGAATTGGCACAATCTACGGTCGCCCTTACCTGACCGCTTGTTAGCCCGGGTACCCCTATGTAAGCACCTAGCCTGTCACAGCACGAGGCTTGGCACCACATCTCTAGCACCTGGCTCTTGTATCTTGTATCTTGAATCAGACTCTCTTTCTGTGGCAAACCCCTCGTTACTGTAGTACCCCCTCGTTGGAACCAACAGTCCCTGCTGTAATGGCCCCGCTTACCATAAACATTACAGTCCACTAGTCTGCGATAGGCATTTCGCTCACGACCCCCAGTCAGTACTGTCAGTTGGGGTTATGCTCCATTTTTAACCTGGCTTTTGCCTCGTGCTTCTGGGATTATATCCCTTTCTCGTACATTGTACTCTCTACTATGTGCCTTTGAGTATATTTCTGCAGCCTTTAGCATCTCTGGAACATCACGCACATCAGGCTCAGGCAAGAATGTTACCAGATCTCTCGGACATGCTGTGTTTGTTTCCGTATCGGCAAATCCTTTAATCGGTCGTTACTCGATTCGGTTCAACTCAATCCATCGCGTTACATTGTGTTATAACCGTGCTATGAATTGAGAGATGTTTTTGCCTATCTCAGGTTTCAGCTTCTCTAAATCCCTCATCTGTCAGCAGGAATCACTGCAGCAGTGCTTCCTTAATCCTGTCATAATTTTTAGTGTCATCAAGGGACAGTCGCTGATATACTAACAGTGCCTTTCCCATTAGCAATGCGCTCAAATTTAAACCCGTTAGCAGTGCGCTCAAATTTAAACGTCTGTTGGTCACTTGTGGCAGATTGCATGTCGTTCAAAGCGTAGGATAAATGTATCGAATGTATCTCTGGATTCAGCAAAAGCAGTTAATTTTGGTGTGCCACCCTGTATGTGTGCTGCTACCTGTCTGCTCAGCGCCAGCTCCTTCCAAAAGTATAGCTGCAATGTTTTTAATTCTAACTCTGCACAACGCAATGCTATGATTTTCCCTTTTTCACGTTCCTCGATTGCTCTCTCTTTTGGCTGTTCTCTCGGCTCTTTCCGCAGTTTTCGCCTCCATTTTACAGGCTTTGTAATTAAGAATGCGGTCCTATAAGTCTCATATCCTTTCTTATTTACAATTGACAGTATTATAAGGCGATGGTGGTGAATTACACAATGCATCTGGCCACTGACAACATGTGGCATAACATCTCATGATGACATTAAAGCAACTTCGACGGTCGAAGACTCGAAGCATTTATCATACATCAGCAATACATTTTGTCTCATCTCATTATCTGAAACCGCTTAATCCTATATAGGGTCACGGTGAGCCGGAGCCTTTCCCGGAAACAC
Organism: Mordacia mordax; assembly: GCA_036362905.1. Classification (NCBI taxonomy): domain Eukaryota; kingdom Metazoa; phylum Chordata; class Hyperoartia; order Petromyzontiformes; family Petromyzontidae; genus Mordacia; species Mordacia mordax. The sequence continues at coordinate 24,248,150 of JAZEWT010000001.1, forward strand.
AGGGCGTAAGGCAGGAATACACCCGACGACGGGACGCCAGTCCATCGCCAGGCATTGCGGGACAATTTTAGTCTGCGAGCCAATCAACCTATCCAGGAGCATGCTTTTGGACTGTGGGAGGAAACCGGAGTACCCGGCGAAAACCCACGCGGACACGGGGAGAGCATGCAAACTCCACACAGAAAGGCACCCGAGCCGAGAGATTCGAACCTGGGACCTTCTTGCTGTGAGGCGACAGCGCTAACCACTGGGCCACCGCGCCGCCCGCATAATATAATAAACATGTAAATTTGCGAAGGCAGCCATGCAAGTGAGTCATGATGTTGCATCTATAGACATGCGGTCACATTATTTTCTTTGAATTTGCAACCCAGCTCCATGCCACAACATTCGTGCATTCAATTAAAGGCCTTGAGTCAGAAATGTCATGTGATGGCTTGCTGAGCTATGCTGTTCCCTGCAGAGAGTCTGAATATGGCAGCCTTATCAGCAGCAAGTTATCAGGTGATGTGTATTTTTACCCGCTTTTACTTAACTTGCATTGGGGGATGTGTGTAATGGTTACAATCTTTGAGCACAAAATTAAAGCATTTCCAATAAAGCTAGAGAGCTGAAAATTTGCACGCAGGCATAACTAGGATGACAATGTAATCTAGTGAAAAAAGTTTGAAGACTGGTGACAAGCCGATCCTGGGCCCGCCAATCAAACGATCCTTTCAAATGACTATTTATAATGGTTGTTGGGAATTTAAAGTTGAACTAGGTTACAACGAGGTCACTTATGCACATGCCAAATAACGCTACTTTGTTTACATTTGAATGCAAATCAGTTAATTTAAATTTAAATAAGTACATAGAATACGATATAAAGTGAACACAAAGTGCAAGTTTTCTACTTTTTTTAGTCTCAGCCATTTATTGCTTGATGTATACTTAACGCTGATGAGAAGTACACTTAAAGTAAACTTTTGACAAGAGATAAGTTTAACTTGTAATTAGGAAGAGCTCGCAAATGCTCCATTTCCTTGAGAGTTTCTTGGTTGAAAACGTTTTTGTTTGTAAGTTTAGCGAAATCTAATTTCTCAAGACGAAGACTTTCCAACGACCTGACATGCAAACAATAAATGGCTAAGACTAAAAAAAGTAGAAAATAAAATAGGATAAAAAATAAAATTTAAACTACCCGCTTTTACCGCACTCAAAAGTAGAAAATATATTTTTTTACACAAAATCAATCTATCTAGGATACAGACTTAAAGCGGGTGGCCAAACACTGACCATATAAGACTACAATAATATTTTCCTTCAATGAAAACCTTTAAACCATACTGATATTAAGTCATAACTGATAGTTGTTCCTTTTACAAAACATAAGAAAAACACGTATTTAGGAATAAAATAATTAAAATGTAAATCTCACTATTATCTGTCAAGCGTAAGTCACATATTGTCAGTGTTTGGCCACCCGCTTTTAGTCGGTATCTATAGATTGATTTTGTATTCAAAAAATATATTTTCTACTTTCGAGTGCGGTAAAAGCGAGTCATTTAAAAATATATGATCCTATTTTATATATCTTCGTTTCACGACGTTTCTACATATGGAAGGCTATAAGACAAAAATAATAATCAGTTCCAGCCCTAAAAAGAATAAAGATAACTCAATTTTATTTATGACTTAAATTGGTTTACATTTGCCATTAAAATGTATTTTACCTATTTAGGGACAAAAATACATTCTAACTAATGATTGTGTCTTTTTATTATTAATTCACATGACGTTTAATTGGGTTAGCTTGATTCCTGATTATATGTAAAGTAACATCAGTGGCAACTGATATATAAATCTATCCTTGGTTCCTATTTCAACAACCTGCAATGACCGGCATGGTGATGCATGGTCAATATGGTCAAACAAGCTATGTGACGGATCTGGCATGGAGAGGCCTTCATGCAGCATTTGATGCAAAGAGCCTTAACAATCTAAGTTCTATGTCCATGTTCAAATGAGCATTGTTCAGCGGTGCAAGTACAGAACGCTTCACGAATTTGCGTGTCATCCTTTCGCAAGTACAGAGAGAGAGAGAGACATGGAGAAAAAGAGAGCAAAACAAAGACTAGAAAGACAAACAGATCGATGGAGAAAAATTGAGGTATAAAAATAAATCATTTTGTTTGTGTTTATGCTGTAGATTAACAATTGAAGTGGTCTGATGAGTAAAATCTCAGGAATGTCAATACCTTTAATTATAGCACTATATGGCAGGTTTTCTTCATTTGTACAAAAAAATTGTGCAGCACAGTTAAAACTGTACATTGTGCATTTTAAAAATTATATTGCAAAATACCACAGATTACAGTCAGTAGGCAAGTCTCCGCTCCCCACCTCCTGCAGTTAAGAGTAAAAAACACACAAAGAATACTAAGTGGCGATCCAGGTGGTGCCCATGAGGTATCTGGATACTATTCAGTATAATCCCTAAACAGTGTCTAAGATACAGATAATGATCACCCATCTCTAGCATACAAACATCAGACTCAATATTTTTGGTGCATAATATCGCATATTGACACCTATTATGCTGTCCAATGTATAACACAGTAAAGCCTTTAGCTACAAGGTTAATGTGGCAATGTTTAAAGCATAGGATGTGCTTCCATGGATTATCTTTTTTTTCCAAGGACATGTGCAGATTTACACTATCAGCACTGCAGAAAGGTAGAATTTAGTTTGCATTTTTGTTATGTCAGCTATACATTTAATAACGTCAATCCCACATTTTAAAACTATATACCGACATTATCTCCTCTGCAACTCATTTAAAAGTGGGTTAATATATTTGTAGATTGCTTTTAAATTCTTACTTTACGTTTTCAAAATATATAACAAAGCAGTAATGATAGCCTGCTATAAGATTTAAGCGTTAATTATAGTGTGCCGTAAATTTTGACACTGTTGTAATTGCCATAAAAAAATGAAATGATTTTCCTGACAGTACTGAATTATAATGCCATTAATTTTCACAAAGTATCTATCGTTTCTGTCGTATTTATGCCATATATTTGAATGTAAATTAGTATTGACTGCTATATCAAACCTTTGAGTTACATATGTATCTGCTGAAGGAAAATTAATGCGTAATACATAATTTTATGAATTATTAAAACGGCAGGTCTTGTTTTTCCATGTTTTAAGCACATGAAAATGTACATGGCACCATCTAATACATAACACTACTAAAACTCGACGTGGCAATATTCGCGTACTAGTCAAGTGTATCTGGCGCTAGCTGTCTGATCTCTCTTTCCTTCACTGTTTGCCGCGTGATCATACGAGAGACACCAGACTAGCACGACGGTTAACCAAAATTGTCGAGATGACCAGCTGAATAATACGCACGTAAACACACTGGTGGATATTCAGATGGTAAAATTCTGCGTTGTGTATTTTTTGTGTAAATCCTCTTTGTGCTTCACACACGCCGCTAGTCTGCTGTGATAAGCTTCTTCCGCCACCACAGACTTGCACCAACACCAACACGTATCTTCTTTTATAACTAATTTTATTAGCCTGCACAGACAGCACCCACGCACCAGTATACAGCCACATCAACTTCATCCACACCCCTCGCTGAGTCTCCCACTCAACTGAGACATGTCCACCAGAATAAACATTTAAACTGTATGATGTTGATGATTGCTTCGAAAAGCTGCTCTCTCGAGACAGCCGCGTCGTTCGCTCCCTTTCCTCTCCTCGCGACGTTTCGCCTCACACGTTAGAGGCATTCTCAGGCGCAGTATGTGTGTGCAGTGCCTATTGCTCCTATATATATGTGGGTACTATGTATGTGTTGAGTCATCTTTTGTTGTGTGGGGTCTACATCTGAATCACGTTAACATTAATCTCTTTGTCCTATTCACACCCGGAACTGCGATAACCCCCTCCTGCTTTGTCTGTGGCTAGTCCCCTAATTTGTATCTCATGAAAGAACCTCCCACACACCTTGTGATCGCCCTCTGATTTCCATACCCAATATCTCTATATGTGTGCATTACTGACTTCAATTACTGGCCTCCAGGTTTGGCTAAGCTTTATATTAATTTCCTCTTTTCAGTTTATTGTGTTTTTTGTCTTGTGAATCTCAATTACTTCACGAATTAATCTTGGACCTTTATGGTGGATGGCTGCTAGTACTCGTATTTTATAAAATCGATTCTATGTCCTTCAGTCTGAAGGACAATGCATATGTTATCAAAGCTTCTTGTTTGCATATTTCGCCACAAGTATGTGTGGCTTTGTAAACTAGACACTTTGTGAAAGGTGTTTGTTTTGGTGTTTTAAGATCTTAACACCTGTATCATTGCCAGAAACGGTAAAAACCTTTTCTATTCGTTACAAATGTACACTGGCAAAAAGTACCCATAGCTTAAACAGCTCGACCTGAGCTACTAAGCATTGATATTGTATTGTCCTGAGTTGACTGCCTTTTGGCATCATCTGGCTAACACTGACAATCAGGCTCAAAAGAAAGCCATGGCTGGTGTAGGCCAATCAGTTTGAAGGACAATGCATATGTTATCAAAGCTTCCTGTTTGCATATTTTGCCACAACTATGTGTGGCTTTTGCAAACTAGACACTTTGTGAAATGTGTCTATTTTGGTGTTTTAAGATCTTTACACCTGTATAATTGCCAGAAATGATAAAAACCTTTTCTATTCCTTACATCAGTTGACACTGACTACACAAGCTGGGACTATTCCAGGCTATATGGTGGACCTATTAACACTTGCCAGAAATGGTAAAAACCTTTTCTATTCCTTACATCAGTTGACACTGACTACACAAGCTGGGACTATTCCAGGCTATATGGTAGACCTATTAACACTTTACTTTTAGAAAAATCCATCTATAATAATAATTACATTTATAGAGCGCTTTTCACCCGAAGGTCACAAAGCGCTGCACAGAGCTGTGGAGAGAACAGCACCACCAGCAAAAACGACATTTAAATGGAAAATCGGCAACAATAAATTGTTGGCGTTTTTTTGCTTTAAATATACACATCGTTGCAGAACAACGTATAAAATATGATCTGACTTTTTGCTATAAATTTAAAATGCAACATTAGTGTTTATTATACAGATACATATTATACCAATTATGTATGTACACATATAACATATATAATTGGTGTTATCATGACATGCATAACATTAATTTGCTTAGCCGGATAAAGACACAGCACTCAGTCAACTTTAGAGTACATTGATATGTTTGTATTTTGAATGTTATGTGCAGTCAGTAAATAACCACGATTTGCTTTGTGTTCAGTAAGTGTCTGCCCCTTTTAAGTCAAAAGTTGGTTGCAAAATGTTATAAATACAGAACACAACTAACATCAACGGGGTTATGCATTTGTTCAATGTGCGAAGTACGTTTTGGAAAGAAAAGGCCCACAATTTTAACAGTTGCCAAATTACCATATTGAGCTCATGGCCGGGCATCACTTAGCCATGCAGGACTGGAACAATGGCTGTGCTGATTAGCTTAGGGGAGGTGACGAATGGATATGAATGGGGAACAATAGACAGGAAAGCATCGCCCTCATGGTGATTCGAACAGCAGATGCTTCTGCAAAGGTAGGCCGACACAAACCTTTTATGAAGGGGGGAAACAGTTAAATTCATTAAGATTTAAGGTGCAACCGAAATAATGCTCGCTTCAAATTAACGCAGCTATTATTTAATTGCTGCCCAAAGTCAGTGTTTTTGTGACACAGATAGCACGCTGTGTTGATAACAGGTGCACAAGTTTTTTGTGTGAAACGGACCCTAATCATCTATACCCCAAATACTTTTATATACGGGAGCTTATGTTTGGCAAAGCAAATCACTTCGAATGCTTTATATGAAAGTGTTTTTAAAATACACACTGTATTCTGATGATTGAAATACCAACCATACTACTGCTAGTAGTTTTATATTTCTATAATGATGAAAAAGTTTATATTTTTTGGGTCGTCACAAGGGCAGTATAACATCACACCTTCTTAAACATAAATTAACGATCTTTTCATGGATGAAGCACTATACATGGACGTTGTTTATTTATTGTTTTAAGTATTGGTGCTATGCATTTGTATTTTTTCAGTAATGGCAGATTTTGGTTATTATAATTTAGTGTGGGATTTATTTTATTGGTCGGTAAAAGTTTCGAAGTGGTGGAAATATATTCTGCAGGAGTAATTCCACCATCCCAATCTCTATACACAATTATATTATAGGCTATTGTAACCTTAGATTTGATTAAATTTAATTAAATTGTCCTCTACTACTTTCCCTCAAGTTTGTTAATGTTTTAAAATAGGCATTTAACCTAATATTCATTACAGCACTAGGGCAGCTTTAAGGAAGCTAGGTATCTAAATTTCATGGTTATTGAGAAGGTTTGAAATTGAAATTGGGTAGACATGGATGTGACCTCAATTCTCACTTCTGCTGTGCTTTGCATTTACTGCTATGCCGTGACGAATACAATTCTGGCAGTGGCCCTGTGACTAAGATAATAAGCTAGGCCATGGTTGGCAATCATTGCCTTATGACACTTATATTTTACGTGACCTAACCCATAAGGAAATTTTTATGGAATCATTGTCTTCTAAATGCAAACTATTTTCCTTTCAACTACTATGCTAAGTCATTGCTTTAAAAGTGTATATATATTCACTGTTTAAGAATGCTGTGACATAACAGCAGGCACAGTGTAAGCTTTTAGTTGTGGTTAGCTATAATTAGGGGGTGCTCTTTTAATCACATGAATATGGATGTGAACAATGTTGGAATAATAATGAGTGTAACATTTTAAATGTGACAGCACGTGTGGAAGTAGAAAAAGTAGCTGCTAAATATAGCAGTTGAGAATACAAGAATGTCCATTGGACCATTGAACCACAAGACAGGGTAAGGTGCTAAATTATTGCTTTTAGAAATACTTTCACGCTTGAATTATACATGACTCCAGAAAGAACATGGTGAAACTTATCATAAGTAAATGACAGTCAACCATTTAGTTGTAGTCAGTTGACATGTCGATTATCAGTTCCCAGAGGTACAGGGAAAAAAACAGCAACTATTTGTAATGATGTAGGTTTTCATGGCTCGATGCATGATGATTGCTTGGAAAAGCTGCTCTCTTGGGACAGCCGCGTCGATCGCTCCCTCTCGTCTCCTCGCGACGTTTCGCCTCACACGTTAGAGGCATCCTCAGGCGCAGTATGTGTGTGTAGTGCCTGTCGCTCCTATTTGGTTGTAATACAACACTGAGAAGCTGACACAGCACTCTGTTAATGTAACAAGAGAGTTGGGTTGATTTAATATTTTATGAAGCACCACATGTCAGCAATTGTTGTGCAAATATTATTCATAACAAAAATAAAGACACTGCCCAAAGGCTGGATTGCATTGTAACATTGTATTTTGACCCAGAGTGAGTTGACACTATTCTTAATCCTTCTCATTCGTGACTCGACTAATAATGGTATTTGAGGCAGGACCTTTGGCAATATGAGGTGAGACTTTGGCTAAGCTTTGGTGAAGAGTCTTTATGGATTAGCAGCAGGAGGGCCGAGTAGGGGGCAGAAGGGTGAGGGAAGGGGCATGAGATTGACTCCTCCCTCGCCAACCAACTATGATGAATCGTCACGATTCATGGTCGTCATAATTCAGTTCAGTATCAGTACCTGCTTAATCCAGTACAGTGTCATGGGGGGCCAGAGCCTATCCCGGCAAACAGGGTGCAAGGCAGGGCTATACCCAGAATGTGATTCCAGTACATCACAGGGGACACTTTTTGGGGAATTTTACTCAGCATGCCAATCAACCTAGGCAGCAGCGTGTTTTTGGACGGGGGGGGGAAGCGGGGTACCTGACAAAATCTCACGCAGACACGGGAAGAGCTTGCAAACCCCACGCAGAAAGGCACTCGAGCCGGGAATCGAACCCGGACCCTTCTGCCGTGAGGCAGCAATAGTCACTGCGCCACCGCGCCGCCCCGTCACAATTTAATCAACACTTTTTCCCACAATTTCATGATTGTACTCTTAGTGGCTATAGAGATCATGTAAACCAACTAAACATGTGATTCCATGCACGAATCAATATTCACGATTTGATGCATTGTTTCACCGTTAGAATTAGTACGAAGTAGCCGAACAGGGTAAGGTTTACGTGGTCTGAATTTGGCTGTGACTTTCCAGCCGGAGAGATAAATGAATGCATTGAAAGTAACAAAAGAGATATGGGAGGGCACATGGAGAGTAGGTTTATCGGGTTGGTACAGGGCTTAGTGGGGTTATCATCATGACCGTTCAGGAACCTACTAGTCTTTCGTAGGTAAGTAGCCTTCTTAGCACATTCACATTGTGTTGTAGAAGCTTGGCATTTGTGAAGAAAGCCCAAGACATAACTCGCTAATGTACTGTACATGTAGGAAAGAAGACAGAATTTACTAGCAAAGACATTTATACTGACATTCTACTGTAAAGAACAAACGATTGCTTCACATTGGGCTGTGATTTGTGAAAAAGCATGCAAACAAGATTACTACAGCTTGTCAAGGTAGATGGATGCGCACACGTCAACATGTACACTCTTTGAGCTATTAAAACCTACAAACGTGGCTACTTTTGCTATCATTGGAAATGAGAATTCAAATAAATCATGCATTTGTCAATTAATACTAATCTTCAAGCTCACCATACATGTATCAAATTGATTGTCTAAGAATCAATGTTTTTTGTTCACATATATTGTATGTCGGCGATGGACTGGCGTCCCGTCGTCGGGTGTATTCCTGCCTTACGCCCTGTGTTTCCGGGATAGGCTCTGGCTCACCGTGACCCTATATAGGATTAAGCGGTTTCAGATAATGAGATGAGATGAGATATTGTATGTACTGGATTCATGTGACCTCCATAACCACTTAAAGCCATTACATTCCCCACAATGTTAAAAACGAAATTGATTTTTCATTGTTAAAAATTTGTGTTCGAAAACAAGTGCGTGTGGTGAAATTACTATGTATGCAACATCAAAATTGTAAACAACTATTTTTCTGGGCAGAAAATGTGTGAAAGTCATTTATTTTTACCAGGCCGTTCGCAGGACAGGCACAAAAACAATTCTCAAATCAATGCATCAATATCTGTGCCTGGCCCCACATGAACCAGACAGGGCTGTGGCAACCCATCACCAATCAAAGTGATTCCTTTTTCTCTTCATGTATCATTGGAGTGATTGACCAATAGCTCGTGAACTTAATGTATTTTTTGCAAGGATGAAACTTGAATGAGTATAAGATCAATATCAGCATTTATATAAACTGTGATAAATCAGGCTGCACCTCGTATGTGTCTTTTTGCTACTGTGAATGAAGCAGCATTGATAAACCTCAGATCTGTAGCGCATGTTTACCAATACATAACCTTTGATTTTGTGGGGGGTTTTTTATTTTGTGTCTGGCAGTGTATCTTGAAATGTCACTGCTTGGATGGATGCTGTGCCTTATTTATGTAGAAAGTGAATTATTATTTACAAGACGGGATATGCACAACTTTCCACACAGATGTGGCTGGTTTAATGACCCCATTCAGACTACAGCATTATGTTCGGACTGTATGTAACAAAAATGGCATTTTGTAGAATTAGAACCTACATACTAAGAATGGCACGTACATTTTAAAACACGTCATTTAGGCTCTGATGTAATTTTACCACTGCTATTCCATCTCATCTCATCTCATTATCTGAAACCGCTTAATCCTATGTAGGGTCACGGTGAGCCGGAGCCTATCCCGGAAACACAGGGCGTAAGGCGGGACGCCAGTCCATCGCCGGACATTGTGGGACAATTTTAGTCTGCGAGCCAATCAACCTATCCAGGAGCATGCTTTTGGAATGTGGGAGGAAACCGGAGTAGCCGGCGAAAACCCACGCGGACACGGGGAGAGCATGCAAACTCCACACAGAAAGGCACCCGAGCCGAGAGATTCGAACCCGAGACCTTCTTGCTGTGAGGCGTCAGCGCTAACCACTGGGCCACTGCGCCACCCACTGCTATTCCAATGACATCTAAATCTATATCCATGCAAAGCTATCTATCAATGCATCTGGTCTTTGCATGCCGTCCTCACTCTCAATTGTGAAGGCCTGGCTCAATTCAGAAGTTTTTCTTGTTGGAACCCCGCACCAATTGTCTAAAGCTGAACCTATCCAATTGATGCTTGACGACCAGACCATCGAAGTTACTAAGGCAGTCCGGAGTCTAGGTGTCACTCTTGATTCCTCACTCAGCTTCGAGACATACATCAACAAGGTAATGAAGGTAGCCTATTTCCTTCTCAGAAACATAGCCAGACTGCGCAACATCATGTCAGCCTCCGATGCTGAGAAGCTAATACACATATTCTTCTCATGAATTGATTATTGCAATGCACTACTCCCTGGCATCCCTGCAGACCTGATACATTTCCAACGTATGCAGAATGCGGCTACGAGAGTCCTCACCCACACACCCATCCATGATTACATATCCCCAGTACTGGTGTCTCTCCACTGGCTATCGGTTAAATACAGGATTGAATTCAAGATCCTCCTTCTCACCTACAAGGCTGTCATTGGCGCTGCTCCGACATACATCCATGGCCCATTTCAGGCACCTTCCTCAACACCCACAACTTCGATCCTCCAATACGGGCTTGCCGCATGTGCACAGATCGCACCTCCATTCGATGGGTGACAGAGCCCTCTCGCGCGCTGCTCCCAAACTCTGGAACGCCCTTCCATTGGAGAGTCTGTCAGCTGAGTCATTGGGCATCTTTAAATCCCGTCTCAAGATTCACTTGTTCTGTAAGGCATTGAAGTCCTCTGGCTAGGACATTTGATACTGCTCACTGTTGTTGTGCTTGGATAATGGCTCGCTGTTTCCTGTACCTACTCATAACTTCATTTGTTTAACAATTATTGTTGTTGTTGATTTGCCGTTCATATGTAGTTGTTGTTGCTGACATGCCTTTCACCCCACAGCTCTGTGCAGCGCTTTGTGATCCTTGGGTGAAAATTGCTCTAGAAGTGCAACTATTGTTTTTATTATTACACAATTGTAAAAAGGTTTTGATTAACTCAATCTTTAACTGTATCAAATAATGAAAAACACAATAACCGCTTTATTTTATTGAGTACAATTTATCAATCTGTCAAAAATCCATGACTTCATATATCTTTCATCAAATAACAATAGAAATCAACAAATAATGTCTCATTGGTATAGTCATCCCTCCACAGTGAAAGTTTTTCTTACACAACCCATCAGCCACATAGCCTTCTGGAAATGCATAATTTCAGCAGTATTGAAAAACTCTATTATCTGCATCTCCAATGTTACGTAGAATATACGTTTGATTGGACTCGAGCTCATGTAATAAATATGGGGGTCATTGCTTGCAAGATTGAGCATTTCACCAGAATGAATTCAAGTAAGTCTGAGTTTTCTGATGTATGCTGAAACTCTGAGCTCTTAGGATGGTAAATATAAAAATAAAACTTATTTTTAATGTAGAGAGATAGATATGTTCAGGAGACATTATTTATTTTGTTATTTATATTCTCTTTTATTAGTTTGTTGAAACAATATTGTTGAAAGAGCTTTACATGTTGAAAGTAATGCATTGATAAGTTTATTTCAAAAAAAGAATCAAACTTTGTACTAATGTAGATGTGCAGCTTTTGGTAAGCAGTCATCAATCAAACTTTATATATGAATGTGTTAACACTATCATTGCAACTCACAAAAGTGTGTTTTTTATCTGAAGTTAATTAATATTAATAACAATTGCATTTTATATTGACTAAAAATTGCTCTCCACAGCTCTTCTTGAAGGAAACCGTTTTGAACGAAATGGAACACTCGATAATTTTCAAACACAGCCATCAAAGCACTACATCAGTAAATAATATTGAATGTTGAAAAGCAATATTCATTTTATACACGGTCACTTAATTAAGGGTAGAATATAAAAATAAACGCATTATAGAAAACAATATTTTGAAAGGCATTCATATGACTTGTTAACTTTTTTTACTGATTTTTCGCTGAATGATTAGTAATGTGAATATTTCGACGTAATTTTTTGTGAACATTGCACAATTTAGTCAAATAATAAGTCAACCTTCTTTCAGTGGTGTTTTATGACAAAAAAAAGACACTGTTGATGTATTTTTCTGAAAGTATCTGTTGTCATTTCATATTTGACACATGTGCCAACATTAAAATGTAACAGCTTTTGAAATATTTCAATTTAAACCTATCTTGCAAATTTTGCTAGACAGGTCCACTCAAGGGCCCCTTGCAAGTGCAGGCTCTCGCCTCTCAAATAATAGAGCTGACACATTAATTTTGTGACATGCATCTACAATACTGCAGTATATTAAATGCTGTCGTGAATTGGAGATTTCTGTCCCGACTCTGACTGGTATTTCCAATTCACAATGGCATCGTAAATTGTCAGAAAATCTGTTTTTCATGGCCCAGTGGTGTCATTTACTCTGGATTCATGACACTGTCATAGACATGGAGACTCCAGTAAATAACCTCCCATTTAAGGAAGAGCAAAGGAAATTCAAGAACGTGACAAGGCCATTAAACCCAGTGCATTCCTTTAAATGAAAAATGTAGACCGATTGGCCAGATCTATTAATATCCTCCCTTAGAGCTATACGCATTATTTTTATATATCGGTCCTTTGTAAATTATGTACTGCAAATGAATGTAGATTGCAAAATACACATTAGCAGGTCACATACATGATAAAATATTATACCAATTAATTAGTCAATAACATGTCTCAGGATAATGATGTGTGTTCGTGATCTGGTTTCAGCTTTAAAGTAATCCAGAGAACCAAGGATACTGGGATGAGGCCATAATTTACTTGTTTGAACAAAATATTCATGTATCGTAGGGTCATTTTTTCCATTAATAATGGGTAAAATGTTGCAAAATACTTTACTGCATATGTTGTTTGAGATCTAGCCTTTACATGTGCATTGAAAAGCTGAAACGTGATAAAAAAAAACGTCTGTAAACATATGAAGTGTTTTATTACCATAAAAATATACAATAGCAGATTTCGCCTTGATTGTCTGCACAGCATTGATTCATTAAACGAAACTCGGTATTTCCATAAAACATTACATTTGATATACGAGTGAGTCATCTTAAACATTTAAAAATGCAGTAGTGAAAATGTGAAAAAATAATACATTCAATTTATAGCATGCACATATGTTGTGCATGCTATAAATTGAGGGGTGTGTGTAAAATAGGTACTGCGACGAGCTTTGTAGTATGTGGCATTGTGTTGTCGTGAGTGAAGCCTGTGTGGGCTGCGCGGTAACATATTGATGCTGTTTTCTAAGTGATACAGTAGCGTATGGTGAGCCCGTCAAGTGTCTTGATGCAATTTGCTGTGGATCGGTTTGAGCTCTGATGTTGAGGACTGTGCGTGCTGGGTTGCTTTGTAAGCGCTATAGTTTAGTGCACAGTTTTTTTAGTAATCTCTGAGAGGATTGCGTTGCATTCGTCGAAGCGGCCGGCTATGATGGTGCAGGTGATGGTGTGGGCTGTTTTGGATTTTGGTGGAGAGTAGGGGGCACAGTTGCTACATTTATCGTAGGTGGTGGCAGGATCTGATGTTTATGTGAGTGTTGGGTGAGAATTAAGGGTCAAGTGTTGTGCCTAGGATTTTTAGGTGAGGTGAGGGTGTGATGTAGGAGCCAGTGATGAGGAGGTGTTGGGAGAGCTGAGTGATGGCAAGATGTTGACTGGTGGAGTAGTGTGACTCGTGTGCATGGAATGAGCAGGAGATCGTTATCGGAGAGCCATTGCTGTAGTGCTGTAGTGAAGGATTCAAGTTCTCTTGTGTTGTCGGATGGGGTAACAGTGGCGTAGATATGGATGTCGTCGGCATTGGTGTGATCTTGCAGTAAGTTGTAGCTGTCGATTAAGCGGCTGAGTGGGTTATAAAGTAGTGGTGATCATACTGAGCCCTGAGAGGGCCACACGTATGCATGCTGTGAGGTGTGTTGTTTAGGTGCCTAGTTTTATGAAAGATGATTGGTCGGAGAGAAAAGAAGCGTTGAGCTTGAATGTGGTGCCAGTGATGCTCAAGTCAGTGGACTGTCAAGCAGGATATCATGGATTATTGTTGAAAGTGGAGGAGAGGTCGATGCAGATGAGTGCTGTAGTGGAACCGGAGTCGATGATGATGAGTAGGTCATGTAGTATTTTAATGAGTGCCGTTTCGGTTTAGTTTGCTGCATGACACGCAGATTGTAGTAGGCTGAAATTGAAGGAGAAAAGTGATGTAGTGCTGTATATTGTGAGGTGTTCGATGATTTTGGAGATTGTGGATAGGTTGGTTTATTTAATAATGGGTGTGATTTAACCGCGTTTCAGGGGTGAAGAAAAGGTGCCGGTGGTGAAAGCAGCATTAGCAAGTGTGATGATGTTGGGGAAATAGACAGAGCAGTGCTTTAGTGCAGTGTTGGGAGTAGTGTTGAGTGGTAAGGTCTTGGTTGTGGCTTCAATGAGTTTGAATGTTTCTTGGGATGTGACCAGCTGGAGGGTGGAGATGATAATAATAATTGCATTTATAGAGCACTGTTGGTAATGGTGACAGGGATATGTGGGGTAGCATGGGTAAGGTTAGGTACTGTATTGTTGGATGGTGCGATGTTGGTGGCGAGTGTTGCGTTTCCTTATGTTGTGGTGGCTGAAACTGGTGATTAGGTTTTAGTCATGGTCGTAGTTGTGGTGGTAGTTGTGTGGTTGGTGGTGCAAAAGTGTTTTGATGGTGGGCCAAAGAAATTATAAACATCACCATCGTCTGATCCGTTTGAAACACACAAAAGTCATTTTTCATACCTGATATTAAACCCCCTTCTTGGAATAACTTTCATTACGAGGATACAATTGTGGTACTGGAAACGTTTTTTTTACGTACTATTATATGTTTCGAAATAAAATGTATGCAGTGCTGAGAAAAAGTTTGTGAACCCTTTAGAATGTTCTGTATATCTGCATAGTTATGACCTGAAATGTGATAGATTTTCACATAAGTCCTTATCTAATGTATATTAATCAAAGTTTGTTTGTTTAGTTTATTTATTTGTACCTCTTTGCATTTCCACACCTTCAAAGAAAGAGCCACAGCATTTGGCACAGTTATTTGGGATCCATAAAGGACGCTATTAAGCAACTTTTTGAAATGGCAGCTGGTCCTGGAACGTTCAGCATATATTACAACCTATATATAATTTTGGAGGTGTGTGTCATTCCGTACATAACGCCAGCTCTGCACATGCATGAATTCGAAAGCGTTATGAGCATGCGCAGACGATAAAGCTCAGGATCTGCACGTGCCAGGTGACGTACTAAGTGTTTCTATATCCACACCGAGAGTACAAGGTTCCAATCTACACCCAACATTTCAAATCAAGCACTTATTTTACTGAAGGACAGCATTCTGGAGATGGTTGGCAAACACCGCAACAGCTTGGATTGTCAAGTCCATTTACTGATCAAATGTGCCCAGAAATCTTGAGGGAAACGTATGCTAATGCCAATTAATTGGAAACATTTTTTTTATAAAAATGAGCAATTGTTAATTGATGATGAAAAAAGCTTACAATATTATTTCGAAAAACGTCAACAACAATTCAGATGCAATATTTTTTCCTTGATGCACTGGTGGGTCTGGTAAAACATTTGTAATCAACCTGCTCTTGAGCAATGTACAGCATCAATTAAAAAATTGCAATTGCAGTGGCATCATCTGTAATTGCAGCAACGTTACACAGTGGTAGCAGAACTACACACTCAGCACTAAAGCTTCCATTGAACCTTAATCATAACGAAAACCCAGTTTGCAACATTAGCAAAGGAACTAGTCAAGGAAAAGTCTTGCAAGAATGTGTTCTTATTGTGTGGGATGAATGTGCAATTGCATATGAACACGATTGTAGGTATTGGATTGTTGACTTCAAGATTTGCATGGTAACAAGGAAATTATAGGAGGTGCCATTGTTGGTCATGTTGGCAATTCCCATCAAATATTTCTGGTGATTCCAAGGCGAACAGTAGTCAATTATAAAATCCATTTTTTGGGTTAGATCACGTAAAAAATATGTATCGCAAACCCTCCTCGATCAGAAACAGTCAATCAGTTAGGTTTTGTCGTGGACAGAACGTGCCAATTCTTTACTATCTCAGAATAAATAACAAGACAAATAACAATCCCCAATAATTTCTGCAATTTTGTTGACATTCTTGGCCGATTTAAAATAAAGTTTTTCCCATACATTGAGCAAAATCTGACAAACCAAAAGGCTCTGTGAGCGTATTATCTTTGCTTCAAAATATAATATACAATAGCAGATCTCGCAAGCAATAATGACATTCAAATCTGTGGACACCGGTGGATCAAAATGAGGCAGTACAACATCTGAAATGCGTACTCATAAGTTGGACGCTCCAAGATTGCGCATTGGCACAAGATTATGCATCAAGAAGATGATGCCAAGTTTCGCAGGTGAATTTTGACAGGTTGCGCAAATAGAGAGGACCTATTTGTATCACGAATCCCGACACTGCCCACCGACATGCCATTTGAGTTAAAGTGGCCGCAGTTTGCAGCCACTTTAACTCTGATTGGAGTTTGCTATGTCTATCAACAAAGCCCAAGGACAGTCAAAGTCACTGGGATTGAGAGGACTGTTTTTCTCATGACCAGTTGTATGTAGGCACATCAAGAGTTGGCTGTGAAAAAAAAAAACTTCTTTATGCTGATCAGTTATGAAAAGATAAATATTGTCAACAGTAAAACTTTAACATATTTGTTGTTATTGTGCACCACTATACTAAATTTGTTCAGTAATATATATTCTTAGTATTTGTATAATTTGTTTAACACTTAAAGACTTTTATTTCATTTTTTTATTGCTCTAGCCCAGACAACGCCATGTATTTTTGTTCATAATAGATAAATAGAACCTGATTAAACAAATATCACACTGAAACAATCTACTTATGCATTTATTCACTGAGCAAAATTATTTAACTTTCAATGTGTTTGTCAAAAAGTATGTGAACCTCTCGGATAATCAGCTCGTTTAAAAGGAGATAATTAGTGTCCAGTTATATTGGAGTGAGTTTGGGTGGCTCTGCCCTATATGACAAATATAAAATTTGGTCGTCACCATCAGTCTGGTCTTCACCACATAGGTTTGTGGAAGCGTGTCGTGCCCTGATCACAAGAGATATCTGCGAAACTTGGAATGAAAGTTATCGATGATCATCAGTTTGGAAAGGGTTACAAAACAATTTCTAAAGCTGCTGGGCTCCACCAATCCACTCTCAGGCAAATAGCATACTAATAGAGAAAATTCAACACCATTGTGTCCAACAAAAATACTCCGAGAGCAAGGCGTATAATAATAAATGTTATACAGAACAGGATAACGTCTAAGAATCTGTAGGCCTAATTTGCATTTGCTAATGTCAGTGTTCATCAGTCTACCATTAGGAAAACACTAACCCAGAATAGTGTGCAAGAGAGGAGAGCAAAGAAGAACCATTGCTCTCCAAGAACACTGCCGTCCATCTCAAGTTTGCTTAAAGATGAGCTAGATGATCCAAAAGGCTAATGGAACAATGTTGTCTGGACATATGAGTCGAAAGTAAAACTTTTTGGCTTAAATGAGAAACGTTATATTCCAACATAAAACCCTCATCCCAACCATTGAAACATGGTGGCGGGAGTGTGATGGTTCGGGATTGCTTTGCTGTTTCAGGACCCGGACGGCTCGCCATAATAGAGAAAACTATGAATTCTGCATTGCACTAGTAAATTCTACAGGTTAATGGCAGGGCATCCGTCCGTGAATTGAAACGCTACAGAAAGTGGGGCATTCAGCAAGAGAACGATTCTAAACACACAAGTATATCTGCAAGGGAATGGCTGACGCATTCGGGATATTACTTTTTGAAATGGCCAAGTCAACATCTAGACCTTATCTCAAGTGAAATGGTGTGGTAGAGCCTGAAGCAAGCAGTTCCTGCAAGAAAGACCGCGAATATCTCTGAATTATGGCAGTTCTAAAAGGAGGAATAGACCATAATTTGTCGATGCTGATGTGCAGAACATTACAGGAAAGGTTTGATTGAAGTTATTGCTGCTCAAGAGGGTCAAATTTTTGCAGAAACACGCAGTTATAAAGGATCCACATTTGTTTCACTACTGTAAATGCATGAGTTTAAAATATGATGTTCAAGGCTCACTTCATCTAGCTTTGTTAGCCATCAATTAACTTTTTGGTATATTGACAAGCAAATTTGTATAAGAACAGCCCCATTGGAGAAATTATAAATTTATTGACGGACAAGTCCATAATAACGGACCCATTATGCCACTGTTAATGTGACAATGGTGCTTTGGCCCCAGTAGTGCATAATAGGGTGGAGACAAAGCTGGACACATATTTTGCAATTACACAACTTTTGTGTTGAGCACGGAGATGGCATGTTGCTGATTTGTGCCATCCATTCCCCAATAATTTTGTCCCTTGCTACGTGAAAATGTGGACACAGGTGTATTTATTGCTGTAAACATAGCAGTCAGTGGGTGTCTTGTGTAATGTCTGCGGGTGGAGCCAAGGGTAGGTGAACTGCAATGAGATAAGAATTAATCTGCACCTCCAATTAGCGTGGTTGGCCACAAACGCTGTAAAAGACGTTCAAGATATATTGTGATACATACGGGTAATTTTTAGTAACACATCAGTAGCATTATGTTTATCATAATGATCAGCGTCATTTAACACAATCACACGTCATCTTTTTATTTTACATTATCATCATCCTTATTTATCATCATTAACAAAACCATCGTCGTAATTTATTAGCCTTGTTTATTGTTATATTCATTTTAAACAACTTGTATTTATAGTGGCAATATACGAATACATATCAAGTCCATAATTCTTATCATTGTCATATTCATTTATAACTATCATTAGCACCACAACTACTTACATCACCATTATTATCATCACTATGATATTTATTTTCATCATTGTTTTCAACAAAGTGTTTTTCATCATCATAATGAACATTGTTTAAGACAAAATCCGCAATGGATTTTGTATTACAATTCTCCAACCAGGGGGAGGGTGGAACAAGTGTCACGCATCCACAGCATGGGTGTGTCATGTGTGGTAATTTTCTACAGGGGCAAGATCAGCTCTGCCGAGTCCATCGGCTCATTCAAATCGTGGCTCACATGTTCCTGCAAGCATATGTACTTTCTTTGTGGGGTTTTACATTAATGCCATTTAATTATTAGGTAGGCGACTATACTGTTTAATAGCCTGCATGTTGTGTTTATTGGCCTGCGTGTATCTGTCCAATCTTGTTTTTTATTCTGAGCTTTGTGACCTTTGGGTGAACGGGGCTTTAAATGTAAATTGTTATTATTATAATTTGTGACATGCACCCTCAATGGAGGTCCCTTGATGGCACGAGTGTTCTGACGTCATAACAGGCTGTTATGACAAAGCAGTTGAATGTTGGATTGTTGACACGCATTCAGCTATCGAATGGTTGCGGGGGGTTTGTATGGAATGAGGCACCCGGGTACTGATTCTTAAACAATGACTGCTCTGTATACAAGGAATAACTCTTATTAAGTGCTATTTATTCGCTACCTAGGGGCCTGCCTTTCCTTGGCAAGAACATCTAAACAATATTTAGAGACCATCTGTTTGCCGCGCAAGAAGAATTGGCGCGGAGACGCAGACGACCGGACGAGCCCCTGCTTGACTACATCGAGAGCCTAGTCAAGATCAAGCTACTTTGGTACCTCCAGGGGACGGACTGGTGGCAGGAGGACGTCGAATGCCCTGAGCTGACGCTCGTGTAGATCATGGCCCAGGCACTGGCTTGCGAGAACGCTGCACATGGCCAGACCCGCCGATGCAAGGGCGCTGCTGGCCTGCGGAGGCCCAGAGGAGGATGAATGGGACGTAGCGGCAGTGCAGCGTGGCGACCACAGAACCAGCCCAGCGGACCTGAGTGATATGCTCAGGAATATCCAGCGCCATCTAGACTCACTGGAGATGAGAAATGTAGGGCGATCATACAGATGCTGGAGGGTCATCAATCGTTGGGATTCTGGCGAAGCGAGGGAGATGGCCCAAGTCCAACACCCCGTGCCCGGTGGGGGGAGGGGGCACGTGTGACAGGATTGTCCAATCGAGACCTCGTGCTCCTCTTGGGACCCATTAAAATTATAATGGGCCTTGGTAGTCGGGAGTACTAGGGGTCGTAGCAGGATCCTGAGGCACAGAGAAATGGAAGCGGACGCTTCGGACGCTTCCATTTCTCTGTGCCTCAGGATCCTGCAGGGCTCGTTCCAGCAATGGGAAATAACGGGAAACTATTGGGACCGGCCGTAGTGGTACGAGGGTCGGTGGAAGGGCGAGCGACTCGGATCCTACTGGATACAGGGGCTACCATATTGGTAGTAAACCGCGAGCTGTGTCGGTGTGTGGGAGTCGACCCTCGACGACTGCGCTGTTCAGACCATGGCCTAACACAAACCAATGGCTGCGACCTACAAACCATTGGGCGTCTCTCGCTGAAGATCCGGATTGGTATGGCGAGGGGTCGTCTCGACGTGTACGTGGCGATGAGACTATACCATCCCTGCATCCTTCGGATAAGAGCGCTGAAGGCCCTGGGCGTGACCGTGAGCATCCCAATAAAATATGCGCAGGTTGGTACGGGATGGGAAGAGGTTCCGTTCTGCAGGTGGGAGCGAGTGCCCATGCCGGATGGCAGTGTCTCAAACAGGGTAATGGAGATGACGTCAAATCCGGGGGTTGTAGGTATGACGTGAGTTCCCGGAAGCACGGCCGTGACATCAAACTCGGGGGTCGAGGACGTGACGTCAGTTCCTGGGTTAAGGAGCAGAGAGCCGGATGCGGGAAAATATGGGGTCGAGTACATGATCTGCCAAGTACAGGTGGGCCCAAACTCCGAAGGACTGCTACATCTCGCCACTCACAACAGAGATGGGGCTGCGCTCACCGATGAAGTTCTGCTGACACTCCATCCGGAACTCGCTCGCCACTATGGACTAGTGGGCGCGGCAACAGTAGTGGCCACTGAATGGGGCCTGGTGCTGAGAGTCTTAAATCCCCAAAATGTGCCGAAATTCCTCCGTGCCGGGACAGAGGCCGCGGATATTCATCCACTGCAGGCACAGACCAATCCGGGAGCAGTATACACCCTATGTGCCGGGGAGGCGGAACAGTCCATAGGGGATGAGCAGGACCTGCCGTGGCAAGTGGGACCTGTGGCGTGAAAACCGGGTCCCCCACTCCTCGACCAGGTGCAGGTGGGGACTGGGTGGCCCTGTCGGGAGGCGAGGCGACATAGCTGCAGAGGCTCTTGCGGGAATTCGCAGACATGTTCAGCCATCACGACGCCAATGTGGGAAGAATGGATTGCGTGCAGCACCGGATCAACACAAGAGGCGCATGACCGGTGAGAGTTCCACCCTACCGCATGGGGGCCCCTGAGCAGGTGAGGATCGATGAGGCAGTACAGGAGATGCTCCAGGATGGTATCATTCAGCCATCCTCAAGTCCCTGGGCGGCTCTTGTAGGCCTGGTCACTAAAAGGACGGGTCCACCCGTTTCTGCGTTGACTACCGCTGCCTCAACGCCGTGATGATAGGCGTTGCATTTCCAATGCAGCGCATGGACGAGACGTTTGACGGCCTAAGCGGGGCTCGGTACTTATCAACCCTGGATATGGCACCTGGGTACTGACAAGTCGAGGTGGCCAAGGAGGACTGGCCAAAGACCACATTCACCACCCCACTGAGTTTATTTGAATTCTGGTGATGCCGTTTGGCCTGTCCAACGCCCCGATTACATTCCAATGCTTAATGGAACACTTGAAAGGGGGTCTGCAGTGGAGACAATGCCTCATCTACCTAGAGGACATCATCGTCTTTGGGAGAACGATGGAGGAACACCTGGGTCACCTGCGTGAGGTGTTTCGACGGCTGAGGGGAGCCAACCTCAAATTGAAACCCCACAAGTGTTACCTCGTCCAACGAGAAGTGATGTACTTGGGGCACTGGGTGAGTGGGGAGGGGGTGCGCACGAACCCTGACAAGATACGGGCAGATGCCGAGTGGCTGCGACCCCGTACATCGGCCGAGGTGTGCTTCTTCCTCGGCCTTGCTACGTACTACCAGAGGTTCGTGTCACACTTCAGTACCCTCGCTCGGCCTCTCACCCAACTCATGTCCACCAAGAGGCCCTTTGAGTTGACTGAGGACTGCGAAGCTGCGTTCCAGGGCCTGCAGGACCGACTGGTGCTCTGGCGTTTCCGGACTTCTCCCAAGAGTTCATGGTAGACACCAATGCCAGTGGGCGCGGGTTGGGGGTGGTGCTGTCACAGGGTGAGGGAGAGGACGAGTGGGTGATCGTGTATGAAAGTCGGACGCTGAGTGAGGCTGAGCAAATTACTGCATCACCTGACAGGAACTGCAGACAGTGGTGTTCGCCTGTCAGCAGTTTTGGCCCAACCTGCATGCCCGGTGATGCCGCATCCACACTGACCACTACGCCTTGCAGTACCTCCTAAATTTCAAGCAGCCGAGGGAACAGATGGCCAAGTGGCTAGCCCAGCTCCAGGAGTACGAGCTGCGAATTGAGTATCAGGCGGGTCGGACACATGCCAACGCAGACGCTCTCTCCCGACGACCGGCGATCCGCCTCGACACCCCACCGGACCAGCTGTGTCCCTGCTTCACAGGGGGCCGATGCCGCCTGCCCGAGGATGGTTCTACCACAGTGACTTCGAGGCCCTGTTCTGTCGTACAGCACCTGGGAGAGGCCGACGAACCCCGGATAGAGTTGATCCGGGAAGAGGTAGGCTGTAAGTTCCTGGGAATGACAGAAGAGCAGCTAAGACAGGCCCAGGGTCGCAATGCCAAGTTGGTCGAGGTGAGGGACGCCCCTCACCTGGAGTCAGTCAGCCATCAAGGAATCGTGGGCGAATCTCTACCCCCAGCTGGGCATCTGGGAGGGGGTAGTTCGGGTGAGGGGGCCTGACAGGGAAACTGGGAGGATAAGTGTCCTGGCCGCAACACGGCCACAACTCTTACACCTGGTGCACGAGCACCCCTTGGGGGGCATGGCGGCGAGTGACACACAATGTTAACGCTGTGACAACGGTTCCTGTGGCCCGACCTGAACCGGGACGTGGCCACCTGGGTCAAGGGGTGTCAACGGTGCCAGCAGGCTGTGAAGGGACCACCGTGCTATGCCATCCCGCTGTGGCCACTACGGGTGAGTCAGGTGAATCAACTGGTGGAGATCGACCTGCAGGGGCCACTTCCCACGACGCAGCACGGTAACCGCTACGTGATGGTGGCGATGGAATACTTCACCTAGTACCAAATCAGAGTAGTGATCCCAGACAAGACAGCCGCCACAGTCACACAGGCCTTCCTGGAGGGGTATGTCCTGCGACACAGGGTCCCTGAGAGAATTATCACCGACCAAGGGAGGGAGTTTGAGGCAGATTTCTCTGCTGGGAGCTGGGGATCCAGCGAGCGAGGACCACGGCCTACCACCCTCAAACGAATGGAATGGTCAAGAAACTAAACCAGATCCTCGCAGGGAAACTATGAAGCCTTGTGGACCAATACTAAAGGGACTGGGACATACACCTTCCATATGTGGTCTTCGCATACTGTTCCTCAACACACTCCTCCACTCGACAGACTCCCTTTCTCCTCACGTATGGGCAGGAGGCGCATCTGCCAGGTGATGTCTTTTTTGGGATGGCCTCACCCAGCCGACAGATATGGAGGAGGTGCTCACTCAGCGCCTGAAAACCCTGTGCCAGGCCCAAGACCGGGCCTATGAGGCCGGCGAGGAGGCCCACACGAGGCAAGCAGCAATGGTGTGACCGAGGGGTGAGGCCACGGAGGTCTGGGCCAGCGAATGGGTGTGGGTGTTCTCACCACAGGTCTGCCCTGGGTAGATGGGGAAACTCACCTCACCCGGGGAAGGACCCCACATGGTGGTACAGCAGCTTTCACCCGAGACGGTGCTGGTGAGAGGAAAAGGCTGGCGGGCGTCGCGCGTGGTCAACGTGTGGCGTCTGAAGGCCTGGAGGCCGCCTCCTCAGGGGGATCCAGCCCCGTGAACGGCCGGGTCGAACGACGATGATGGCGGGCCACGGACGTGGCCCACGCAAGTGTGACGGCGGAGCCTGGCGGTGGAACCTCGGTACCCAACAGGTTCTATGCCCGCTACAGCGGACTCCATCCGAGCAGACGACCAGGGGGGCTCGGGGAGTTTTCCCACAGATGCAGAGATCGCGGCGGCCCCTCAGCGATCAGGCGGCTGAGACGGGCCCTGGTCTGCCTCTGGGAATATGTCATGGAAGTCGAGCATTGTCACGACGACGGTGGGTGGTTCCATCTGGTACCTCTCGCTAATGGGGTAACTCTGGTGCCAAGCCTCGCGACATGCTACGCTGAGTACATATGATGCTCACGCTAGGGTCAGAATGCCTGAGAATGCCTTCTATGTGGGATGCGAAATGTCGCGAAGCAGAGAGGAGGAGCGATTGACGCAGCTATTCCGAAACAGCACCTTTTGAAAGCAATCATCATACCTATAAATACCACATATATTGTATCTGGGGCGGCACGGTGGCCCAGTGGGTAGCGCTGTCGCCTCACAGCAAGAAGGTCACATGTTCGAATCTCGACTCGGGTGCCTTTCTGTGTGGAGTTTTCATGCTCTCCCCGTGTCCGCGTGGGTTTTCGCCGGGCACTCCGGTTTCCTCCCACAGTCCAAAAACATGCTGCTGCATAAGTTAATTGGCTTGCAGACTAAAATTGCCCTCAGTGCCCGGTGATGGACTGGCATCCCATCGTGGGAATATCCCTGCCTTGCGCCCTGTGTCTGCCCGGATAGGCTCCGGCTTACCGCGACCCTGTACAGGACTAAGCGGTTTCTGACAATGAGATGAGATATTATTTCTGCTAAGCAATTGCACACATCTAATTTTAAAAAAATGTGTTATGACTTAAAATTACCATAACATCACAGCTACATATATCTCAGGTAATTTTTTTCCATTTTTACATGATCAAATGTTCCAACAGTGTTACACCTTAAACGTAAATTTTTATCAGTAAACAGAAAGGTGGTTTAAGCCATATCAAGCCACACTACATATATTTAAAGCTCTTGCCCAGAAAATTGCATGTAATTAGATTCAAGCACGATATATCAGTAGTGTTAGTTGAGACTTTGGACCACATCAGTTGATAACATTTTGCATTACATTCAGAAATTTCTATAACTAAAAGTTGCACTGTTCACACAAAATGAAGCCAATAGCTGAAAACATTGTTTTTTTTTTCCACTGATGTGCTCACGGGTTTTCCCCAAATTGAATTGTGGCAATACAACTGCCAATGTAATTTTTAAAATATGTACCTCATTACAGACTATTTCCTCTTTGCATACTTAATTTAGTTGTATTGTTAAAGTTAGGGCCATGGGATCTCTGAAAAGTGGAATATTGCTCTATTGTGCTTGCAACAACACTTCCTGTTCATCACTAATGTGAATGTGAGATATTTTGGTTATGCTTGGGTTTTTCCTTATACTGTAGTTATGCCCTTCATTGGAAAAACAAGACATTGCGTCTGAGAGAGGTCATTGCACTTGATGACAACCAGAGGATTTTGTTAATGCTTTTCATAAAACACTACATGTAGTCCAACGTGCCACACTGGGACTCATCGGGGGAATCCTGTAATTGTGTGGAATGGTTCCCCCCAACACAACACGAACCATTTCCCCACCGCCGACAAGACCATTCATCCTCCTGGCTTTTAGCGTGCATGTCAGTCATGTGTCCTCGTCAACAGTTTCTCTACAAGCTAATCTCTGAAAAGCTCCAAAACCTGCAGCCAACAGTGACCACAACGCACTGTGTGGATGTGGTCAGCGACAGCCCGTGCCGCGCATTGTCATCGAGTGCTCCCTGACCAGATTTAACGGTAGTGTCAGGGCCCTCCCTCCAGGCTACTAATAAAACTGGATGTTGCCCCGCTCAGCAGCGCTAGCTTCAGATAATAGTAATAAATAAATGTATGAGAATCGAGCTTGCTAACCCAACCTGTGCACAAACATAACAAGGAAATAAATGCACACCTATTATTTTGGACAGGTAATAGTCATCAACCTGCGTAGAAACATTTGTAATGTTATTTGGCATCGAGCAATATCATAGTTGGCATATAGTATAATTCTTATTATACAACAATTTGAAACAGCATCTTGGAGAAAAACTGTATACAGTATACCTATGTACAGTATATGAAAAACTAAAATTGATGATTGCTTCGAAAAGCTGCTATCTCGGGACAGTCGCGTCGATTGCTTCCTCTCTCCACCTCGCGACGTTTCGCCTCACACGTTAGAGGCATCCTCAGGTGCAGTGGGCGTGTGTCGTACGTGTGACTTATATTTATATGTAGGTACTATGTAATATGTTGAGTCCCCTCCACAGAGTTACTGCATTCCAGGATCAATAGACGACCGTCGGGGTCCACTTGAAAGGATTCCATTGTCCTGCCCACACCCCGGAATCACATTAACCCCATCCTATTCCGCCTGTAACTCAACACATACATAGCACCTATATATAAATAGGAGTCACACACACGACACACGCACACACACCTGAGGATCCCTCTAACATGCGAGGCGAAACGTCACAAGGTGGAGAGAGGAAGCGATCGACGCGCCTGTCCCGAGAGGGCAGTTTTTCGAAGCAATCATCATGCATCGAGCCGTGAAAACCTACATCATTACAAAGCTAAAATTGTATTATATAACGGAGTATGTTTTATTGCTGTTAAAACGGGCCTGTGTACATGCCGTGTAAAATATGACACTACATTATGCCAATCAGGTGTACCTTCAACACATTCAGGAATATAATGCGAATGCGCAAGACCATATTGCCTTTTGCGGGTGCACTGAGCTCAGGTGTCAGTGCCATGTTTAGTGTTACAGCCGGTGGCCACCAGATGTATGTTTATATTAAATCTGACAGAGGTTACTACTTCTGAACCACCGGGGTCAAATCTACATGCTGTAAACTAACAACATGAGCATTCGTGTGTTTTGTCTGGATATACATATGTTTATGACATGCAGGGTCAAATAGTCTATGTAATTAACATGTTATATGTTTACTATTGGTCACTCCTAGTTAGGTACATGTAATGTGCCTATTTTTATATACTTGTATGTGAATACAGCATGGGCGGCGCGATGGCCCAGTGGTTAGCGCTGACGCCTCACAGCAAGAAGGTCCCGGGTTCGAATCTCTCGGCTCGGGTGCCTTACTGTGTGGAGTTTGC
>JAZEWT010000001.1:24290889-24305747 GCA_036362905.1 Mordacia mordax
AGATGAAATCTAATGTGCTTGCCCTGTGCTACTCAACTGCTTCATATTGCGCTCCAGTCTGGTGTCGGTCGTCACACACCAAGCTAATTGATGTTCAGTTAAACTCACCCATGCCCACAATCACAGGGATGCTGTGATCGACGCCACTATTTTGGCTGCCGGTGTTGAGCAACATTGCCCCGCCTCACATTTGACGGAGAAGAGTAACAAACAAATTGGTGAATAGGATTCGTGCAAACACAAGTCTGCCATTGCATTAGGACGTGTTCAACCCTCCACAAGCGTTTCTATTATCTTGACGCCCCGTTTGGAGCAGTCTGCTTCATGACTTATCTGCGGCTTCTGTGTGAAATGGAGAGTGATCAGCCCTGGACATAGAAAACCAGTCCCTCGTCATCAACCCCACAGAGCGTGTGATCTGTGATCTGCTGTGTCTCGACTGAATCGATTCCGCACGGGCCATAGTGTGTGTGCAGCTAACCTCCATTCTTGGGGTCTACGACACGTTCCCACTATACGACTGTAGACAACGACAGACTATATCCCACATTGTCAATCACTGCCCTCTGATGAGGTTCAAAGGAGGCCTGCACGCTCCTCGACACCGCTGAAGAAGCAGCTGGACGAGAGAAGCAAACGCTAGAAGAGCTGATACGGTCCGGGAGGCTTTTCTTCAGCAGAGAATGGACAAACGGGCTGCAAATTATTAAACTAATTCCTTCTTGGAATCATCATAATTTAAGATGATTATTTTTAAATTCTGTGCATTATTTTTACACATGTAATTTGTATAAAGGTGATGTATCGTATTCTTGGATCCATTAGTTCTTCGTCTTTTGCTTTCGAAATATTTTGTTGTAACTCCTTTCCAGTTTCATCACTATTGCACAATCAGTGTCACGAATTCATTCGAATCTCTTACGGGGCAGTGTAAGCCTGCACGTAGAGTCAACATGCCATGTGAACACACTATCAAGTCAAACACATATCCGAATGTTCAGCTTTTGAATTTATCCAACGTAAGTGCAGAATCAATTTTAACGTGATAGGGTTTTTTTTGTGTGCAATCATTGGTGACCAGGCTGAGACCGTTAACACTTAGGAACCCGGTTGCTTAGATTTGAACCTAAGATCTCAGCGATGCCCTGTTCACCACTCAGACCTCTGAGCCACAAAGTTACTTCGACATAAATGCTCTCGCGTGTAATCCGGTGTGTGTCTCCCCGTTTACAGGAGCTGGGTGAGGAGCAAGGAGTCACAAGGGCCCTGGAGGACCTAAAGGCCAACTTTTATTGCAAGCTGTGTGACAAGCAGTACTATAAGCACCGCGAGTTTGACAACCACATTAACTCTTACGACCACGCACACAAGCAGGTCAGTTACAGCCTAACTCGCTACTGACCTATGCACATTGTTGCAATCTAGATTATTCATTCATGATCAATACCTGCTTAATCCTATACAGGGTCGAGGGGGGGGCAGAGCCTATCCCGACCACAGAGGAGGCGAGGCGGGGGAATACACAGAATGTGACGCCAATACATCGCAGGGCACACTTTTAGGGCAATTTGCTCAGCCGGTCAATTAACCTTGGCAACAGCGTGTCTTTGTAAGGTGGGAGGAAACCAGAGTGCCTGGCGAAAACCCATGCAGGTGCTAGGAGAACACACAAACTCCACACAGAAATCCACCCGAGCCGGGAATCGAACCCTGGTGCTTCTTGCTGTGAGGCGACAGCACTACCCATTGTGCCATACCACCCCAATCTAGATTCGTGACTCACGAGTAAGAATCTCTCTCCAGGGCTGCTCGTTCAGGATAGCCATGTCGGACGTTCCTCCTTCTCTCTCCTTCGTGGCAAATATTAAAATATAGAAGCCGAATATAAGAACACCCCCTGTGAGCAAGGCAAGGTGTGCCTATATCTGAAGTAGTGTGCTTGCTCTCTACCTCCCCCAAAAACTATACTGACCTCTAAAGTTAATTAGAAAAAAGTAACACATTCATCAATAATACTGCCTTCTAAAGGAACATATATACGATAATATAGCTCTTATATAGTAATGAAATGTTTACTTATGCTAAAAACTTCACTAAATAAAGCGCAGTTATATGCAATTGTTTGCTGAACATGTATTGTCGCATTACATGCAAAGTAATTGCTTCTGATCAACAATATTGTCTCTTGTACTCCTGTACATAACACTTCTGAAACTCATGGACAAAGCTCTGCTTTTCATGTGAATGCCCCCACAGAGGCTGAAGGAGCTGAAGCAACGAGAGTTTGCACGTAATGTGCTTTCTCGCTCTCGAAGGGAGGAACGTCGGCGGGGACGGGCCTTTCGGCGTCTGCATTGCCTAGCAGAAATCAAACAGCTGCACTGGTGAGCAAATCCTCGCGGCTACCTCAGCTGCTTAACACCCGCGACAGCCTGCAGAGTCGTGTGTCTTCTCTCATCGCTCCAGTAGCGTCCACACGGTGGATAAAAGGCTTGCCATATGCAGGGCGCAACATTGGACACATGTAGTCTGATTCACTAGTTTCGATGAAAAGGTCGGGCAACCTTCAGCATCATGGACAAAAAGTAGCAAAAATTGCATTGTTTTTGTGCCAAACATGTGGGTAAAGTGCATTTTCCTTAGCGTGAATTAGGTCTATGGTTTCTGCATTTGGTCAAGATATTAGAAAATTAATTGTATTTATATTAAAAGTATGATTATTATGTATTAGCCTGTTGTGTAAAAAAAATGTCCGTACAATATTAAAATGAGAGTTGTACATCATCTTACAACCACATTACAGCATCCGTGACAATATGCTAATGACAATGAGATGATTCTTCTAATGGCTGGAAAATGGAAGTAAAAAAAGTGTCACTTATATTTATTTAAATGTGGTTATTAAATGGACAATCATAAATATAACAGAATAATTATGTTATAGACGTTTAACAGTTAACAGTTAAATAGGTATAATAGGTTATTATACCATATGCCTGGCTGTAGTTAAGTTGGGCCTAGTGAATATACATAATTTGAGGTGTGATCCTTTGAATTTCAAAAACATTATGGATGTTATCACTGGATCTTTGGCCTCACATTTGGAGGATGATTTGTCCAATTTAATTCTGTTTAAGTGATCCGATTAAATGGAAACTGTCATGTAAGCACGGTGGAAAGGACTTACACTAAAATAGCAAACTGCACATCCAGCAGAAAATCAATCACCCATGCTACTCGCAGTCTGCAGGGCATGAAGTGACTTGTGTCAAGCGACAATGAACACTTGCTGAGATAGCTCAATGCACGCTATGACAGTTGTTGAATTTAAGCTTTGTAATATATTTTGGTAGTGAAGGTTGTAACACATTTTTATGCCATATTTAAGTTGAACTTACACTTTATCTTTATTTTTTTTATCTGAAAGTGGATGACCAATCAAATGGTGTAACACCTAATTTATAAACACAGAAATACGTTTGTGGCATAATTATAAAGAATATTTGTTTCTACCTTAGAGGGAAACCACTAATTTCAGGTATGGCGATATATGTATATAGCTATCTGTATCTCTTGGGTTCGCTGACTGTAAACACAAGAAGATGCTCACTCACATTCTTCATTCCAAGGCCCGACTTATTTTTTTAAATCAATGTTTGCATTAGTCCCCTTTTACAATGTTGTTATGCTCTATACCCTAATTTTTTGTTGGTTAAAGCCATCATACATTCGGTTAACGTTTACATTCCTCATGTTGCTAGAGCAGATTTTATAATTCTAAAATGAAGAAAATCAAATTCTGTATTTAATATCAAGTGCATATATCATCAAAGCATTTTGTTTGCATTTTTTTGGCCACAAACTTGTGTGGTTTTACAAACTTGACACCTCATCTCATCTCATTGTCTGAATCCGCTTAGTCCTATACAGGGTCACGGTGAATCCGCAGCCTATCCCGGCAGACACAGGGCGCAAGGCAAGGATATACCGACGATGGGACGCCAGTCCATCGCCGGGCCAAACTTGACACATTTTACGAAAAGTATCTATTTAGTGTTTTAAGATCTAAAAACTATTATTGCCATAAATAGGGTAAAGCCTTTTCTCTTTTATATCTCGATACTACCCACATAAGATTCATGATTGGCAACTTACAAATGGTAGTCCTGAAGGAAATAGATGGAAGAACACAGTCTTTAATTCATTCGATAAATGTTATGGAGCTATCCCACGGATCGAACCATTTTTAAGGTGAAGAGGTGAACGTTCAAGATGCCACACTCGTTCACAGTGTTTAAAAAGGAAATCCTCTGAATGTGCTGCGGCCTCTGGATAAGTTTCCCAGAGACCAAAATAAGCAAAATTAGTATTCCTCAATGTCCACGACTCATTGCTGGCTATGAAATTGGACAACGTGGAGTGCCAGCAGCTGCACATGTTCTCATTTTGTAGATAATATTCTGCATAACATGGTTTCTTTATACATTTTTTCTTATGAACAACTCGGTTTAAATTTTGATTGGAATCGATCAATTACATGATGAGATTTAATATTAACTGTGAAATGAGGTAATATTTCCCATTGTAGTGACAATAATAACTACGTATACTTTATTAATGATGGCAGAAATTAAATCCTATAAACAGTTCTGTAGAATAAGTCAATTTGCTATGTATTAGAGTGTTAGGTCATAAAAAATTGTATCTGTACGTAATAGGTACTGTACACTAAATCTTTATTGTACAATACCTCAGTATCGTATCACCTGCATTTATACACGTTAGTTTAAATAAAAAATATACTCATTCGAAAAGTTAATTATAAGTAAAACATTTTGCTGGCACAAAGGAAAAAGAGAGTTTACATATTGGTGGCCTGAGCAAGTATCTTTATAATGCATTTGCACACATATACATGCAGATAGTATTCCAATGAGATGTTTCCTGCACGATCACTTGGGTCTTTTAACATTCGCATTGTCTGTTTTCATCACAGGAGTGTGATTCAATTTGCATCTGCAATTATTTTTCAGACAGATATAGCTATGTTTGGAGTCTCTAGAATCCATATTGCATTCAATTTCTAATTGGATGATCTTTTTTTTTTCAGGCTAAAATTCGTTATCTGATATGCGTTCATGCAGTCAGAAGACGTTGAAAATAAATATGGTATATTTAAATGAGTGTTCACATAGTCTAAACAACAAGTTATGCGATTGGGTTATTATTTTTGCTTCTATATATGATGTATGAAAAAAATCCCCCCATGGAAATGGTTATTCGCTCTAATACAGCAAAGAAACCCGCTTTCAAGAGTGTACATGTTAATCGATGGGTTTGTAGACACAATCAGCATGCGTGTTCATAAGCCGTGATGTGTAGATTATGAATCAACGCGTGTCGTTTACGTGTGATATTTTGTTTTTGTTTTATCAACTGCAGCCTCCCTGGGAGTGGATCTGCTGCCAAGTGTAGACAGTCATGGGAGGAGACAGGCCTACAGGGCGGGTCACAAGCAACTGGGGGCATGGAAAAGATCAGCGACATGGACGAGACCAAGGATTCTACCACACTCGAAGGAAAAAGTGATTCAGTCATTAATGATTATATGAGCAAATCAAAGGGCACGGTTAAGGGCTTGCAGATGTCTGATTCTCCAATGCTGAATTCTGTCACACGCTTCCCTGCTGCCTCCACACAGAGAGTCGGCCTCTCCTTCTCGTTTGCCAGGAAAGCTAACGTTAAACTGGAATCGTCAGCAGCCGTGTTTACTGAAGATGCAGAGGAAGTTGCTGGATGTAATGGTGTGAGGATGGTTGTAAATAATGGTAAACTCGCACCAATAGCTGGGCAAACGAATATAAAGGAACATTTGATAGACAAGACTAAAGATGACATTTTAAGTGGTGATTTGAATTCAGTCAAACATACAGTAACTTATAGTAATGACCCTGAGAAAAGTAATTCATTCAGAAATATAAATGTGCACAAAAAACAAGCTAAGTCAGAAATCCCACAAGGTTTCCCAGGGTATATAGTTGACATAGCTTCCACCCAAAACAACTGCCTTTTGGAAGAAACACCGAAAAAAACACCAGAGATGTTTTTCCCTGTTACCAATGTGGATGAATCTGCTACTTTGCAGTGGCCAGCAGAGCTTGTACAGTTCACCAAGACTGAGCCATCTCTCTCTTTTAGCTGTAATCCACTTTACTTCAAGTCACCTGAGCAAATGAGGTTAAACCAAGCCTTCGATTGTCAGCAGTGTCGTCCATCTGTCATGACAGACATCAGTATTGAAGCACGTACTCCACAGAACAACAAGGAGTGTGAGCTGACGGGGCTCTGCCTTGGAAAAGCAAATGACCACAGCCTCGGTCACGAGCCATACATCATACAGGAGTCTGAGAGAAACGGTACAACAAGCAACACTAAAGATTACCCTTTGAGGAATGAGGAAGTTAATTTGATACAAAATCAATTTCCAGATTGTTTTTGGAAAGAAAAGAATCATACAAAGCTTAAAAACAATGTTAAGAGAAAATGTGATAGAGAATGCAGACTCCTTGGGGAGAGAAGCCACAAGGAATCAGGTTTTGATAAAGAATGGTGGGCATACAAGCACAGAAACAGGAATACAAAATTAATGGTGCACTATGTGCAATCAAAGGTAAGTAAAAAAGAATCAAAATTGGAGAAAAACACACAGCAAAAAGTTGAAAATCAAGGTCAAACAGCTATACTATGTGGCTTTCATGCAAAAGATTCTACGGAGAATGCTGAGATTAACTCTAAGAACAGCGTTAGCGAGGGGGAAAACACATTTAATGATTCTGCACGT
This sequence comes from Mordacia mordax, assembly GCA_036362905.1. Classification (NCBI taxonomy): domain Eukaryota; kingdom Metazoa; phylum Chordata; class Hyperoartia; order Petromyzontiformes; family Petromyzontidae; genus Mordacia; species Mordacia mordax. Next base: position 24,297,731 of record JAZEWT010000001.1, read on the forward strand.
AGATCAGGATTACAACTTGATGATGTCATTTGTCAGAACCCCAGTGGCATGATACAGCATTCTGTGTTTTCCAGTTACTCATTGCATAACGACAACTCTTGCTCAATGCTGCAAGAAAACTGGAAGAGCGATTACAAATCTGTGAGTTACTCGAACTCATCGGTACGATGCAGCACTAATGTATGCAGAAGAAAATACCATGCATCAAAGAGAACCCATGAGGCCAATGACTATTACGGCAGACCTTTCTGGAAAAGCAAACACAATCAACATTTCTGTGCCACTTCCAATAGAAATGAGCATAAAAGTACAGCCACAGTTGAGAGTGTGAGCTATAATTGTAACTCAGGCTGCCGGGAAAACAGTAGCAACAGCAACACATGCAAATGTCCGATGGAAACACAACTTGCCTCAAAAGTGAGAAAAAATGCTTTGTGTCATGATCATCTGAAGGACACTGGGACAAATAAAACGAACTTGTTTAAGGAACAATATCTTCACGAAAGTAAACCTCATTCTCATGTTGGAGTTTACAAAATAGATGAAAAGAAGAGTGTTCAGTCAGATAGTCTGTACGTAGAAAACCCAGGCATTTCAGCCCTCGTGCCACAGGTAAATAGTGAGGGCCAGGATATCTTCCAAAAAGAGACCTGTGAAGAAATTCAGACAAAAAATGTGGATTCCCACAATTACACTGAAAATGATAAATGTGCCATCTCAACACTCATATCACAATTAACATTTGTGGATGTCTCTCCACAACATTGTGTACAAACTTTTTCATGTGGTGAGGACAATTTGGCCATTGATATATCCAGTAAAGAATGCTTGATCCAACATATTGTTGAACAAGAAAGGACCACTGGAAGTCCACAGAATATTAGCTTACTTCCAAAAGACATTAATCCTGACATCACTGTGCTCCATAGAGGCAGCATGACTGGCGATAAAGCAACCGTTTCAAACAAACTGGGCATATGCCGGGTAACAAATACTCTTGAATTAAATCCAGCTAAAAATACATACAGTGCTGATGGAACTAATAGCCCTGCAAGTTTCAACCATTGTTTAGAAAATGAATCTGCTCAGATAGAAAGCATTCCAAAGGCAATCCCATGTAATTTAGAAATTGAAAACAACCCAATCCCACACTCCATAGCTAAAACAAATAACAGGGTAGGACTGGAAGCAGAGCATAACACGAATTCTCATTTATATTCTGCCGACACAATTTCTTTTACAGTTGAAGGAACAGAGAAATGTGAACATTTGCGACATGAGACTCATCTACACTTTCAGCAACAGTTGTTTCCCAGAAAGAACACTGCATCAAATACTCAGCCACCATTTCACCGGGCACCTCTTCATGGTCCCGTTAACTACCAGGCACCCATGCCCCAAACAATAGCAGCTTCCTTTTCGAACATAAATCAAACTATCTTACAACATCAGGCGTTGCTTTATACAACCCAGTTTCCAATTTCTAACGGGCACAAACACCAAATTTCGCCATTTGTTCATATGCAGCCTTGGGCACAACTGAACACAATTCCTCAACAAAACGTGGCACACATTTCTATTGCACCGGCAACAATTTTATCACCTCACCACACCATTGTTGCAACTCCTGCTTTGCACTTTATCCCAGCTTCTAACACGCTCAGTCAAGCTATATTTAACATCCATCCAATGGGGTCTCTATGCCCCACCATACATGGCCTGAACCATGACAGCATTGCCATGCACCCATTGTTGCATCCTGCATTTGTAAGGTCGGGTGTCCATCATCAACCACATCCAATGCTACATTTAGGTTTCAAAAAACAGGAGATGTACATAAGACTTCCAGCGATATAATCGTGCATTGTATATTTTCTTGAGATGAACAATTCTAGTCATTGTCAACTGATATGTGAGCACAACCCAAGAGAGCAGGTTGCTCACGGGTAAATCGAGTTATTTGCAGTCGGATGGATGCAAATTCAAATGCTTGTTGGAAATGACTCAGCCCATCCGTCCTCCCTCTGAAGTCATTAAAATAGGTACTGCTTCTTGGAGAAGTCAAAAGTGTTTGTCTATGGACAGTCTCAACCCTGTTATAGGAGGTGGGGCATTTTTGCCATTGGCTCAGGCTTGTATACAGGCTCATTTGAGCAAGAAATCACTTTGACATTTTGTCTCGACTTTATACAACCTACACGTATTTACATGTTTTACCAATTGTATTTTGTTATATTTTATGAATGTAGATTTTTGTTATTGCTCGCTAGTCTTTGAACTGTACATTTATATTAAACAAATGCAAACGTAATATTTGTATAAAAGATGATTCATAAATCATACTTATTATAAATCACCTCATGAAAGGATATAAAACCTAGTTCATGTGTTTTGGTAATTCTTAAAGGGATTTAGTTGCACGTGGTAGTAAAATAATGTACAGCTTTTATGCAGAGACTTAAGAAAAAAGCACAGAAACATGGATTCAATCTGTTATTGAAATGAGCTTAATAGATTACAGCAAGTTTTTAAAAAGCATGTTGAAAGGTGTATTCCAACTCCATCGCCCTCAATTTACCCAGGATGATAGAATTGTAAATTTGGAGTTGTAAATTATGGAAAAATATAGCATTCCGTTTTGAAAAAATATTTTACCTTTGCAGTGCAATTATCGGTCATGTAGAATTTATGTTTATGAAATGTTTGCAGGTAACTACCCCTGACTATGGGAGGCCAATGAAATGTTAAACAAAAAAGGTATTATAGACAGTGTGAATGTTTTATCCATCACCACTTGCTTCATGCCAGGTTTAGGGAAATTAATCTGTTAATGGTGGGTAACAGAAGATATTTTTTTCAAACCCACTTATTTAAAAATATTCGAGTAATTACAGGTTGTATTGAATTGATGTAGGTTTTCACAGCTCAATGCATAATGATTGCTTCTAAAAGCTGCTCTTTCACGATACCCATGTCGATTGCTCCACCTCTCACCTTCGCTTTCGGAAGCAATCATAATTACAAGTTCTTAAACAAAATGAGAGGCGGCACGATCGCGCAGTGCGGAGCGCTGCTGCCTCACAGCAAGTCGTTCCCAGGTTCAGTTGCCAGCTCGGGTGCCTTTCTCGATGGCGTTTGCGTGTTCTCCCCGTGTCCGCGTGGGTTTTCGCCGATTACTCTGGTTCCCTCCCACCGTCCAAGACAAGCTACTGCCTAGGTTAATTGGCCTGCTGAGTAAATTGTCCTCAGTGCCCTGCGATGTACTGGCGTCACATTATGGGTATAGCCCCGCTTTGCTCCCTGTCTGCCAGGATAGGCTCCGGCTCCTTGCAACCCTGTACAGCATTAACGCCGGTACTGATATTGAACTCGACAAAATGAGGTATGCATCTTTGCAAACACCATAGTGAACTCTAATCACAGTTAAGCCAATTTTCAAGCATTTAGGCATGCTCATTGTACAATGCTTTTCTAATCGAAATGTTAATACCACTTGACACACCTCCTGTTTTTTAAACATACATAACATTTCACAAGGTGCTTTTGTGCATTAAACTTAAGTACATAAAACATGTCCTATTTCTACAACATTTAACCCATAATGTACTGTACGCTTGTAAATGGGATGTGTAGCAGAAGGCATCATTCTGTAACTCTCACCAACCCACACTAACCAGTGTGAAGTATGATCCAAAAACCCTGTCTGCATAGCATAGGAAGGCCCTGTCCAGGAGTGGATTGACAAACTTGCTGTACTATATACGCCCTTCTACAGTAATTATTAATGCTGCATGAGTAAACATGTACTGGTAATTGTTGTAGTGTTATTTTAAAAATTCTAATCCCATCCCATGTCTACAATTTAAATATTACTTATAAAGAGCTGCCTGTGCTTGGTAATAGGCATATATTTTATTATAATTTTTATTTCACAAACTGCAGTACCATTCTGTTTTGATGTCTGGGTATGAAAAGGAGTTTGAACCATGAAAGGCGAGGCCAGAATATCCGGACTCAAACAGAGCATGTATTTTTGGCATCTCCTGCTGACATGCTGCCTGATCGCATTCGCAAAGGGAAGGTGTCTGGTTATTTGTGGATGTTTTGGCTGTCAGGTCAGCTTAGTGAAACATTATATTTAAATATAATTATCTTTTCTGGAATAACTGTTCTATGTTAATACAAATGTTATATGAAATTAGTTTGAAACTCGTAAATTTGTTGTGCATAACTCATACGTTGAAATTAGCGTTACGATTGTGAGTTGATTTTACGTTAAGCTCGATAATGCTGTGCTATACATGGAAGTTGAAATATTGTACTGTGGATGACCCATTTGAAAAGCTGCTCTCTCGGCACAGCCGCGTCGATCGCTCCCCCTTTCTCCATCGCGACGTTTCGCCTCACACGTTGGAGGCATCCTCAGGCGTTGTGTGTCTGTATCATGTGTATGACTCCTATTGATATGTAGGTTCGTAGTCTTTTCTGACTTATGAATCTCTATTGCTTCACGGATTCATCTTGGGCCTTTGTGGCGGATAGCCACTAGTACTCACAACTTGTCAATATAGATTTTGACAATCAGACTATGAACCGTAAACAAGAAATGAGAATAAAGCTCAGCCAAACTTGGAGGCCAGTTATTAAAATCAGCTACGTACAGCTATAAAAACTCTGGACAACGGACATCAGGAGAGAATCACCAAGTGTTTAAAAAACTGGGCAGGCTTTCATGAGATACAAACTAGTAGGTGAGTCAAAGGCGCAATTGGATTATATACGAGCAAGACAACGGAAACCCCCCCTTTCAAATTGACCCACGCCCTTCTTACATTGTTGCTGGAAGAAAGCACCGCTGTAGAAAAGACTTAACATATACATAGTACGTACCTATCAATAGGAGTCATACACATGACACACGCACACGCAGCGCTTGAGGATGCCTCCGACGTGAGGCGAAACGTCGCGATGGAGAGAGAGGCAGCGATCGACGCGGCTGTCCCGAGAGAGCAGCTTTTCGAAGCAATCATCATGCATCGAGCCGTGAAAACCTACATCGTTACACGATACTGTGGAGTAAATCGTTTTGATACTTTGAAGCAGCAAACGTCAACCACTTCAATTTGAACTGTAAAGAATGATTTCAACATTCACTATCTGTTCATGGATACAACATAATTTAACAATCAAGCATCTGGACAGTTAAGAATTGTATGCTACCTAGTTTAAAATGACATTTATGGAAAATGCATTGTGTGAATGTATGCACTTCATTGTGTAGGTGTTGTGCACTAAAGACAACCTGTTTCATTGTCTTATTTGTTATCAATCCACTCTTTTATAAAAGCTGAATTGCTGACACTGTCACCCAGCCTTGCATGCGTTCATGGATGCCTCCGTTTAATCAGTGCATGTCCGGTTTTGCAATCGATTTTTTAAAGTACCCTTCCATTACCCTTTGTGTTCATCATTTGTCATCATACCCAGTAGCTGTGTTCTTCCAGCCCAAGCCAAGTTATTTTCAAAACAATGCTTGCATTGCCTCAGATTCATTGCTTGCAGTATGCTTATGCTGTACTGTATTATATATGCAGGCCTTAAATAGCTCTGCTGCTTCCGAGTATGTTCATTTTATTATATAAGTCGCTCAGAATTTTTATTCCATTATCCGTGTATTTTTAGCGGATATTTTTAGAAAATATGCAAATAACATGGGTCCTGCGATATTTCCCCTACATCGCCACAGATAAGAGTTCGAATGCACTCCCTGGCTACACATATCGTACATTAAGCATACATTGTTTATATACTGTACTATAGACAAAATGTATGTGAACAGCAAAAAATAGTTGTTACTGAGGAGAAGTTTTAATGGTTAATATTTTCATCTGCGGGTTGTGGTGTTGTACCTTGCGGGTAATATCACGATAATTGAAGGGCAATTTCAAATCTTTTCAGAAAATGACTTTGAACTCAACATTTTGAAAGGAAAAAAGCATGCTCAATATTGTATATTCACTGCTCTTGACAGGGTTTCTGATAAAGATAATGATCGTGCTGATGGTTCGCGTTAGATGTGCCAAGCGTGCAATACTTTATTTTAGAGCTTGCTTGCACTGTCAGCTGCCCGCCTACAACCGCGCAGTGACTTGAGCTGGTTACATATACATCAGCAGAGACCAGTATCTTACCATCACTGAAGATGTCATAAAAGTTATTCTCGTGCATGTTTGATGTAATAATTGATTTCTTACTGCAGCAAAGAGGGTGAGTAATTACGGTAGCTGATGTCAATGTGGTAACTCATGTCAACGTATCCTTGTAAGCTTAATGGTTTTGGCTGTAGTCTGTGCAAATTGCAGATCCCTTCCTCTCTGCTGTCTGGCTCAATCTGGATAGAGGACAAATGCCCGTTTCTGTCTTTACATAGCACACTTTTCGTGATCACTAATGGTACCATATATCACAAAGTTGCCATGCATTCGTTTTTTTTATTGCTAAAACCTGCAAGACTTCATTACAGTTTTTGATTTATTATTGTTTTATTATGTGGATATGATGGAAAATTGTACCTCTGTGTATTTGATAATAACATGGAGTAAAGTAAATTTTCATCGGTGTCTCATGTTGGTGTTTTTTGTTTATTGGAATGAATGGAATTAATTGTGTTGTTGCTGTATACGTTGATGTACTTTGTAAAAAAATATATGTACACCAGCATATGTATACTGTAGATTATTTTTTGCTGTACAATAAAATAAAACTGTCTTGGATCAAATACATGCTTATTGTGCGAACATGATTACATAACCTTTATATTTTATTTAAAGTCAAAAGATATACTTTATAGTGCATTTGAGACTTGTAAATTACAGTTTATAGCAACGCAATAAAAATACTGCAAACAATAAAGATTATCAGATAATTTTAGACTCTGGGTTTTATATGAGAGCCATGCAATTTGTATGCATCATGGTTTGAATAAGACATAAAATCTGGCTTCAGTGTGTATTCGTGGGTTCCTTTTAGCCTTGTTTTTTTGTCTTGGATAATTTTAACATCTGTCATATGCATGTCGAATGTGTAACGTTTTTTTCGCACATTTCATACATTCATATATTTACCCATAAACGGTTGCATTCTTTTGTAAATATGTACATTTTACTCGAATTCTATATTAAACATGTACCGTGATGTGGTGAAATTATGGAAAACATATTTGTCAATTGTAAGTAATTTCTGTGTTTGTTTTCTTTGTACATTAAACACTAAAATAATGATATATTAACCTGACATCCACCTAATAAAATTTATATTAGCGTCTGTTTATTTTGAAAAGATACACGTAAGGATCAACATATTGTATGTGGCTGAAAAAGCAAGATCGAATGCGCCCGAGAGTGTGCTGGTGAGAGGACAGGGGGAGCTGGAAGGGAGGAAAAATTGAGAGGTATATGGCAGTGATTGGTTAGTGGATTGGGTTGTTTGTGAGATTGGTCGATGAAGGAACAGATATCCACATGCATACTGACAAAATACAAGGCAGAAAAATATATGGAAATGGAAGCTGCATGACAAACGTAATGATGTAATTGAGTGGTCATCATATACAATAAAATATAATCCAAATAGTATATTTTGATATTTTTGCAACAATTTCCACAGAAAAATGACATTTTGAATGGCATGCCACAAAACACGTTGAGAAACTATTTGATAGTAAAAATCCTATTAATAAAAGAACTCGGCGAGGTACTAATTTATAAACAGAGAATAAATGTAACTGGAAATCTCTATGTTATTAAGCAATGTATATATATTAAGATATTACTCTCAGTAAAGACAAATACAAAGATCCCCAGTATAGACTTAACTGACTCGGATCAATTGTGGTTAGGAGCACATATAAAGGCCAGAGCGGTACGTGAGGGGGGGAGTGGCTAGTACCATGCCCGGACTCATTTGTCACCCTAGTGGTGATGTTCATCTCATCTCATATCTCATTATCTGAAACCGC
>JAZEWT010000001.1:24340232-24350999 GCA_036362905.1 Mordacia mordax
TCCGGGATAGGCTCCGGCTTCACCGTGACCCTATATAGGATAAAGCGGTTTCAGATAATGAGATGAGATGAGATTATAGTATCTGCCTATCATGCCTCGTAAATCAAAGGAATGTGTACTCATTTGTAGGAAGTCAACAGTCACTGCATAATGAAGTGATTAGCCTATGCTGTAACTGCTGTTTTTTTATGCTTGTTCAGGGCTGTCACCAGACACGAGCACCACGTGAGAACTTTGGCTCCCAAATTACCAAACACCAGGCAACCAAGCAAGCCTCTATTCATCAAGAGGCAAGCAGAGCACGTAACGATGACTTCAAAAGACAATGTTTACAGATAACATTGTATACGAAATATGAAGACAATTTAGCGGCACACAGCCTAGTTGAAACCAACACTGGCGAGACAAAGGTGGCGAGGTCTGGTGCTGGCCACCGACCCTCTTATAGATGCACTGTGCCAACATTAATAAGTGCTCGCTAATCACACTTGCCCACCAATCTGATAAAGGTCATAATAGGGGTCTTGGTCTTTGTGTGCCCTATGATCATGCCAAATATGGTCTTACCTATCGTGTTATATACAAAATCGGAGATTTAATAATAATGTTCTGGTTTTAGAAGTAGATAAAACGCTCGTGAAAACATCCTGCTGATGCAGTGTGCCTTTAACATAACTTTCAAGTGTGAATCTAATATTATGCTATTTAACGATACGTTTTATCAGACAAATCTTTGTAAACATTCTTATATATAGAAAATTTTGCCCGCACACTTTTATAACATAATTTGAAGGTGCTACCACAAAATCCCACAACAATTCCAAACCATTATCTAATATGTTGAATGTAATTTATTGTGTTGTGACAATTTCAAATATCTATTGCTCCAAGGTAATTAAATGCGATGTTTCCACTTGCATATTAAATGGTTTTGACTCACGTAATGCATTTTTAATGGTCGTGCATTAGTATAATAAGATTACTATATCGCTAAGTGGTCAACAAGCTGTTTGGAATCATTGCTCCATAGCAATGTGATTTGTAAATTATATTAGTGCCTGGAATACTTTATTGCACATAAACAAAGCCTTTATATATCAATAAAAAAATCTCACGACAAGGCAAAATAATATGGCGGTGTCTTCCTCCTAATTCCCACAGAGTGATATTGCATCAGGTGCCGTAGCTGCACATCAAGTACTATTGAAAGGCAGCACGCAGAAGGTAATGAGAGCGGGGCAGAAAGCGCCGAATGAGGAAAGTGCCTCTCGTGATATTTCTGTGCTCAAACGTGCCGCGCGCCTACTCTCACGTTTGTGTTCGTACATTGCACGGTTCAGGTTGCCAAGAAGGACTCCTCTGCACGTACTTTGCCACCCCACCAGTTAGCAACCACTCCAAATCTTCCGTATTCATAATAATAATTGCACTGCCAGAGCGCTTTTCATCCGATGGTCACAATGCGCTGCACAGAACTACGGGAAGAACGGCACGTCAGCAACAAGAACATCTCATCTCATCTCATTATCTGAAACCGCTTAATCCTATATAGGGTCACGGTGAGCCGGAGCCTATCCCGGAAACATAGGGCGTAAGGCAGGAATACAAACGACGACGGGACGCCAGTCCATCGCCGGGCAACAAGAACATCTGTTCTTTTATAGACGGTTAACCGATTCATGGGAAACAAAGCGGCAACAAAACTGCTGTATATGTTTTGTGGATGGATGCTCCTTCGCGTTTGGTAATACTGTTGTGGGCGGCCAGCACCGGTGCACGGGTTGGCAATTCTAATACACAGCCCAGGCGCCCAGCACACACACCCTCATTTGCACCCTGCAGGACACGCACTACCACACCATGCTCTATCCACTGCTCATGGCAAGAGCATGCCCTAGTTAACCTTCTCACTTGGGCCTCATCCCTGGAGTGGGTTTTGTTCAAGAGGAGCCACTTGCATGTGAGTCTCCAAGGTTTTCCTGCTGAAATCAGGGGAATTGGAAAGAGAGGGGCACTGGTTGAGGGGGGGGGGGGCTTGAATCCCTGCAGCTAGGAGTAAAGTTGTGCTCAGATTAGTGGTGGGAGAGGTAGCTACTGCAGAGGTGGGCTGGAAGACATGCCAGCATTGGAGAAGGCAGTTGTGCTCAGACCCATAAGGCAAGAGGCAGCTTTTGGAGTGAGGCAGTCCAGTAGCAGAGAGGACTGAGTGAAGCTATGACAGGCCGAGCAGAGGAGAAGGAAATTATTCTGAGAGAGCAGCTTTTCGGAGCAATCATCGAGAAGGAAATTATCACAGATTTGGGCTAATGCTATTCACGCATGCACACTTGTACATACAAAAACACATGCACACTCAAAATGGACTGGGCATGTACACACACACCATATTGACTGACATTCCACAGTTAGGACTTAACAAATGCACAACCGGATTGGGTAAATGCATGTATGCACAAACATAAAAACAAAAGACATAGGATTGTGCATAAAGACAAATATGACCCCAGGTTGGGAGCCGTTCGAATGACAACTGAGGTTGTCGGAGAGCGAAGTGCATACGTGGCAACTGGCAGCACATAATAATAGTGTGGACATGGTTGTCTGCACAAACACCGATATAAGGAGGGAAGAAAGTAAATATTTTCCAATTCACATGGTGTGAGATCATTGGATTATTTGAGAGGGATATTGAGGTGCACCAGTTGAAAGAGGTTGTGGCACATGAGATGTGATAATGTGTTGATGAACTGAGGGCTGAGAACACCCTGCACAAACTGGTCAAAACTTGAATGGCTGTCCGGGGCGAATATCAGCGGGCACACAGAGACATCGGGGGAGAGACACCAGGAGGAGACCAGAGCAAACACTGGAAAAGACCAGGAGGAGATGCTGCGATGACGGCGAATAAGCAACAGTCTGATCTCAGCAGAGTGCATGGTACAAGTCAATAGAAAGCTCCTGTGAGGTGTTTGCTTGGCAGAGTTACGTGAGCACACGCGTGGCTCAGCAGTACAGTGGGGTGAGCAGCAAAAAATCATCAGCCGCTGAAAGGGAATCCGAGATGACAAGAGGCGTCTCGACATCGACGGTGAGAGTGTCAGCAGCTCCGGAGAGGCAGCACAAGCCAGCAACAGAGCGAGCTTGATTCGGGTAAGTTGTGCTAGACGTGGAGAAATTCAGTGCTGCTATCCATGGCAGTGGCTCTGCAGCAACCACAGCCATCTTACACCACCAGTGGGAGGGTGTGAGGGCAGGGTGACTGGGGGCTCCACAGTTCCGGGCCGAGACCCGCTAAGTCATGTAAATACACGCTCAGATGCACAGACGCTTGAGGACTGACACTAGGAACACATAGACTGCAGCACATACATACTTACAGTCACAGACACTCACATGCGTGGGCGTACGGGTTGTTGGATAATGGCGCAGCAGGCAGGTAAAATATAAACAGTCAACTTTAAGGTTCATAGGTGATTTATTTATGCAATCAGACAGTTCGCGAGAAACGACAACGCGAGTTGTGAAACCGGTTCACTAGGGTTATTAAATTCACACCATGTTAAGGCAATTACTTAGTTTCAATAGTTGACTCTCACATCTCATCACATTGTCAGAAACTGCTTAGTCCTGTACAGGGTCGTGGTGACTCATATAGTGAAGCCATAACTCTTGCCTGCACAGCCGACCCCAATCGAGCTTCCAGGGTGAAGCCACCGCTTGCGATCTCACGAAACCTTTTCCCTCTCCCACTACATCACTATATTGGTCACTCCTGCCCGTACCCACGGTTGAACGTGACAGAGCTGCGCTCACACCCTTTATGGGAGAGACAGCTGTTGGAAGGAGTCGAGCTGGGAGACTTCATTAGTGGGGAGGGAGAGGTGAGCCAAGAGACAATCCAGGAGAAGAGAGGTGGCTCTTGGCATGGCCGGTGGTTGCACGACAGCAAAAACGACTGGCCATGCCGACGCAGGATGAGGAGGAATCGTAAGTAAAACGCCATCCGGTCCCAGATAAGCCACGTGGTGTCCATCCTTGTGCACGTGTGTGCATCCTGGGAGCACACCTTCTTCCAGTGTAGGAGCAGTGACTGCGGTTGTGCATGTGAAAGCTGTGGTGCCTGGGTAAGTAAAGTTCTCAGTGTTTAACGCGACACTATGTGCGTGATGAGCGGCGTAGTATTGAAGTTACACTTGTAAGTAAATCGCTCATGGGGGTGAAGTTGGTCGTTCTGACGCAGTCAACGCACCTTCAGAAGGGAAAGGCGGCCGATTCCACAGAACCCGGGGTTGCAGCGAGACACAGAGGCGTTTCTGCATCACTTTGTGATAACTTAAATTCCCACTGCCAAGTGATGGATACCGTTGCCCTAATTTATGACCCTCTGCCTTTGGGTATAGATCCAACTACTTGAGTCAGTATTTTTAGATAACATGGCAGACGAAACATCAGTCTGTTCACCCAGCAAAATGAATCGGTTCACCACAGTCAATCGATTGGCGAGTAGGGTAAATTATTGGCACTTCCACCTATTTCAAGGCATCTGATGAGGGTTGAAGAGAAGACCAAATACTCTTCATCTAGTCGAAGTCCTTCTGCCAGCAATGGCATAAGAGAGCCATTATAGGTTTTCACCCTGCATTTCATTCATTCATTATCTCATCTCATCTCATTATCTGAAACCGCTGAATCCTATATAGGGTCACGGTGAGCCGGAGCCTATCCCGGAAACACAGGACGTAAGGCAGGAATACACCCGNNNNCAAACTCCACACAGAAAGGCACCCGAGCCGAGAGATTCGAACCCGGGACCTTCTTGCTGTGAGGCGTCAGCGCTAACCACTGGGCCACTGCGCCGCCCTCATTCATTATCAATACCCGCTTAATCCTGTACAGGGTCGTCGAGGGCCGGAGTCCATCCTGGCCGACAGACGGCGCAAGGCCGGGGAATACCCAAGTTGTGACGTCAGTACCTCGCAGAACACACTTTTTGGGGCAATTTACTCAGCAGGTCAATTAACCTTAGCAACAGCGTGTCTTTGGACGGTGGGAGAAAACCGGAGTACCTGGCAAAAGCCCACACAGGCACGAGGGGAACACGCAAACATCAGATAGAAAGACACCCGAGCCGGAGGTTTAAAGTGAGAAACAAATTTGATTGCTTGTATTGTGCAGGAAATAATGGGCAGCACGGTGGCGCAGTGCTACTACCTTTCATATAAAAAAGACCTGTTTAAGACGGTTCGATCCCTGTCCGTGTGGTGTTTGTTCTCTCCCTGTTTTGCATGGGTTTCCTCCAGGTTCTTCAAACAACATCATAGTATATAGGACGCATTGTCTGGCGAGTTGGCACTGGCTAGTCACGTGGCTTGACTCATCCACTCTTCTTTTTTCCTCACATCTCTCAGTCGTTCTAGCTTCGAATGAACAAGTGGTCGTTTTAAAATGTATGTGAATAAACATATTATTGTTGGATCTTGATTTTTAAATCGATTTTTTTTATTTTAAAAGCATTTGCGAGTTTACCAGTTATCATTTTACTATACTATATAATGGTATCATGACCTCACAGTGCAAGCCACTCATTAAAATAGGATTGGCAGTGCTTCCTAATGCTGTAGCTTGGACAGTATTTTTCAGATTCAGGCTTTCCAGGAGATAATTGCTACATTTTGTTACTGTTTATTTGTATATATAACATAGGAGTATCCCTCATCCAGAAGTTTATTGAAATGAGGGCTGTGCATGTACATAAAACAGCATGAGATGAATGGGTAATCATGTGTTAAGATGAAGAGGTATGGATGTGACAAGGAAATATTTGATTCGAGGATGAATAATTGTGAAAGGCAAAATTGTTTATTGTGTAGGATGCAGGCTTTTATGAGTGGCATGGATAATTAGTTTAATTTAAATAATTGCATATACATGTATATATGCACAACGAGCTTGCAAAGAATGTATCGAAATTTCTTGAAAGCTCCAAAACGAAAATTGTGTAGAAATTATTGCATTCATTTTACACCACTTTTACCACCATTACACCTAATCTCAGCCATACTCTTGAATGTCCATGACCGAGAAACAATCAGGGAGTGTGCAGATAGAATGGTCAAAAAAGCCATTTCTGTTCCTGTAATTCACATTTTGCTTGATGACAGCTTCTACAAAGGGCCTTTCATTGGGCCAGATAAATACTTAGCTTCACTGATAATGCACGTCAGCGCTTAGATGCCTAATCTGGGTTCATCTGTGACATTTATCGCTTTTTAAACTGCGATGTATAGAGTTCAGGTGATTGGGTCCAAACCACCTAACTCACACTGCAAAAGATATACGATTCATCACAATCCAATCAGTTCAAATAATTCTTACATTCAAAAGATTGGCTATGCTATATCAATTCTAGTAGAAATGTGTACTAAATTATATACTTGACAACCGTTTAAAAATTGTAATGCATGTTATACATACGTTTTCACAACTCACCTTAAGCGTGTTTTCTTTTTTTCACACGTTGATAAAAAAAATTATGGATACACACAAATATTTTTTAAAAATCAAATTTAAAGAGTCCACATCTAACACTGAGTGGTCTCAAAACTTTAGTACAAGTTTTACAAATATATTTAAAATTGAAGAACAATAGAAATGACAAGTAATACAATTGTATTGTATGCATATCTCTCATCTCATCTCATTATCTGAAACCGCTTAATCCTATATAGGGTCACGGTGAAGCCGGAGCCTATCCCGGAAACACAGGGCGTAAGGCAGGAATACACCCGACGACGGGACGCCAGTCCATCGCCGGGCATTGCGGGACAATTTTTAGTCTCCGAGTCAATCAACCTATCCAGGAGCATGCTTTTGGACTGTGGGAGGAAACCGGAGTACCCGGCGAAAACCCACGCGGACACGGGGAGAGCATGCAAACTCCACAAAGAAAGGTACCGGGAGCCAAGAGACTCGAACCCGGGACCTTCTTGCTGTGAGGCGTCAGCGCTAACCACTGCGCCACCGCGCCGCCCTTGTATGCATATATGCTCTTCATAAACGCATATTTAAGTAAAAAAATAACTGCTCATGCATTGACTATTAATATACAAAGGGCATGTTGTTATCAAACAGAAGTCAAATGCATAACTTTTTGCCCAATTTTTTATTATCAGGGCATAAACAAAAATTGCCAATACATTTTAAAAGGTCGCCATACTGAAAGTTTAATGTAATAATATACAACACTGTTTTAGATGTTTTACATGCAAATAATGTTTATAATATCAAGACAGCATAAAATTGCAATGTTTAATATATCTCTAACCCCCATTGCACTGTATACCTCATGCCTAGTGTTGCAACACACCCAGCTTTAGCCACATTTCATATATACATTCGTTTATTCATCCGTGGAAAGAAGGATTTCTGACACTCCTTTACTCAATCCCCACAACATTGATCATAATAGAGAAAACATATATCTAGATGCATATATGTGTGCTTTATAATGTGTTTATTAAGGGTGTAGGAATAATCGGTTTAAATCAGATTGGAGTAGATGATCGGAATACCCATGCTTGAATGGGGCTGATTACATGAGAGGCATAATGGACTGTAAATGTGTAATAGTGGGTCGTGATTGCGAATCGGGACGAGTAGGCGTGAGTGTGGTGTTGATAGGTGGGTGTGAGTTGGAAGTGAGCATATAGGTAGGTTGGTGTGTACGAGGGGCTGGTAACCCCTCTACAATGGCTCCTCACATTACCAATCGCAGTGAGAGCATTAAAAAAAAGCCTATGTTCGAGGCCTAAAGGGAAAGGTGTTCATGTTACCTTCTGGCAAAACCTGTTTGGTGAACTGAACCCTCTTCTTCTGAGTAACAGAATGAAGGAGGTGTGGAAGCATGTCGGTGAGGTGTGGGAGCATTTGAGTCTCAGCTCCCTATAAATGGGAAGCAAGGAATGGTGGTAGTGGCTTATGCCCCACCAAAGATAAACATCAATGGAGCAATGCAAGTGAGGCCGATAAGTCAGATTCCTTCTATGAGCTTATATCCCAGGGCGGCACGGTGGCCCAGTGGTTAGCGCTGTCGCCTCACAGCAAGAAGGTCCCGGGTTCGAATCTCTCGGCTCGGGGGTGCCTTTCTGTGTGGAGTTTGCATGCTCTCCCCGTGTCCGCGTGGGTTTTCGCCGGGCACTCCGTTTTCCTCCCACAGTCCAAAAGCATGCTGCTGCATAGGTTAATTGGCTCGCAGGCTAAATTGCCCCGCAGTGCCCGGCGATGGACTGGCGTCCCATCGTGGGTGTATCCCTGCCTTGCGCCCTGTGTCTGTCGGGATAGGCTCCGGCTCACCGTGACCCTGTATAGGACTAAGCGGTTTCAGACAATGAGATGAGATGAGCTTATATCCCAGGTGCTTGCTTAAGTTGCCCCTCAGGATAGAGACATCCTGCGAGGTGACTAACGCCCGAGTGGGTCATGATGCAGACACTTGGACTGGAGTGATTGGAATGCATGGGCCAGATCAACTCAACACAACTGGTAACACCTTTTCTATTTTTTACGTATGGGCAAAACCACCCATAGTTTAAACTGCTCGACCTGAGCTACTAAAGCATTGATATTTTATTGTCCTGCCTTTTGGCACCCAGCTAACACTCAGAATTAGGCTCCAAACAAAGGGGGGGGGGGAATTCAAACCGAAACACTCCAGTCTAAGGGGTGGTGCCTTGGTGTGGGAGATGGAACACGGGGAGCCCAGAGACTCAGTCGGCAGACCAGTGTTAAACAAAACCCTTATTTATGGTGAATTTTTCTCACTAAATCCAGTTAATCTAATCAGCATGTCAGCCTTCACACAATGTCAAAACTCCCTGTGCGCTTTGTAGCGGTCTTATCCTTAATATAATCAGACTCTACATATATCTGTGGTACCCAGCCTCACGCGTGACAGGCTAGGCGCATTACGAGGGGTGCGTACGCGCGGGGTAACTAAAGGTCATCATGGAGATCGTAAACATCACGTGGGTTGGACAGTATAGAGAGTGGTCGTGAACTGCGCAGCGCACTGCGGAGAGGTATAAGAAGCGAGTGCATGATGGTGAGAGAGTTCCCCGGGGAATTGGTGAGTAGGCAGCGCAGCATGTAGACAGCAGGATTGTGTGTGGGTGTGTTGAGCGCATGGGAGGTAGGAGTTGATGTGCGGGATCACCCCAGTCGTTATGTGTGTTGGTCAATAAAGCATTGAAAACCCCAGAAGCCTCTGCTGATCTATCATGGATTGAGTGCTGGTGTTGTCGCTGAAGCTGTAAGAGGCCCGCGCCACGTGGCCGCACGCGCACGCAGGAATCCGGGTGCCTGGTGGAAACACGACGAGTTCGACACTGTATGAGAGGGTTCTCCGTCGGGCACCACAGATTAGTGTCAAAATTTGGGATGTGGACTCACGTAGGAGACTGCAGCGAGCGGGGTTCCAACTGCGATGTGTGGTGGCGACGCCTGCATCGGCGTGAGGCGGCTGGAAAGAGAGCAGGTGAGACCACCCATTGAAGAATTCACCAGCAGCGGTGCGGCGGCTGCGGTGCCAGTGCCGGTGCGACAGGCCGTGAGGCGGCTTTGGATGGCGCCATTACCCATACGGCGGAGGTGACTGCGCACCACTGCTGGCGGCGCGGTGCAAGCTGGAGAGAGACGCGGAGCGCAGCGGCGGTAGTGGCGACTACATCGCGGAGTGCGGTGGCGGCGCGAGCCGGAGAGAGCTGCCGGGCACAGTGGCTGCAACGACGGAGCTCCGGGGTGCAGCAGAGGGCCGCGGAGTGCAGCGGCAGGGGCAGCAACTGTATCACAGAGTGAGTGCTGGTGACGCTGGTGTTGCCGCTGAAGCTGTAAGAAGCCCGCACCACATGGCTGCACGCGGACATCAAAACCCGGGTGCCTGGTGGAGACATGACGAGTTCGACTCTGTACGGGAGGGTTCTCCATCGGGCACCACATATCTATAAATAACAATGGAATTAAATCATAACAACCTAGTTTGCTACCACCGACGTGAATTTCCACCACTACGAAAGTTATTCTGTATGCCAAGTCTCATATTGTTATTCCTTCTCCATGTATACATCACCAATAAAAAAATCACTTTGTATTCCCCATTTATTGTTATTCCCTCTCTCTGTATATATGCACAACAACAATTATGAAACAAATATATATTACAAGTCACAACTTTCAACCACTCTCGTTTTCACAGAGATGGTATACCCCAACCTCCTTTTGACTCTCCCCAGTGGTTGGTATGTTCCGATATGCACTTGGAGCTTGCTACGCCCTCCATTGTCTCCCAGCCGGTACTATTATTTCAACTCGGCTCGGTATTATGTTGTTATCCCTCCGCGGGGAATATATTCCCTTTAGCTCAATTACCTTTCACAAGTTCATTAGATTTCCTTAGAGGAGGTGCATTTGGTAACCCTGTTACTCTCCTGCATCCATTGTGGGTCCTCACCACCCTACCCCCTCCATTTTACGAGCCAGAGACGACTGATGGTAGCCACACCGTGCTGTCTTGGATGGCGGCTGCGCTGGTCCCCATGGGCATAGTCGATGTAGGTTCTCCTGCCCTTGCGGGAGGGCGGTTGAACTCCTTCACTGTTCGCTGGCACGGAGCCGAGCCACAGCACAGAACAGAGCGCGGCGGCAACCCACGGCTGATGACGGCAGTCGAGGCAGTACTGCTGCACTCTTCATGCAGGTGTGGAGTTGGGGCTT
>JAZEWT010000001.1:24362047-24372214 GCA_036362905.1 Mordacia mordax
TTCCGGGATAGGCTCCGGCTCACCGTGACCCTATATAGGATTAAGCGGTTTCAGATAATGAGATGAGATGAGACATTAAATACAGGACTGAATTCAAGATCCTCATTCTCACCTACAATACTCTCACTGGCGTTGCTCCGACATACATCCGTGACCTATTTCAGGCACCCTCCTCAACATTACAACTTCGATCATCCAATACAGGCTTGTTGCATTTTCCCAGATCGCACCTTCATTCGATGGGTGTCAGAGCCTTCTCGCGCGCTGCTCCCAGCCTCTGGAATGCTCTTCCTTTGGAGATTTGATCAGCTGAGTCCTTGGGCATCTTCAAATCTCGTATCAAGACTCACTTGTTCCGAAAGGCTTTCAAGTCCTCCGGCTAGGACTCGTGACTCTTATCTCTAACACTGAGACTCCTATCTCAAATACTGAGACTCCCATCTCTAACACTGTGACTTATCCATTCCTCCTGCTGTTCAGGGATACGCAGCTCTCTCGGCTGATTGATGCGGCTTAGTGTTGTCGAGCTGGGATGATGGCCATCCTGCGAACGGCTCCTGCTTGGGAACATTTATTCCATCCATGTTTGTAACAGAATTATTATTTTTTAATCGCTTATTTTTTGTCCTTCTACAATTTGTTGCTACTTTTCTACTTTCATTTGGGCTGTCCTGATGTTGTTGATATGTCATTCTCTCCACAGCTCGGATTTGTAAAAATAAATGCTCCAAAAAAAACGTTATTGCAGAATTGCAGTTCTTTCCCAATATGCTGTTCTTTCACAATATGTGTATTATAAACACTGATAACTTAGCATTTAGGAAATGTGGTTGAAAGTTTCATCATATTTTAATCATATTTTCCATATTGTTAGGCAGCGATGTGTATTTTGAAAAATCCACCACCCGTTCTAGTGTCGTTGTTGTTGATGTGCCATTCTCTCAGCAGCTATGTGCAGCGCTTTGTGACCCTCGGGTGAAAAGCGTTCTATATATGCAATTATTATTATTACATGCTGGGTATAGCTCTGCCTAGTGCCCTATATCTGCCGGAATAGGCTCCGGCCCCCCAAGACCCTGTATAGAATTAAGCGGGTATTAATGCTGACTGACGTTCTGCCTATATGTAGATAAGCTCTGAATGGTCTACAGTTCTTCATTATTTTCACGTCTCTCACTGTTGCTATGGCTTGAATTGACGTGAATGAATTGTTGCTACTGTGATAACACAGTAAAATAACATTTGACATTCAGAAATGACATTTTGAAATGTCGGCAAAGACATTTAAATGTGCAACAAATATTTCTGAAAAATATCAATAGAATATTAAAATGTGTGTCTTTTGCCAACGACTTTGTAATACATACACGTAATAAAAGTTAGATCATCTATAACCGCACAAAACAGATTTTTTTTTTATTATTTGTGGCATTATGGGGCTTTTTCCTCTCAACCTCTCAAACAGAAATTTATAAATCATTATCATTGGCACATCATAGTCAACTTTCTTTTTCACTGCAGGGTGAGATATTACTTTGCATATTAACAAATTATGTTAAAGTACAATAAATATTTAAATATATAAAACTATAATCAGAACAATTGATTCAACTTAGTATATATCGGAAATTGTTGCTGTAACATTATATGTACCAAAGGGGCCCCTGAAAGCCCTATGTAATGAATTGCTATGTGGTGCCACGGGCAGCCGACCCCTAGCGCGTGTACCTGACAGCATCTCCGCCACGGCCACACGTACATCCCGGCTTAACACACACCCCTCAAAAACGCTTGCAGCACACACACCATGCTCACCCCAGTGTGTGTGTGTCCGCGAAAGAACCGTTCAGTTTAACCCCCCACCAAGGCCTCAACTCCGAGTGTTTTGTTTTCATCCAGAAAAGTGAGTGTCACTCTCAAAGGTTTTTCCACAAAATATGGGAGATTATGAGGGGGGCTGTAGTTGACGTGGGCTTGAAGGCCGCACGGCTGCACTGGGCAAGGGGTGGAGGGGGCAGGTTGGTTGGGGGCGGATATGCCTGTACATATAATATGTAGTTAATGCATTAGTTAACATGGATAGAGGATGGGGTGCGAATTTGAAAGGTACGCCATGTCCTGACACCCTCAGAATTTGAAGGGTGAAGCCGAAGGAGGTGACCAGGATTTAATTAGCACCTGAATGGGTAAGGGATATTTAATGGAGGGTGAGAAAAGAGATGTTGGCCGTGAGAGAGGTCCGGGAGAGGCTGGGCCCTTGGTGCGCTGGGGAGGATAAGGGAGGCAGCAAGATCGGCATCGGGTGTGGAATGAGACTGCAGAGTTAAGGAATATAGGCGGGAGGGGGGCGTCAGCTGTCTGGTCTCGTCTCGCGGTGCCTCGTGATGTCTCGAGATATGGTGACTCAGCTTTCTCGTGATGTCTCGTGATGTGGTTCAGTAGAAAGGTGATGTCATTGAGAAGGGGACGCGGGGATATATCGGTGGGGGGGATTGGAGGGGAGAGAAGAGAGTCTCCGGGGGGAACGAGAAGGAGCGTCAAGATGTAGGCTGCTCGTTGTGTGTCGCTACACTCCGGCCCGTGTCTTGCTGGTTACAATAAAGCATCAAAATCAAGAAGTCTCTGCTCGTCCGTGCTCGCTGGCTGATCTGTGGAGGAGTGGGTGCTGATCCTCGCCGTGGTGTTACCGCTGTAAGCCGTCACAAGCCCGCAGTCGAAGCCATGGTGTCACAAGACGGTTGTGTCAGGGCAGAGAGATAAGATGGTGCGCTACATGGTGAAGTATACCAGCCCAGGCAGTAAGTGATTAAAAAGGATCAAATCCTGAGAAGGTGGCATGGTGTCTAGTGGCGCGCAAGCATGTGCGACGCGTTAGCATGACGAGCTGGACAGAGTACTGTGTGTGGAAGCTGTGATGTCTGTGCGTATGAGTTCTCATGGGAGTAGTCAGGTGGCGCCACAATTAGCGCTGAGTGTGCGAGTGAAAGGGAAGTGGACCACCTATTGTGAAGCTGTATGCACCCGGGAGGAAGTGCTGAACGTGTGTGAGGGTGTGAGCGTACTCCGTGCTTATCAGAGTTCTCTGAGTACTTTCAGGAGGCGAGCGCGTGGTGAAATCATGCTTGGGAGCAATGGATCCCGTTCTTACACGCGCCACACACGCTGGACAGGTAGAGACATCAGGATAGCTGTGCAGAACATTTTAAACTAGGGTTTCACAGTGTCATCAACTTCCTTGAGAAACACGTCTATCTACCTACCATGTGTAGTTTGAAACTGAGCTCCCTAAGCTACTTGTCCCAGAATGATTATTATACAACTATTGAGCTCAGCTGTATATAAGCACACTCAGCGCATGCCATGGAACTCACTAAATGCATTCATCCTAATTAATTCACATTTGAAACAAGTACGAATCTAGCCGATCGATGTTGCTACTGTGTAATAATCGGCACTCTCGACGTGCAAACCAGAGGTAGACTGATCAATCTTCCTGCACGACCATTGCAACCAGGGGAAAGTAATTTAAATTCACACATTTTTCGTCTTCCCAGAAGGTGAAATGAAAAAATGCGTAACACCACAGTCAGTCGAACAGCAGGCTACATGCGGTGGGATAAAGTGTGAAAGTATGTATACTCTCACCTCTTCCGAGACGTGGTATACTTTTCGATCTACGGGTAATTTGACCAACCTATAAGATAGATTTGCGGTAGTGGAGGAGGCTTTTAATATATAACCAGTCACCTTTCCAGTGGGGGACCTGGGGGGTGGATGGGTATGATTGTGGCGATACAGCTCCGCCCTAACGTTGGTATTACATTACAATATATCGATATTTAACAGGGAAAATAAATTAAAAACAGTAATTATGTTCTTTATTAACACATTCTGAAACACGCTTAAACACCAGGGATTGAGTTTAAAAGCCTTACACCGATAACAGCATAACCTGAGATAGTCTCATCTCATCTCATTGTCTGAAACCGCTTAGTCCTATACAGGGTCACGGTGACGCCGGAGCCTATCCCGGCAGACACAGGGCGCAAGGCAAGGATATACCGACGATGGGACGCCAGTCCATCGCCGGGCACTGCGGGGCAATTTAGCCTGCGAGCCAATTAACCTATGTAGCAGCATGCTTTTTGGACTGTGGGAGGAAACCGGAGTGCCCAGCGAAAACCCACGCGGACACGAGGAGAGCATGCAAACTCCACACAGAAAGGCACCCGAGCTGAGAGATTCGAACCCGGGACCTTCTTGCTGTGAGGCGACAGCGCTAACCACTGGGCCACCGCGCCGCCCAACCTGAGAGTCTCTTTCCGATTGCCACACACAATGAAAAAGGTTTATATATATTCATAGCGTGTTGTTGTTTAAATTATTTTTGCTGCTCTTTGCTTCAATGGTTCTCCCATTAGACAGCTGTTGGCTTTGCAGAAATGGGATTTACTATTCATTTACCAGATTGCAAGGCATGACCACAGGACAATTGGACTGTAAAGCGAAAAGTAACATGATGTTGGAGATTGCATCATGACTTCTTTGCATCGTGACTTTAAAGCTGCAAAGAAGAACTGGCTATGGTGTGGAGTCCAGCATTGGTGCATTATGAAATTAAACATGATTACACACACATCGTGACATATTGTCAATCTACAGATGGATTGAGGCCCAGGTGTATCATTTGGTAGATCTGGCACTTGAGCATTGCTACGGCAATAAATATGTGCATGTACAACGCACACAGTCTTCCCTGTACGACCCACAAACGCGATCAATCATAGAGTCTCTGTGCAGGAAGCTGGACGAATCCAACCAGTGCCCTTTGCGAGAGATACTCATCTCATCTCATTGTCAGAAACCATTTAGTCCTGTACAGGGTCGCGGTGAGCCAGAGCCTATCCCGGCAGACACAGGGCGCAAGGCAGGGATATACCCACGATGAGACGTCAGTCCATCACCGGGCACTATGGGTAATTTAGTATGCAAGACAATTAACCTATGCAGCAGCATGTTATTTGGACTGTGGGAGGCAACCGAAGTGCTCGGCGAAAACCCACGCGGACACGGGGAGAACATGCAAACTCCACACAGAAAGGCACCCGATTTTAACGCGGGCCCTTCTTGCTATTACGCACTATTCATCCCCTTTAGCGAGTACATGTGTGAGCACATCACCGATGACCAGGTTTGTTGTTCGAACAGCATGTCCACCGGCAGTGACCGAAGCTTAGTCAGGGTTGCTCGGGTTGATACCTCGGCATGTTGCTCTGGTGAACCCTACACACCATTATCAACGGCGCCGGTGATACCGCAGGACTGGAGGCGACGTCAGGATTGACCTCAGTTGACGTGAATGCACAGCTACTCTAGGGCTGACATCAAGCACCACGGTTTTGGACTATGCTGCATATGGTGGCTTGTTTAAGATTGGGTCGTCTGGCGGCGTCTCACGAGGAATGCTGCGCTCTGGTCAGGAGCAAACGACTGATTATGATGATGCACCAATAGCATTGTTATAATATTGCTGCAACTTAATATATCTCCTGCATTCCATCTCCACGGAAACTCCTGACGTCCAAATGGGATGCCAATGATTGGTGATGTGAATGCTGAATGGGCTGCGACCGACATCCTGAAAAAGCAGCTCATGCAAGATCCGACACCGGAATTGCCCCGGCTTCATCCTGCAGAGAAAGCGATCTACTTCATCGCAAATGGGGAAAGAAAGAATCCTCCCTAAAATGAATGTGTTAAAGTACAATCTCTTCATAACATACCACGTCACATAATGCATCTACACATGAGGCACGAGCACTATATATGAAGCAACTTCCGCTGCCATAAAATGGATTATGAAACGGAATCGTCAATTTATAACATGTTATCAATTACCCTTAAAATGCCATAAGAAAGAAGGATAATATTGGTGATTAGTCTGAGACCATAAATTCACTACACTTGAGCAAATGTGTCAATCTTCAGACACTGCCTGATTATAACAAAGATGTGTCAAAGGTGCTTTGTACATCCTGCTCTGTCACAGGATATATCTCACGCCCTGTTTTTGTGTGGATATCCGATGATGCGCATGCCCTGCTCTTTCTACAGAACTTTGAGTTACAGCTGCTTTTAGACACTAGATAAATCGAAATTGGATTGTAATGGAGCAGCCGCATGATGTATTAGCACCCTGAGCCAATCAGCCACCTACATAATGCTTGCACACACGAAACAACACACATTTGCCACTGCTTATCCTGTGGTGGATTACATGCATGTAATCTTAAAACATTTTATACTGACTTAATGAAGTACTTACTATGTGTGTACTCGTCTAACTCTGTATAGATAAACATGTTAAACCAGGTCATCTGGCTATGATTATATATAATAGACTTGTGTCAGGGTCACCGATAATTTCCTGACTCCTCATTAGTTAACAGCCTTTGTGACGTCACTACCAGCTCAATAGATGACGTAGTATATATTATTTATCGTATCAATGAAAGCATTTATTTCGTATATATTTAAATATATAGTTTCTAGCCTGGTGGTAACACCTCTGCATATTATCTCGCCAATAACCCGTAGGCTGTTCTCGCGCCTCGGAGCTGATAGCATCATCACCCATCCAGCGCTGCTTGTGAGCAACAAACCCAGCCTGGGCGACCAAAGTCCGTCAATGTCATATGTCGTTGTTGTTGTTGTTGTTGACATGCCGTTCTCTCCACAGTTCTGTGCAGCACTCTGTAACCCCTGGGTGAAAAGCGCTCTAGAAGTACAATGATTATTATAAAGGCCAGTAAAGCATCATCGAATCTCCAAGTGTTTCATCATTCGCAACACGATTCGAAAATGCTGCAGGAGAGAATCACCAGGACATGTCGAGTGTGGTTGCCATGCGTGCCTTTACAATTTCTTACTCAATATCGCTGAAACACAGTCCTCTCTCACATTCCTCCCACTAACTCACGCACATTCAGTCCCCACCAACGACTCATTCCACACATATATTGAATGACATTCGCCTTAATCCAAAATACTGTTTTCATATACAATTATATACATCGCAATAGGTCTCATACCAATTGTATACGACACACCACTCAATGAACCGACACGTTACATTAGTTTATGCATCTTGAATTACCACATTCACTTTACATCGACCCCATTACCCAATTGTCAAGATTATATGAGGCATACTAACCCATATATGTAACCTTCACACACACTGAGTGAGGCAAGAATGTAGACTTAGATGACAAGACCCCTCCATTAAGGAGGGGACGTTAAACGGATTTTAATGAGCACATTTTCTTCTTTGAACATAACTGGAGGGAGGGTGAAGGGGAAACTGTCTTCAGTTATGAAGGCTATGAAAGTGGTGTCAAAAGCCCTTTGCAAAATGTACGCACCGTTGGTCTGCTGGACTTATCCACGTATTTATGAAACAGAATCCAATTGTGGCTTTTTAGGTAATGGCTTTGGTCTATAACTGCTCATAAATGTTTTCTTTTTTTTCTCCACTGGGAAGGTGGCGGCAAGCATAGTAACATTAACTTGCTTGCAGAAATTGTAATGGTTAAACGATGTAAATGTATAACGTAGTTACTCGACATGAGATTCCAATATGCAGTTGTCTAGAAATATAATCTTAAAATACATAAAATATCAATAAAATAGCACTGGCCTTACATGAAAATTGTGATTAAAAACATGCCCATTACCAAAATACTGATTTGTTCAAGGCATTCAAATATTATTTTTATTGATGATAGCGAGAAGCACAACATTATATTTCCGAATGTGCTGTACCCTGCAGCAAAATAATGGCTCTAATTTAAATTAGTTTATTGATCAATGTATTTCTCATGATGCCTCTCAATGTCGTTCCGAGTATGGATCTCCCCATGATTTGTCAGTTATTCAGTATCAGTACCCGCTTAATCTTGTACACGGTCTTGGGGTACCGGAGCCTATCCAGGCAAACATACGGCGCAAGGCGTGCTAAACCCAGAATGTGACGCCAGGACATCGCAGGGCTCTTTTGGGGGGTAATCTACTCAGCAATCCAATAAATCTAGACAGCAGCGTGACTTTGGACAGTGGGAGGAAATCGAAGCTCCCATCGAAAAGCCACACGCATACGAAAACATGCAAACTCTATACAGAAAGGCACCCGAGCCGGGAATTGATCCCGGGTCCTTCTTGATATGAGGCAGTAGCACTACTCACTGTGCCACCGCGCCACTCTCCCATGCATCGTGACATACTTTTCAGCATTTGTTCCAGTGCTCCATGTCATAGTCCATCTTTCCAGTCCATATGTCATTTCATACAATATGCATGAATTTGACAGCCACTAACAGGAATTGAACATTAAAATTGAATGAAGCATAATTATATTTTTATTTACCAAATGCAAATGAACCCTATAACCGCATATTATTTATTTATTTCGTATTTACTGTATTCCTAAAATAGCTTCACGTTTTAATGATTAGCGTTAAAAGGATGTGCTATATATGTTGTTTAAAATGTAAGAATAACCCTATAAATAATAATGTCATTTAATGAGGAATATAACTATTCCAACATTGAATAAGATCATGCAACCTTAATGTCGAGTGTTGGCGAGATGTTGCCAAAAGGCGATCAGCTCAGAAATCTATGTCCAGTGTAAGCCAATTAGTTTCAAGAACAATGCATACATTATCAAAGCTTTTTGTTTCCATATTTTGCCTCAAGTTTGTGTGGCTTTTGCAAACAGGATACTTTGTGAAAGGTGTCTATTTGGTGTTTTAAGATCTTACCACCTGTATAATTGCCAGAAATGATAAAAACTCATTTCTCTGTTTGACTTTTTTACTTTGTCCGTGTCTGCGTGGGTTTTCACCAGGTACTCCGGTTTCCTCCAACCGTCCGAAGACACGCTGCTGTCTAGGTGAATTGGCCGGCTGAGTAAATTGACCCCCCCGCCCCCCAAAAAAGGGCCCTTCGACGAACTGGCATCACATCCTGGGCATAGCACGTCTTGGGCCCTCTGTCTACCGGGATAGGCTCTGGCTCCCTGCAACCTTGTACAGTTTTAAACGGGTACAGATATTTAGAGAATGTGCAGGAAATACATACTGCACTTTGACCAAATACACCTTATTTTTTGTCTCAGAGTCAATATGTTCTGCTGCTCATGGGAGTTGTCAACTGCGTTGGCATTCCTGAGCTATTTATGAAAATTTTACGTTTCTATGGCCAGATGTTTTAATATCACTAGCAGTGTACCCACACGATGGGTGTCCTTTTGGGACTATTGCTAGCTGGTGAATTTTCAGACATGGGAAGTGAAGCTGAAATAAGACAAAAAGTCTTAGTGTTGTGCAGTTAAAATTTGCGCTCCTAAAGGATTCGAAACCTGGTACCCAGCGTGGACATACAAACGTAAAAAAAATACTTGCTGCATTACGTAAAGATGATGCATAATTAGGCATGTTTGACTCACACCTTTTGATGTTACAGAATAAATGGATAATATGTATCACTAAAATAACACACAATGCACCAGATTTTATGAGATCTCAGATAGAGAGCAAGGCTGAGCCTGGAAAACGCTTGATCAGGCCATAACAATGCACAAACGTGTTGTCATAGGGCTGCGATGCTGGCTTGCCGTGTTACGTGGTGGTCAATAGAGGGCAGTGCAGTACAGTCCACTGTTGTACTATACCTCTATTGTTTAACATATATTGCACGCTTTTCACCATCAATAACTCCCACTGACAAACTCGATGAAGTATGGTATGACCCTCGCGTTGACTCTTCTTACGTCTCGTCACCAGCACGAGTAATACGATGGCACATACACGTGTGGTGTCCAGCCTCGCGCGTGACTGACCGGGCGCGTTACGGGTGCGCGCGCCAGAGGTTGCCAGGGTGACGCACTAGGGGTAATTCGGGGTTAACCCGCGGGCCGGTAAACAACTGCAGTGCGTGCACTCACTGGGATTGGTTGACCAGCACGTGATCAGCGCGTCTCCTACGGTGTGACACGGAGAAGCCAGGAAACTGATATATAACACGGGCACGCAACCGCTAGAGGGACCTCACCTGGGAACTGTTGAGGAGGCAGCATCACGATGTAGGGAGCACTGATGTGTGGGG